>CAOKZL010001386.1:0-400574 GCA_948472985.1 Iguana delicatissima
CTAGGTCAGAGGAAAGGAGGCTGTCCTTCTGTAACAATGTCTGGGCTACTTTTCCCTTTGTTTTTTTCAGTTTCTTAAGAAAGAGGTTGGATTTGGTTTCCCCATCTATCTATGATGGGCCACTGAAACATCCCAGGATGCCTTACCTCAGTGGTTTCAGTCCTTTCCCTGGCTACTTCTTCAGTGTCCACAGGTTGGGTAGTGGGTGGAATCACTTTGCCAGTATCATCAGTGTCCTCATAGTAGGGGTATTCGTAGTAGTAGGTTTCTCCTTCTGCTTCCAGGTTCCCATCTCCATCTGTATACTGCAGAACAAATAAAACAACTTAGACTCTGCAGGCTTCCACGTGTCTCCATCTGTGATTTCTCCAAGCCAGAGAAAAGGTGGCTCCGGAGAACATCATTAATTTTCTTCCAATCTGAGCCACCTGTAATTGGTACATTGACTTGGGTCTTAGAGTCTGAGAAAAGCTCACTCACAGCTTTATTCAGTCATAAGGCAGTTTGGACATCTCTTTTGTAGCTTAACCACCTGCACCAAGGGAAGGACTAGGTTTGCATCAAACATATATTTGCTGCCAAATACAGCAGTCCTCCTGCTTGCCAACCACACAAACAGAACCGTTCTTCCTCACACTGCCCATAACATTTAGTTGAGGCTGGGAAACTTCAGACCAAAGACATGAATAAGACCCTCTGAGGATCTGAAATTGGCCCTCTGGAGTTCTTAAGATGGCCCAATTCTCTCAACCCTGACACCATCATTTTTGCATGAGTTTCCCAGGTTGTATTTTAAGGTTTTCACCCCATTATAGAAGGTTGATATTATCTCCTAAAGCTTAGCTGCTGGCACTAAGAGCTAAAAATGTTGCATTTGGGGGTAGGTCTTTTTTTGACATAGACCCCACCCATCACTGAAATTCAGCCTTCAAAAACTTTTCTGAAGTTGAAAGCCCTCACACCAAAAGAAGTTCTCCATCCTTACCATCTGCTGACATGAGGGGTTGAAGTAGAAAGAAATATGTGTCCTAAGGCCTTAGCTGAAGTCAGAACAAAGAAAAATGGACTATAGTGTGCACTTCACACCAGAGACCTGTTCTGAATGCCAAAACAATAATCATGCAAGTAGAAAACAAGCATGCCAGGGAAAAGGTAAGCCAGCCCAACCTTCTCTTGCTGTGCTAGCATTCATAAGATCACAGAATCATAGCATTGGAAAGAAACACAAGGGTCATATAGTCCATCCTTAGGCATACAGGAATACCCAACAACAGCACTCCTGAAAGACGCCCATCCAACTTCTGCTCAAAGACAGAGGTCATTTCAACCCAACACTGTGATAATACTATTATTCCAATTTCACCATCCTGTGGAATTCTGGGGTTTGTAGTTTACTGAGGCCAAAGACCTCTCTGGCTGAGGTGTCTAAAGGCCCCTCCCTAAACTGCAAATCCCAGGATTCCATAGGAGGTTGAAAGTGCAATAATAGCATTATAACAGTACAGTGCAGAAATGGCCAGAGAGTGTGCTGTGTAGAATAGAAGAGGGAAAGTTAGCAGGTCTTGCTTGCTTTAGCAGGTAACAAGCAACTCCTGCTGATGTCCCCTCTTCTGCACAACTGTTGAAGGGTCGAGACCCCTGTCCAGTTTTTATTTTGACATCCCTCCATGCTACTTTTCTCTTGCCAGGGTTTATGGCTTTGCTTGTTTCTTTTTAACATAGCGAAGCATTTGAAAACATCTCACCTGCGAGTTTAAGTAATATTGAAAAGTGTTTAAAGTGTTTTATTGCTGATTTATTCTGCACGAAAGATCTCTAGGTTCAGACAGGTAGACTTTATTTATATCCCATCTTGGAATAAGCAACATAAACTATTGGAATGAATGTAAACGCAAAGATATTTGAATATTTGAAATATGATGTGTATTTACACTTGAAGTGTAAAGATGTTTACACTTTACAATGAGAAAGGAGTTCAGGATGCGTGGGAGTTCTTTAAAAGGGAGGTACTGAAGGCACAGGCTAAAACTGTGCCATAAAGGAGGAAAAATGGAAGGCATCTGAACAAACCGGAATGGTTGACTAAAGAGCTCTCAGCTGAGCTAAGTATTAAGAAAAACATGTACAGGAAATGGAAGAAGGGGGAAATCACCAAAGAAGATTATAAGCAAGTACCCAGGAGATGTAGGGAGAAGGTCAGAAAGGCTAAAGCACAGAACGAACTTAGGCTGGCCAGAGACATTAAAAACAATAAAAAGGGCTTTTTTAAATACGTTCGCAGCAAAAGGAAAAAGAAGGAGGCGATAGGGTCACTGCGCAAGGAAGATGGTGAATTAATAACAGGAGGAAGAAAAAAGGCAGAACTCCTCAACACCTTCTTCGCCTCAATTTTTTCCCAAAAGGATAAAAACACTCAACCTGGCGGTTGGGGAGCAGGTGAGGAAGTGGGGGAAATGCAGCACAGAATAGATAGAGAGGTAGTACAGGAATACCTGGCCACACTGGATGAATTCAAGTCTCCAGGGCCAGATGAATTGCATCCTAGGATTTTAAAAGAACTAGCAGAGGTCATTGCGGAACCTCTTGCTATAATCTTTGAAAACTCTTGGCAGACCGGAGAGTTCCGGCAGACTGGAGGAGGGCAAATGTTGTCCCCATCTTCAAGAAGGGAAAAAAAGAGGACCCAAATAATTATCGCCCAGTCAGCCTGATATCAAAAAATGGTATGCAGAAATATAGGATGGGGGACACGTGGCTGGCTAACAGTACGTGTGAAAGGGATCTAGGAGTCTTCATAGACCACAAGCTGAACATGAGTCAGCAGTGTGATGCGGCAGCCAAGAAGGCCAACGCAATTCTTGGTTGCATCAATAGGAGCATGGTGTCTAGATCAAGGGAGGTATTGGTACCACTTTATTCTGCATTGGTTAGACCTCATCTTGAATACTGTGTCCAGTTCTGGGCACCCCAATTCAAGAAGGATATGGATAAGCTGGAGCAGGTGCAGAGGAGGGCAACCAAAATGGTGAGGGGCCTGGAAGCCATGCCCTATGAGGACAGACTTAGAGAGCTGGGTATGTTTAGTCTGCAGAAGAGAAGGTTGAGAGGGGACATGATAGCCATGTTTAAATATTTGAAGGGGTGTCATGTCGAGGAGGGAGTGGGCTTGTTTTCTCCTGCTCCTGAGACCAGGACAAGGAGCAATGGATGCAAGCTGCAGGAGGGGAGATTCCGCCTGAACCTCAGGAGGAATTTCCTGACAGTCAGGGCTGTCCGGCAGTGGAATGTGCTGCCACAGAGTGTGGTGGAGTCTCCTTCGTTGGAGGTTTTTAAGCGGAGGCTGGATGGCCACTTGTCGGGAGTGCTTTGAGGGTTTTCCTGCATGGCAGGGGGTTGGACTGGATGGCCCTTGTGGTCTCTTCCAACTCTACATTTCTATGATTCTATGATTCTAAATAGCTATAATCAGAAACATATTTATTCTTGATGTATAAATATATTTGAAAATTTGAAAACTAATATCTCTATAAAGATATTTGAATATTTGAAACAGAAAGATATTTCAATAAATACAATAAAATAAGAAGCATAGAACATTCTACTATCTCAGACCCCTTTCATTCAATCCTTTGTTTAGATTCTAAGGCCATTTCCACCCTATATTGTTAAAATGCTATTATTCCACTTTCAACCTCATGTGGAATTCTCAGGTTTGTAGTTTACTGAAGCCAAAGAGCTCTCTGGCTGAGAAGTCTAAACACACCTCCCTAAACTGCAAACCCCAGGATTCCATAGGAGGTTGAAAGTGGGATAATAGTGCTATAACAGTCTAGTGCAGAAAAGGCCTGAGTGAAGATTACTAAAACCAATCCGGATGATGCTAATGTAGGGTGCAAGCATCAAAGATGGATTTAAATGAGTGCCTTTTCATTATGGTGCTGTTTTTTACCTTCAAGTCAACTCCAATTTATGGCAACCCTATCCTAGGGTTTTCTTGACAAGATTTAATCCAAGGAGTTTTGCCCTTGCCTTCCTTTAAGGCTGAGAAACTGTGACTTACTCAAGGTCACTCAGTGGGTTTCCATGGCTGAGAAGGGATGAGAACCCTGGTCTCCCAGAGCCCACAATACTACACTGGCTTTAAAAATAGGGTTCTGCTGGCAAGATTTGCCATTCCTTTGGCTAATAGCAATATAGCAATAGCATTTATTTCTATACCGCCTATCAACTAAGTGTTATCTAAGCGGTTTACAATGTATTTTAGCTAATTGCCCCCAACAAGCTGGGTACTCATTTTACCGACCTGCTAAAGGATGGAAGGCTGAATCAACCTTGGAGCCTGGCAGGATCGAACTCACAACCTTGTGGTTGCAGTACTGGCATTTAACCACTGTGCCACCAGGGCTTGGCTACGGCCAAGGCATAGGGCAGCCAGTTTGAAAACTCGAGGCAGCTTCTTCAATGGTTGCATAGAAAAGGACATTTCAGCAGATGTTCCTTGCCACACAATCCAGTAAGAAGCAACACCTGTTGACATTTCTTCTTCTACACAACCTTTAATGGGACAGGAGCTCCCTCCAGGCAACTCGAAAAAGTGACTTGCCCAAGGTCATCTAGTGGGTTTCCATGGCTCAATATGGAACTGAACTCTGGCACTCAGACCATTACAGGAAGCACCCACTTTTTGACTCCCTGTTATCTGACAACTCACTCTTTTGATGTTTCCAAATTAAGGATAAGTTCCATTAACTCTATGGGAGTTCAGCTCTTTCATCACTTCTTCCTACCTATGTAGGCTTGCTTGGAACCACTTTTGGGGATTGGTCAGACCTCATTTGGAATACTGTGTCCAGTTCTAGGCATTTCATTTCAAGAAGGATATGGACAAGCCAGAGTGCGTCCAGAGGAGGGCAACCAAAATGGTGAGGAGTCTGGAAGCCATGCCCTATGAAGAGTGAAGCTGGGGGTGTTTAGTCTGCGGAAGAGAAGCTTAAGAGGGGACATGATAGCCATGTTTAAATATTTGAAGGGATGTCATGTTGAAGAGGGAACAGGCTTGTTTTCCACTGCTCCAGAAACTAAGACAAGGAGCAATAGATTAAAGCTACAAGAAAAGAGATTCCACCTGAACCTCAGAAAGAACTTCCTGACAGTCAGAGCTGTCCAGCAGTGGAAGATGCTGCCTCAATGGAGTGTGGTGGAGTCTCTTTCTTTGGAAGTTTTTAAGCAGAGCCCGGATGGCCATCTGTTGTGCATGCTTTGATGTGGGTTCCTGCATAGCAGAATAATCCCATCTGGATGGCCCTGTGGTCTCTTCCAACTCTAGGATTCTATGACTTTCATGCTCAAGCTGCTTGTAAAGTGAGCTGGAGGGCAGACACTAAGCTGGCTGAGACACTTTGCAAGCAGTATGTGGTTGGTCCCAACTGAGCCTCCTTAACTACTTTATGCTCCCTATAGTAGAGTACATGTGTTCCACTTTTCAACCATTTCCATTTTCTGACAGTGCTCTGGTCCCTAACCTGGCAGATAAGTGGAAGAAGCCTGTACAACCCAGTGGCTCTCACTGTTTCAATAAAATAATTTATTTAATTGCATTTCTTTTTTAAAAAAAATAATCTTTTTTACATTTAACTGCAACTTGCTTTTAATTTATGCTGAGATACCAAGGATTCCATGTTGGAAGAAAGGTTAGCTACAGATTTAATAAATAAGAATCCCCTTCTTACTTTAACCAAAAAGTTTCTGCACAAAAATGAAAACTGGACAGAGGGGAGATAGAGAAATCAAGTAGCACCTCTGAAACTAATATATTTTTGCACAAGCTTCAGTGAACCTCAAGCCACTTCTTCAGACAGAGTTGATAGAGTTGGAACTACAGTCACAGGTATATTGAATTTGCAAGGTTATGGGGTGTGGGGGGGCACTGTTTCCATACTATACTATTATAGTGCTATTATTCCACTTTCAACATCCCATGAAATCCTGTGGCTTGAAGTTTAGGGAGGAGCCTTTAGAATTCTCAGCCAGAGAGCTTATGGCCTCAGGAAACTGCAAACCCCAGAATTTCATGGGATGTTGAAAGGGGAGTAGTAGCCCTATAACAGTGTAGTGCAGAAATGGTCAGAGAGAGAAGAGAGAGAGGTCAGTGTATAACAGGATACAGAAAAATACAAACTGTCATCAAACCATCTAAGAGCTGTGATGATTCAGGCCTTGAGGTGTGTAAGAGCAATATTTAAAACAATGTTAGGAAGTCGAGACTTTGCCAATACTGAAGAAATGCTAGAAGAATAGTTAAGGTTACTGAAGTGTATTAGAGGCAATACCAAAGAAAAGTGGGAAAGCAAGGCTAAAGCAGGCCAGTTGCCTGGGGTTCGGAGATTCTTTAGACAAGAAGGCACAGCCAGGCAAATCGATACATTCCCCCACAATGCAATGGGTGAAATCAGTGCTTGGAAATGAAGACTATGGCCATTTCTGGTGCTATTATTCCACTTTCAATATCCTATGGAATCCTTTTAGTCCCCTCCCTAAGCTGCAAACCCCAGGATTCCATAGGATGTTGAAAGTGAAATAATAGCATTATACCAGTCTAGTGCAGAAATGGCCTCTCACATTAATGTCAAATCCTTGAAGAAAGCTAATGAAAGAAACGATGTGCCACCAATTCATTAATATGCCAGTTAATTCATTATATTCTTAAATAAACATTTAAAGTAGCTAGAGACTATCAGTAACAGATTTTATGCAATGAGACTTCTTAAGAGTTACTCAGAAATAATATCGTTGATCATAAAGTTTAAGATCATTGTTGGAATTCTTAATGAATCAAGACTTAAAAATATGATTTACACGTTTGGACTGCTCTGTGGCAGGCTAGCATTCCAGCAGCATAGCTGTGGTGGGAGAGCAAGGAGAGATTGTGGCAAGGAGAATGGGATGATGCTACCAACTTGGCTCTGCCACTGAGCTCTGGTCCCTCTTTGCTTAACAGAGTGAGATCCAAACAAAGACATCATGTTACAGCTAGACATGACAAATTCCAAAGAGGGTGAGAGTTTTGGCATTCACTTGCAAATTGGCAGTTATGTTCCGTGGCATTCAGAATCATACAAGATTTCATAAGGTAACATATCTCCTCCCTCAAACAACCACTTCCTCTTGGGTATTTTATTTCATTTGCTGATATGTGGATTTTTGAAAATAATTTTTTCACTCCCTTCTCTCTCTGCCAAACCACTCTTGCAAAATATTCTGCAAAATAACTCCTTGCTTTAACTTAGGGCTCCCATGGAAAGGTGTGAGGTACGCTTATCAATTGTATAAAAACTTGTAAGTGCACCCAGCCAAATGTGTGTAGAAGCTTTTTCTAGCCCTTCCACTTTACACAATTATAGTACTATAATTCTAACTGTCATGGCTGCATCCTGTGTAAACCTGGGATTTGTAGATTGGGGAAGCACTAGAATTCTACAGCTGAGAATTTTAAATATTCTTCCCTAAACTGCCAATCCTGGGATTACATACCATGAAAGTTAAACTGGAATCATAGTGCTATGATTGTGCAGAGTGAAAAGGCCCTAGGAGTGGACAAAAAGTATGGCCCATACATTGTCCCCAAGGTGATACTTGAGACCTGTGGATCCGCATACTTTCTGGAACAAAAAAATTAACCACCAGCTGGTTGCTGCTGCTTCTGGAGGCTTCCAGGAGCAGGGGAAGAATTGGTTACTCTCTCCAAAATTTTACTGACACCCCTCAAAAAAAACCCATGGGGAAAACAGAATTAAAATTCTGTTCCTGGTTCCCGGAGGCCTTCTGCAACTGCCCATCTTTCATACTGAACATGTGAAGGCCTTCCTCCCCACTTTTAGCCAGCTGTAGGTCATTCATTGCAAATGCAATCTGTATACAAACAGCTAGACCCCAGTTTTAATGTTTATCCTGTCTGTTCATGAAAGTAAATTTCTGAACATATTTGCTAAAGTCCAGTGAAATGACAGATCAGACATATTTTTGGAGGTGAGGACTCTAATTCTCCCTCATAGATCCACACCTATAGCCCACGGAAAGGGGTGTTGTAGCACCTTGGAGAATAACTGAAACAAGTTAGTATTGCAAATTGCTGCAGACTTCAGGTTGCTTCATCAGATGCATTTCATGAAGCAGGCTTAAATCTGCAAAAGTTTATGCTGTCAGCTTCTTTCTGTCTGTTAGTCTCAAAGGCACTATAATATTTCTTTGCATACTGATCCAGGCTAATGCAGCTATGCCTTTGAAACTTACAGCCCATGCTTGAAGTGATGGGGGGAGTATGGGAGAAAAAGAAATGCAGTCCCAGCCATTTCCGCACTAGACTGTTATAGTGCTATTATTCAACTTTCCACATCCTATGGAATCCTTGGGTTTGCAGTTTAGGGAGGGGCCTTTGAGGCCCCTCCCTAAACTGCAAACCCCAGGATTCCATAGGATATGGAAATTGAAATAATAGCACTATGAGAGTGTAGTGCGGAAATGGCCCCACTCATAGCTTTCCTCAAACAAGATCCTCAGTTGCAAATGAGGGTAAACATCATCTCCTCCTCCTCCTGATTTGAGAATCATACCCTTCTCCACTTACATATTCATCTGGATTGGGATCCTGAGACTGCGGTGCATCTGGGACAGCTGTGTCACAATCAGGGCTGTAGTGTTCACAATAATCGTAGGCCGCTCGATAATCGGACACCATAAGGAGCTGCTGAACGTCGCCCTGAAGGAAAAGACAAAATGCAGATGACGCTCAAGTGTGAGAAGGCCTGCTTTTTTTCCCTCACAGATTGGTATGGCAGCTTCCCCCTGCCCTTTCCAGTCTGCTAAAGCACCTTGCCACTTTATATAGCTCTGGCTTTCCCTTTAAACACCACTTTCAGGTAAAAAGGGTAAAACCTTTCAGTTATTATTTAGAATGATTCACTGATTTATGGTAATGTGTTTCCTTTTGGTTAGCACTACTGAAAATTAGTCAGCTGAGTCAAAATTTATAAAAATATACTATGATCTTTATTTGTGCAAACTCAAACAGATCTTCAGAATGCATTTAAACAGTTTCTTACAGCTTTATATAAGCATAAAGGCACAGGTCTCACACATACACTAGTTACACTTTTGCCAAAAGCTTGGTTCCCAAATCTAGGTCACTGCTGACTTAAACATGTTCATGAGCAGCCTTCGTGAACTATTTGAGGATCCCTTTTTGCGTGAACAAGCTCATCACCTCCTGAGAAAACCCAACATACCAGGGAAAAGGGACAGTGGTTGAATATGCAGAGGAATTCAGAAGGCTGGCAGCTAAGGTCCCTGAGTGGCAGGAAGCAACAAGAATAGAAGTTTTTAAGGAAGGATTGAACCTGGACATATTGGGCAGATGCTACGTGCAGGGCCAACCAGCCTCTTCACTTGGCTGGATGCATTTGGTCTCTGAGAAAGTGTGCAGCTTGTCAGGAAGCTTCAAGCAGGCACTCATGACTGGAGAACCACCAGCGGCAAGAAACCCATGGGGCTAAGCAGTGAGGAAAGGAGGCATCGGATGAGGGGGGGATCCTGCTTTAAATGTGGCAAAAAGGATCATATTGCTTCCAACTGCCAGGGAAAAGAGCCGAGTGCAGAGGACGAGAAGAAACCCATGCCTCAAAAAAGGATCCCTCTCTGCAAGAGTGAGATGACCAAACCTCAAGCCAGGAGATCAGGAGGGGGAAGTTTCACTCAGACTTGCAAAGTGGAGCAAAGCCCTCCACCTACATCAGAATCCTCCAGCAATGAATGGGACCAAAGTCAGCCTACAAATGGGAGTAAAGCCAAGTCCTGTTGTATATATGTGACTCTAGAATTGCAGGGACCAGAAGGGCAAACCACCCCCAGCTGACTGAAAACTTCTCTAGCTTAAAGACTCACTCCTGGCCCTAACTCCCTGAAATCTGACTCCAAACCAAATTGGTGTGCCTGCTATATAAGCCTCTTCCTCACAGCCCTCCAACCCATCCTTCCCACTAACAGGCTTGGTTTCTTTCTGAAGCGGTTATTCTGGTTGCCCAGCAACCTGTGTCTCAGTGCCTTCTCCCCCAAGGGACTTCCCCTAGGGCCTGTCACACTCAATAATGGATCTCAGCATAAAGACACATGAAGATAGCTACCTTTCCAATATTTGAATGAACCCAGACTTGGAAATGGTGCTCTCTTTTGAACTGAACTCCCAGAATCATCTAACCATCATGGCTCTGATGGTTGAAGGATTCTGGAAGTTCTAGTGCAAAAAAGGTAAGTTTTCAAGCGCAAAATGATCATAACTTCCAACACTGCACAGATGAAATCCAGGACACATGTGTCCAAGTGAATGTCAGAGCGTGGTCAAGATCATAAGAGTTAGAAATGAGGAAGAACACACAAGCCAGGAGAGGCTGCAGTAGTATGTTTTTGCCTGATCTGGCTGAGAAGGGAAACATTCTACTCTCTCTTTTCCTCTCACCCTTGCTGAGTTAACTGAGCGCAGACTATTTTTGCACATTGAACTCAGGCCATTTCTGCACCAGACTGTTACAGTGCTATTATTCCACTTTCAACATCCTATGGAATCCTGGGGTTTGCAGTTTAGGGAGGGGCCTTCCTGGAATTTCTGACTGCATCTTCCCTCTGACTTCATTTGTTGTTGTGGCCGTTATGTGCTGTCAAGACGCCTTTGATTTATAGCAACCCTAAGTTTGGGAGTATTGCTCAGGTCCTCCAAACTCAAGCCCTTACCACACTACGCTGCAGTCCTGCAACATCCCAGTGTTATCCCAGCAGTGCCTTTGCCAGGATGTCCCGAATACTCCCCTCCACACCCAGCTGGCTGCCAGGGGATGGTAGCGTTCTGGACATGCTCCTTACTTCTGCAGTGCAGCTGGCCTCTTCCAGTGCTATGGTGAGGAAGGAAGTGCCTTGATAGAGCTTCTGCCCTTTCTGTATGGCCCCAGCCAATGCGATCGTCACACAAAAGGGGTCTATTCCTAGATTTTTTTGGTAATAATATAGTGTGAGATCATGATGGCTGGGGATGTGACAAGAGCAGGACTGTGATGACATTGAGCAGGAGCATGTGTTGCGGACCAGTTGGTCCATGCTGGTATGGGGCTGCAGTGCGGAAATGGCCTCAGAGATGTAGCTTCCTGGATTGAGTCTATCCACCTGTAATGTGCTTTCCTCCTGTAATGTGCTTTCCTCTTTTCCTACTGCCTTAAACTGTACCAAGCACAATCATTTCTTTGTAATGACTCATTTCATCCCATTATACACCCAAAGTATGGTAACCTCAATTTAGTAATTTTGGTTTCTATTGACAATTCTGCCTTCGTTTGCTTTTCAACCCATTTATTGTCAGGTTCTTGGTATCCATAAAACTCTTCTCCTAGAACTCCTCCCCAATCCCTGTCATCTTTCTTCATTGTTAGCTTTCACACAGAATCATAGAATTAGAAGAGACTCCAGGGGCCATCCAGTCCAACCGCCTGCCATGCAGGAACACTCGTCAAAGCATTCCAAACAGATCCAGCTTCTGCTTAGAAACCTCCAAAGAAGGAGACTCTACCACACTCCACTGAGGCAGCATCTTCCACTGCCGGACAGCTCTGACCATCAGGTAGTTCTTCTTCCATATTGAATGTGGAAGTATTATGACCTGGATGCTCCTGACCTTGATATCCAATTATATCCTTAGACATCTTTTGTGGCATTTTATTTTTAGTGGTACTTTAGATGGGACACTTATTAACATCACCAGGGGCCATCTCTCGGTCCAGAAACCTCAGGACCTGGGATGACCCTGAACTAGCAACTTTAGTGTAGATCCTCATAAAGGAGGCCTGCCACAGTTACAGTACCCTAGCCAGGAATACAGAAGTGAGGAATACTAGGAGTTGCAATTTAACATCTGGAGATCCATATGATTCCAGCTTTTATCCTAGAAACTGACACATTCTCAGCCACCAAAGTTCTGGCAGCAAGACTGAGGCCATTTCCACACTATGCTGTTACAGTGCTATTATTCCACTTTCAACATCCTGTGGAATTCTGAGGTTTGCAGTTTCCTGAGGCCAAAGACCTCTCTATAGCCCCTCCCTAAACTGCAAATCCCAGGATTCTTCGGATGCTGAAAGTGGAATGATAGCACTATAACAGTGTTAGTGCGGAAATGGCCTAAGTTTTCTAGAGAAGCCCATACCAAGGCAGAGAACTCAAAAAAGTATATTAAGGTGCAGATCTCTTCATCCTTGAGGGATATTTCTGGTTCTCTCTTTTTGCTTCTTTCTTTTGAATAGGCCAGATTCAATCAGCTGAGAGGAGGCCTCAGCAAACCTTTTGCTATTCTTTGGCTAGACATCAAGAATCCACTTTAGCCCTGGCTGGACATGAAGGTGTATAAGCTGCCTTTCCTCTTTCTTCCCCTTCCCCCTGCCAGGGGCCAAAGATATCTAAAAAAAAGAGAGAGATCATCTGGAGGAAGACTACAGGCACTGCTGTCTCAAATTGGCCCTCCCAGGAGATGGTGCAAAACCTTGGCAGCAGCAGCAGAATGGTGGGACAGAATAATAACAAAGCAATCTCTCCCTTCCCACTTCATGGCTTGGAGGGTTGGATGTATAATTTTTTGCTCTGCTATTCCACAATGTAATCCTAATTCAAAAGGTGCTCTGTCTGCATGTCCGTATGTATGTGTGTGAAAGAGAGAGAGAGTAAACATGGAACTTTTAAAAGTATAATTAGAAAGAAGAGAACATAAAAGAAAAGAAAAAAGAAAAACTATATAAGACGGGTTGGGCAAAGTGCAGTTCATGGATCCCATGCTGCACTCAGATCATTTGTGTGGTCTCCAGAGATGCTCCCCGGGGTTAAAAAAATGCATCAATAGGAGTATGGTATCTAAATCAAGGGAGGTAACGGTACTACTCTATTCTGCTTTGGTCAGGCCTCATTTGGAATACTGTGTCCAGTTCTGGACACCTCATCTGGACAAGATGGAGCATTGCCAGAGGAGGGAGATCAAAATGGTGGAGAGTCTGGAAGCCATGATGCCCTATGAGGAGAGACTGAGGGAGCTTGGGATGTTTAGTCCACAGAAGAAAAGTTAAGGGGGACATAGGATCCATGTTTCAATATTTGAAGGGATGTCATGTCGAGGAGGGATGTTTTCCACTGCTCCAGAGATTAGGACAACGAGCAATGGATTCAAGCTGCAGGAAAGGAGATTCCACCTGAACCTCAGGAAGAACTTCCTGACAGTCAGGGCTGTCCAGCAGCGGAAGATGCTGCCTCCATGGAGTGTGGTGGAGTCTCCTTCTTTGGAGGTTTTTAAGCAGAGGCTGGATGGTCATCTGTCGGGAGTGCTTTGATGGGTGTTCCTGCATAGCAGGGGGTTGGACTGGATGGCCCCTGGGGTCTCTTTCAACTCTAGGATTCTATGATTCTATGCTCTGCCACCATATAATCCTAATTCAAAAGTGCTCTGTGTGCATGTCTGCACACATGTAACAGCTGCCTATTATGCTGGTCCTGGGATAATACCACAGCTTTAATAGGCTAATACAAGAAAGAGATACGCCTCTGTCAACGTACTACATAGACTATATTATAGATCTATTTCTTATCATAGAATCATAGAGTTGGAAGAGACCGCAGGGGCCATCCAGTCCAACCCTCTTCTGCCATGCAGGAACACATAGCAATGCACTCCTGACAGATGGCCATCCAACCTCTGCTTAAAAATCTCCAAAGAAAGAGACTCCACAACACTCCATTCAGGCAGCATCTTCCACTGTCGGACAGCTCTGACCATCAGGAAGTTCTTCCTGAGGTTTAGGTGGCATCTCTTTTCCTGCAGCTTGAATCCATTGCTCCTTGTCCTAGTCTCTGGGGCAAACATACCCACTCCCTCCTCAACATGACATCCCTTCAAATATTTAAACATGGCCCTCATGTCCCCTCATACCTTCTCTTCTGCAAACCAAATATACCCAGCTCCCTAAACCATTCCTTGTAGGGCTTCATGGCTTCCAGACCCTCAACTGTTTTGGCTGCCCTCCTCTGGACATGCTCCAGCTTGTCAATACCCTTCTTGAAATGAGGTGCCCAGAACTGGACACAAGATTCCAGGTGAGGTCTGACCAAAGCAGAATAGAGTGGTACCATTACCTCCCTTGATTTAGACACCATACTCCTATTGATGCAACTAAGAATCGCATTGGCTTTCTTGGCTGGTGCATCACACTGCTGACTCATGTTCAGCTTGTGATCTTTTTAGATAATTGCCTGCTACAGAGATAACAGATGCCTCTATTTTTGATATACTGATAAATGCACGAAGAAAGTTGTAGAGAATCCTTTGCAGATGGTATGAAATGGAAGTTATGACCCTACAGGAATGGATAGCTGTCTGCTTATTCCTTCATGTTAAATACTCTGGACTTCTAATGTTTAAGATCACTGAAGAGGAATGTTGATATTATACCTGTCTATTTTACAGTACTGTAGTTCACAAACCAAGGAGCCTAGATAGCTAAGGCAATGGACCTGAAAAAAAGTCCATTTAGATAAAGGCTGTCTGACAAATGTCAATGAATCTGCAAATCCCTCACATAAAGAGATGGGGTGGAGAAACCACACCCACTTAACATCGGCTGTAAGCTGTCTTTGCATCCTTTTCTCAGCGCCTTTGGATTTCTGTTCTGTGTTCTTTTCCTTCTGCATTAAGTTACTAGTTCATTACTAGTTCATACATTGTCTCCAGAACAAGATATATATATGTATGTGCGGATAGATAGATAGATAGATAGATAGATAGATAGATAGATGGTAAATATATATATTTACCATTTATTTCCAACATCTATTTTCAGATAAACCTTTATCACAAAAGAAAAGGTTAAAACTAACAAAATACCTAGAAGACACAGAAATATCTCAAATTACAAACATACAACATGAAGAACTAAATAAACCAATTACTAGAATGGAAATAATCAACACAGTTAAGAAATTGGAACCTGAGAAGGCTCCTGGCCTAGACAGTTTTACAGCCATATATTACAAGACACGACAAGATTGCTTGCTTATCCCTCTTCAAAATGCAATTAATGAAATGAATCAAAACGTAATTCCAAATTCTTGGCTGAGATATAGAAACAGGTTTTATTCCAAAGTTCCACTTTGGGTTTTGCCCCACAAACCTTTTCAAGGTTTAGAAAAGCCTCAAGCTGACAAATAGATTCATTGCAAAGATATTGTTAAAATAGTAGACAATGACATTTATTTGAAATCTAAGGAAGATATAATGGATTATGGCTACACTTGGCATTGGCTTCTTCCTAGACAACTTGCTGAAAAAATTAAAATGGATAAAAAAAAATAGTGGATTTGAAACAAAAGAATTAGAATTTGATAAACTACTAAAATCTGGAATAACAAAATTAGAAAACTTCATAAACTTCTGTTGAAATATGAATTAGAGCAAGATGTCATTAAAGACAACATGATTGAATGAGCCCAAAATAGAGGTCAACCAATATATCTTGATCAGTGGAAGAAATCCTGGACTGTTATCCGGAAATTTACAAAGACCATAAATCTAAGAGGAAATTATTACAAGATGTTTTTTCAATGGTACTTAATACCAGTACAAATATCTAAACCGGGGAAAAAACAATAACAACAAATGCAGGAAGTGCAACCAAAAAGGAACCTTTTATCATTTTTGGTGGCTTTGTAAGAAAGCAACAAAGTTTTGGAAATTAATACACAACCAAATAACAAAAACCCTCAATACTAATTTTTCAATGTCTCCAGAAGAATATCTACCTAACATGTTTGAATAAGCTGCCAGAATAACATTTTCTCAGTGTTGGAGAAACTCTCATATTGTTTCAACCCACCATTGGGTTCTAAAGCTGTAAGAAATGGCAGAGCTAAATAAACTGACAATTTCACTATCTGAAAAACCCAATCAAAGGCTAAGACAAGAATGGAAATCCTTAATGGTTGGAAATCAAAATGGAGGAACTTATTAATTGCAAATTTGGAGAAATAAGTCCAATATATTTACTGATATGTCTTTCTTTATTTAAATCAGTCTCTAAGAATCATACTTTTTACTGTACAGAAATTGATAATCATACTAATTTTTCCAGGAAATTTGGTCTTCTTTTTCATGGAAGCACCGATTATTACTTGGGAAAGTTCTTCTTTTCCTCTATTTTCAAATTCTCATTTTGTTCTATTTTCTTTTCATAACTCTGTTGTCAATATTTGTTATTAGTTATTGATATAACGTTTAAAATTGTGAATGAAGGTGCTTATCAAATACATTATTTTTTAAACTTTGTTTCTTTTTTCTGTAATCCTTTTCCTTTGAAGATATCATTTTTATTTTCTCTTTTCTGCTATGTAATTCTGCGGTTGATTGTTCTGGAGACGCGCTTATTTAATTATAGTTTTATTGTTTATGTTTTAACTAAACCAAATTTTAAATTTTTCTCATACATGTTTATTATGTCTATTATGCAACTTAATGCATGATGTATTTTTGCTATGCTGTTTTTATATATGTATTTTATATTATTTTATATTAATATTCTGTATTGTATTGTATTGTATTGCTTTTAATACTTTGTATGCAAATGGCCTTTGGTCTACTCATTAATAAATATTGTTGTTGTTGTTATTTGTATATAATGGTTTTTTTATGAATACTTCTTTTTAATTATAAAAAAAATTATAAATTTTAATCATATATGTTGTTGTTGGTGTTCTGTGTCTTCAAATCATTTCCAGCTTCTGGCAACACTAAGGCAAACCTATCATGGGGTTTTCTGGGGCTGGGAGCGTGTGCTGTGCCAAAGATCACCCAGTGGGTTTCCATGGCTGAGCAAGGAAGGGAACCCTGGTCTACATAGTCATGATCCAAGGATCAAATCACTACACTTTTTATCCAAAGTTCAAAATGAGTAAAAGGCTGAGCAGGGGGAATCAAATCATGGATAGCGTTTTTCATCTTCCTTCTGGTGACAGTTCTGGGGCAGGCATTCAACTCATATTGATATATATATATATATAAACTTAATAGCTACAGTTCCCCCAGTATGGTGTAGTGGTTTGAGCAGTGGTGTAGGGACGGGGGGCAAGAGGGGCAGTGCACCCCAGGCGGCATTTTTGGGGGGCCCTGCCGCTCCTTGCGCTGTAGCTCCACCCACGTTTCGTTGCCCCTCCCTGCATGCTGATGCCCCTCCCACGTGCCCGTAGCCCCAGCCCCACATTTCCGCCCTTGCCCCTACCCCGCTCATGCCAAACTACTGGGTTTGAGTGCTGGACTAGCACCCTGGACTAGACCAGGGTTTGAATAACTGCTCAGCTGTGGAAACCCTCTGGGCTGATCTTGGGCAAGTCACACTCTCTCAGCCTCAGAAGGAGGCCATGGCAAGCCCCCTCTGAACAAATCTTGCCAAGAAAACCCCTTGATAGGGTCACTTTAGGCTTGCTGTAAGTCAGAAATGATTTTAAAGCACACAATAACGAAACAACATAAATGCAACTGAATTAGGGATTTTTTAAGAAAAAAGTCTTATTAACAAGCAACGAAACCTATTAACCCATTTTCTGATCTCTGGTTCTCATGAAGTCTAAATATACACCAGTATAACTGAACCGAATCCCAGGGTTGTGGGCGCCACAACCGTGGGAGCTTATTAATGGAACAGTTGACTTCCAGCTATCAGGATAAAACTCTGTGTGTGTGTGTGTGTGTGTGTGTGTGTGTGTGTATCTGTGTGTGTTTGCAGAATACTTGGCTGCCCTAGGGACCACACCTTTGAGAAAGTGCAACCACTTGCGCAATGATTTTTATGCCAATGCATTGTCCCAATAGGATTCTGGCCAAATAATGTCTATTTTTATCTTCCTCGTCTTGACCTAGTTTCTGTTTCTTTCTTAAACTTGGTTGTGTTTCTGCCTGAAAAAGAGAGAAAGAGAAGGGAGAGAAAAAGTTGGGAAGAGATGAGTTGCAAAGGTTGTCTGCCAGGTTTTTCTTTCAAAATTTACTTCTGTCCAAGCAACAACCCTACTAGGAAGCCCTGGATTTAACCTATTGCTCCATATTTAACTGCTGAGCTTTGTGGATTAAATTTTCCACCCTTTTGGTGCCCTGCAGAGGAGAAAAGGTTAAGTGCAGTCACTTCCAGGACACTGGCTGGCTGACCTCCTTGAAGTGTTAATCCAACCTTTTCAGGAAGAAGGCTCTTTCAGTCTGTCCTTTTCTCATTCTCACTTTTTGTTCTTCGCAGGAAGGCATCAAATCTATGACCTCTGCCCTGTCCCAGAAATGTGCTTCTATTTTTGTACACACTGAAGTTTCTACGTGTTGTAAAAAATGGAAAGACTGTGTCTCCCTATACAAAGCTGCAAGAGTTTTACAATCCATGGGGAAGGCTTTCGATGCCATGTAGAGGAAGGAGAGGGCTTGTTTTCTGCTGCTCCAGAGACCAGGACAAGGAGCAATGGATTCAAGCTGCAGGAAAGGAGATTCCACCTGAACCTCAGGAAGAACTTCCTGACAGTCAGGGCTGTCCGGCAGTGGAATCTGCTGCCTCCATGGAGTGTGGTGGAGTCTCCTTCTTTGGAGGTTTTTAAGCAGAGGCTGGATGGCGATCTGTCGGGAATGCTTTGAGGGTGTTCCTGCATAGCAGGGGGTTGGACTGGATGGCCCGTGTGGTCTCTTCCAACTCTACATTTCTATGATTCTATGATTCTATGATTTGTTCAAGACATGCGAGAGAACCAGAGAACCTTCTCAATGGCTTCCTCACCCTATGGAACTCCCTTCCACAGGAAGCTTGGTTGGCCCTCTCTCTGCTCTGCTTTCACCAGTTGGCAAAGACCATGGCCATTTCTGCACTACACTGTTACAGTGCTATTATTCGATTTTCAACATCCTGTGGAATTCTAGGGTTTGTACTTTCCTGAGACCCAAGAGCTCTCTGGCTGAGAATTCTAAAGGCCCCTCTCTAAACTCCAGAATTCCACACGATGCTGAAAGAACAGAGGACAGGATCAAAATTCAAAATGACTTTGACAGATTGGAGAGCTGGAACAAAGCTAGCAAAAGGAATTTCTGCACTTGGGTAGAAAAATGAAAGTCACAAGTATAGGATGGGGGATGGGTGGCTGGATAGCAGTACGTGTGAAAAGGATCTGGGAGTCTTCGTAGATCACAAGCTCAACATGAGTCAGCAATGTGACGCAGCAGCCAAGACAGCCAATGTGATTCTTGGTTGCATCAGTAGGAGTATGGTGTCTAGATCAAGGGAGGTAATAGTACCACTCTGTTCTGCATCGGTTTAGGCCTCATTTGGAATCTTGTGTCCAGTTCTGGGCACCTCAATTCAAGAAGGATGTCAACAAGCTGGAGGAGGGTGACCAAAATGGTGAAGGGTCAGGAAGCCATGCCCTATGAAGAACGCCTTAGGGAGCTGGATCTGTTTAGTCTGTAGAAAAGAAGCTTAAGAGGGGACATGATAGCCATGTTTAAATATTTGAAGGGATGTCATGTTGAGGAGGGAGCAGGCTTGTTCTCTACTACTCCAGAGACTAGGATAAGGAGGAATGGATTCAAGCTGCAGGAAAGGAGATTCCACTTGAACCTCAGGAAGAACTTTCTGACAGTCAGAGCTGTCTGGCAGTGGAATATGCTGCCTCGAAGTGTAGTTGAGTCTCCTTCTTTGGAGGTTTTTAAGCAGAGGCTGGATGGCCATCTGTTGGGAATGCTTTGATCCTACATGGCAGGGGGTTGGACTGGATGGCTCCTGGGGTCTCTTCCAACTCTATGATTCTATGATCTATGATTCCATGATTCTATGAATTTCACCAGAGAGAAATGTAAGGTCCTGCACTTAGGCAGAAAAAATGGAATGCACAAATATAGGATGGGGGACACTGTGACCTCACTGGAAAACCCTGTCCTGGGGTCTACAATTTTAATATTAAAATATGATTACATGTCCCTGAGAGGTCGCCCTGATGATCACATAGGCAGCAACAGTTGAACAATCAAAAACCAGGTCAGGCCAGTAAAATCCCCCGTGACGTAGCCCCAGGAGACCTCAAGCTGTGCAAACCCACAGTAGACAAAGGGTCCTCAGCCTCTAAGAAGCTGACTTGAGGGGATTAGCATGTTTGCCCAAGTTGAGCAGAATCCTATCAGGCAGAGACCATTTACAGAAAGTCACACCACAACCTAATGCCACCGAAGATCTTGAGATTTTGGCAACACCTTGTAATCTCATCACGCAAAGGAAGTTACCATTGTGGAGCTTCTTTCTCTTTGCAATACCCATTGTTCTCCCTGGGAAAGGATTAGCTATCCAGGTACTTTTCTCCCCACAAATAGTCCCAGTTTTTGACAGGTTCTTTGGATCACCCTCGGTCATCCCAGTAGACCGTTTCTCCGTCCATTGAGTAATCCCCTCAGCCCTCTCCGTGCTGAGCTCCACTTCTTCACTGTTTCTCCTGGACCGAGGACTTCAGGAAAAGGTGCAGTATTACCCCAGCTACAACCCCTTCAATATTCCCCTGTCCAGTTTCCTCTCTTTTGCTTCTTAATAGGTCTTGAGTGAGTGTGTGAGTGATTGCATTGGTTCCTGAGATTTTCATTCAATAAAATCATTTATTGGACATTCTTGTTTGGTTTTTGGCTTGGCCTGACCCCGTGAAAACTGGGTAAAAAGACCCCACTAAGTTACCCTGCCTCTCGCATTGCTATTGCTCATGCTCTGGCTAGTTTCCATTCCCCATCACGTGGAGCACATTGAGGTGTCCCCCAAGGGACCCAGAAATCAGGGTAACAACACTTGGCTGGATAACAGTTTGTGTGAAAGGGATCCAGGAATCTTGGTAGATCACAGGCTGAACATGAGGCAGCAGCATGATGAGGCAGCCAAGAAAGCCAACACGATTCTTGGCTGCATCAATAGGAGTATGGTGTCTAGATCAAGGGAGGTAATGGTACTACTCTATTCTGGTTTGGTTAGACCTCATTTGGAGTACTGTGTCCAGTCCTGGGTACCTCATTTCAAGAAGGATATCGACAAGCTGGAGCATGTCCAGAGGAGGCCAATCAAAATGGTGAAGGGTCTGGAAGCCATGAAGCCCTAAGAGGAGTGGCTTAGGGAGCGGCGAATGTTTAGTCTGCAGAAGAGAAGATTAAGAGGGAACATGATAGCCATGTTTAAATATTTGAAGGGATGTCATGTTGAGGAGGGAGCAGGCTTGTTTTCCGCTGCTCCAGAGACTAGGACAATGGATTCAAGCTGCAGAAAAAGAGATTCCACCTGAACCTCATAAAGAACTTCCTGATGGTCAGAGTTGTCTGGCAGTGGAATCTGCTGCTGCCTCCATGGAGTGTGGTGGAGACTCCTCTTCTTCGAAGGTTTTTAAGCAGAGGCTGGATGGCCTTCTGTCGGTAGTGCTTTGCTGTGTGTTCCTGCATGGCAAAAGGGGGTTGGACTGGATGGCCCCTGGGGTCTCTTTCAAACCTGTGATTCTATGAATAATATCACTATAACAGTGTAGTGTGGGAAGGCCCTTGGGGTCTTCCTTTCTAGAGGTCTTCCAAAAAAAGCTGGACAGCTTTCTGTCGCAGATGCTCTATCTAAGATCCTTCACTGAGCAAAGGGCTGGACTCATCAGTCCACGAGGTCCCTTCCAACTCTGTGATGCTCTGATTCTGCACTCCAATATCACCCTTCCCTTAGATTCCAGTTCCTATCTATGAGACATGACTCAGTCAGTGGAAAGCAGGATTGGCAAAGCATGGAAGCAGACTGCTCACCAAAGCACATCAAACATGCCAGGGCTTTAGCTTCAACAAAACAGGATTGGCAAAGCTCGGACAAAGGAGTGCAGTCTCTTAGTATTGCCAGCCAAGTCTTAAAATAGTGGACTTTCATGCCAATTTGCTAGCAATACACAAGACGGTTCCTTTAGCACATTGCTGGCAGTTTTAGAGACTCCAATGTGATTCCCAGGACGTATTGCCTGAACTCTATCATTTGAGCTAAACTGAAGACACAACACATGCAAAACAAAGGAGAGTCCAGATTAATGGCATGTGTTTGTTGAATAGCAGTTTGCAAAGTGTGTGGAAAGGCCAGGGATTGATTATGATGATGGATGGTGATGATGATGATCATTTTATGCCTTCATAAATGGCTGTACATGTATGCAAAATTGAACTGAAAAGCATAGACTCATAGAATCATAGAGCTGAAAGAGACTGCAGGGGCCACCCAGTCCAACCCCCTTCTGCCATGCAGGAACACACAGCAAAGCACTACCGACAGAAGGCCATCCAGCCTCTGTTTAAAAACCTTCAAAGAAGGGGAGACTCCACCACACTCCATGGAGGCAGCAGCAGATTCCACTGACGGACAGTTCTGACCATCAGGAAGTTCTTCCTGAGGTTCAGGTGGAATCTCCTTTGCCTGCAGCTTGAATCCATTGCTCCTTGTCCTAGTCTCTGGAGCAGCAGAAAACAAGCTCCCTCCCTCCTTGACATGACATCTCTTCAAATATTTAAACATGCCTATCATGTCCCCTCTTAACCTCCTCTTCTGCATACCTTTACCATTTTGGTCACCCTCCTCTGGACACATTCCAGCTTGTCAATATCCTTCTTGAACTGAGATGCCCAGAACTGGACACAGGATTCCAGACGAGCTCCACAACACCCAACCACCCTAGGGACTACTTGATGACTTAAGGTGATCCTAATACAAACCTATTATTCAGTTTTGTTTTGTTTTGTTTTGTTTTGTTTTGTTTTGTTTTGTAAACTCCCTTTGTTCGAAGGGAGTTTACTTTGGCCCTCCTCTGAGGCTGAAAGAATGTGACTTGCCCAGTTATCATCCAAGGGATCTACGTGGTTGAGTTGGAAATCTACTGGATGACCTTCAGCAAGTCAAAACTATCATATTTGGGGGTATTGGGCTCTTCGCAAAGATACAATGTGTGCATCATGTAATTTATGAATGTGGAGAAAACATTTTAGTTCATTTTAGAGAGACACACATGGCTTAATTAACTGGAAGTGATACTTTCATTTTGTGTGTAGAGAAAAGGCAAACTTAATAATTGCTTCCTGAGTCTGCATGCCATGAATTTCAACTGTCCTTTACTGCTATTTTGAAAAGCTGGTAACACTAGCTCTGAGTTCCTTCTTCCTCTCAAACATACATTTCCTCCCTCCCCTCCGTCTGCTTTCTGACCTGTCTGATGAAGAGGTCTGAAGATTCCCAAAGCCTATGTTCACAATTAATTGATTAATTAAGTAATTTCTCATATAAGCCGCCTTTCTCCTACAGTGGGACCCAAGGCAGCTCTCAAAAGGAATCAATCAAAACCCAACAATAAAATTTTAAAGACAATTTAAAAAATCATCACATTCAAACAGGATAAAAATTATTTAAAAAGCACACAAAGGTTTTTGAAAATAAGAAGCCTCCTTGAGAGCAATCGCATATTAAAAGCCTGCTTAAACAAAAAGGTCTTCACCTGCCAGTGAAAGGAGAGCAGGGAGGGGACCCGGCAAGCCTTCCATGGAAGGAATTTCAGAGGGTGGAAGCAGCCACTGAGAAGGTTCTCTTTTGGGTCCTCACCAAGTGAGCCTGTGACAGTGGCAGGACCTAGAGACAGAGCCATCTTAATATTCTGTGAAGTTCACTTAAGGAAATAACCCATTTTATGGAGTTTGTTGTGCTGTGCCCTTTTTTTTCTCATTGCCAACTTGGATACTTTTGATTCTTACCACACTATACCACACATAGCTTGTCATACTTGAGGGATCCCAGCATTGTCATTGCCAGGATGGGATTGGGGCCTGAACACTTCCCACCACATATGGTCAGCTGCTGTGGATGGGTATCATCAGGCACACTGTTCTTCCTTCCACAGTACAGCATCAATGGCGAGTCCCTTTTCCTGCCTCTTCCCCACCCTACAAGCCATTATTGATCAGTTCCTGTGCTGTATTGCAGAAGGAAGCGCTATTAAGTGCTTCAACTCTCACCGCATGCAGGCACCTGACGGGATTGTAATGGGAAAGGGGGCCGTTGCTGGATTTTTTCTGGTAATGAAAAAGGGTGCATTTCCACAGATGAGTATGTGACAGTCGCAGGTGAGCGACAACATCGTGTGATGGCACGCGCCCTAGACTGGGAACAACAGCTTGCTCTGCCAGGATGACAACTTCACACAATAAGGATCTATATCTTCAAGTTCTGCATCTCTCCCTCTGCATTCCTGATGGCAAGAAATGCCAGCCTCAGTATACATTATGTCCATTTCCGCACTAGATTGCTATAGTGGTATTATTCCACTTTTGACATCCTATGGAATCCTGGGGTTTGCAGTTTAGGAAGGGGCCTTTGGCCTTTGGCCCCTCCCTAAACTGCAAACCCTAGGATTCCATAGGATATTGAAAATGAAATAATAGCATTATAACAATCTAGTGCAGAAATGGCCTGTGATTCTTACTTCTTACTTTTTCTCTCCCCCAAGTTAGCCTACATGTTCCACCATACTGGTTCCTCAAGATGATTGGGACAGTGCATCTAGTATACCCCTGGACTGTTTAATACAACAAACAACAAACAACAAACAACAAAGAAAGTAAGGTTGTTCACAAGGGATCAGGGAGCCCAATTTCACCAAACATGCCTTAGAGTTGAGCAAAAAATTGGAGGTGAAGTCTCTTCACAGTTTAATGTTCTCACCAGATCTGGCTGACATCTGTGGGAAAAAGGATCTCAGGCCAGTGGGAAGATATAGGCCATTTCTGCACTAAACTGTTATAATGCTATTATTCCACTTTCAACATCCTATAGAATCCTGGGATTTGCAGTTTAGGGAGGGGCCTCAAAGGATTCCAAACCCCAAGATTCCATAGGACAGTGGTCTCAACCTGTGGGTCCCCAGATGTTCGTGGACTTCAGCTCCCAGAAGCCCCAGCCACTATGGTCAATGCTCAGGGCTTCTGGGAGCTGAAGTCCACGAACATCTGGGGACCCACAGGTTGAGAACCACTGCCATAGGATGTTGAAAGTGGAATAATAACACTGTAACAGTCTAGTGCAGAAATGGCCTTAGATACCTAAAAGCTACCAAACATATACAAGGCAATGGGGAGCAGTTTATCAGCTCCTGAAAGCTAAATCATTCATTGGCTTCTAAAATGTAACTGC
The DNA here is from genome assembly GCA_948472985.1 of Iguana delicatissima. Classification (NCBI taxonomy): domain Eukaryota; kingdom Metazoa; phylum Chordata; class Lepidosauria; order Squamata; family Iguanidae; genus Iguana; species Iguana delicatissima. Next base: position 25,296 of record CAOKZL010001386.1, read on the forward strand.
ATTTTTAGAAATAGAAAAAAAAGTGACAAATATGTTCTTCATTCATATTCTGCTCTTCACTTGATTTATTCCATTTATTCCATTTATTAATAATTCTTTTAATTCAGGATTTATTTGATTTCTGCCTGTGCATCTGCTGAGACGGAGACACACTTGCCCCTTAGGGATGCAAATCTTTGCTTCTTTCCTTCTTACATGCATGAACAAGTCTAGCAAAAACATGTTTTTGCTCTGTTGGATCAGATTACAGGAATTTCCCCAAAGATTACAATTTTAAAAAAAAATAATATCTTTTTTGCCAATATTTGTTGAGGAAAATATTTTTGCCCCAAACACTGCGTTTTTCAGAGGCTTTTTTTTCACAAAAATATTTTTTGCACAAAACCCTCTGAAAACAGACAACAGCAACACATTCACCATCGTGAACTTAAAACTAGCATGGTGATTTGGATGTCGGATTGAGACTGTGGGAGACCAGGGCCATTTCCGCACTAGACTGTTATAGTGCTATTATTCCACTTTCAACATCCTATGGAATCCTGGGGTTTGCAGTTTAGGGAGGGGCCTTTGAGGAATAATAGCTCTATAACAGTCTAGTGCAGAAATGGCCCAGGTTTTGAATCCTTACTTGGCAGTGGAAACCCAGTAGGTGACCTTGGATGAGTCACACTCTCTCAGCCTCAGAGGAAGGCAGTGGCAAACTTCCTCAGAATAAATCTGGCCTAGAAAAGTCAGAGTTGACTGGAAGGCACAAAAAAATGGGGACCCAGTGTGGTGGAGTGGTTTGAATGTTGGAGCAGGTGACCAGAATCTGAATCCTTGCTGAATCCTTGGACAAGTCACAGTCTCTCAGCCTCAGAGGAAGGCAATGGCAAACCTCTTCTGAACATATCTTGCCAAAAGAACACCATGATAGATTCACCTTAGGGTCACCATAGCTCAGAAATGTCTTGAAGGCATACAACAACAAAAACATCCATCATCTTCATTTTATAATTCATCACCATCATCATTCATTATATTAATCTCACTCAAAGGTGAAGATTCCTCCTCTACCATATAAACAGGCCCACCTCCTTTTTACCTGGAAAAGTAACTACAAGTTACCATGATACCACAAAAGGAATGAAGCTACCACGCATTAGCTTACAACTGTGTTGTAACATAACTTTGTTACATGTAAAAAGGAATTAAGTACAAGTAAGCTAGTTACTTCAGAGAAACCAAAGTATGCCTATGAGCCAGTTCATACTTTATAGTGGCAGTTCATTTGTTTGTATCAGCTTTACAATGGCAGTTACATTTAGGGCTGCCAGATAAGGACAGTCCCAGCCTATTAGATCTCAAGAACAAAACTTGACACCTTGGGATAATCCTTCATGATGCCACAAGAGGGAGATCTTGGAGATGTTACAAGAGTGATGACACAAGGGATGCCCCAGGGATGCCATGCAAGGACAGTGGCACACATTATGCTATGCAAATTTAGGAAGCCTGGGGAAAATGTATGCGGTGACATGATGGCTATCACTAAATATCTATGGCATGTGGAGGAGTAAGCTTGTTTTCTACTGCTCCAGAGACCCAACAAGAGTCAATGTGTTCAAATTATTAAAAAAGAGATTACACCTAAACTTTAGCAAGAACTTTTTCTAAAATTGTGATTGCTGTCCAACAGTAGAGAGTGGTGAACTCTCCGTCTTTGGAACTCTTTAAACAGAGGTTGGATAGGCCTCTTTACACCAACTGAATACTGCAAAGAAAAGTCAGATGCCTATACCCAGCAGCCTTGGAGAGCAGAGGCTACTGTTAGAAGTAGCAATCTTTGCATTCCTTTACTCACTAACTACTAATTTGCATGTTTGAAAACTTTCTGTTTGCTTGATTTTTCACACCCATTCTCTTCCTGCATCACTGTAACCTGCAGCTCTGTTTCCTCCCACTTCATTAGACCACGTATTGGATTATGCACCAGTAATGTATAAATAAAGCTACTTTTATGATTTATAAAAGTGACAAAGCCTGCTCCTTGCTGTGCTAAATCCAGTGGTGTGTGCATGTGGGACTGGTTATTGTTCAGCTTCTGCCTTGCCAATTTGATTTGTCTACTAAAGATTCAGTACTACCATATTTCCCAACAGTTCCTGTTGTCCATAAATCTTTGGGGAAACTATTGACATAAAACCTTTACAAAAAAAGGACCTTTTTCCCCCCAACTGGTACTGTAAAACTTTAGATTAAACAAAGGATTGCTTTATATACTCTCTTTTCAGTCACTAGGCCAAAAACACAGTTATGATAGAGGACTGAATAAAACAGAATAATGTATTACTAGTTCCCTGCTCATTTTTCTTCTAAAGAAATATTCTCTTCCTTTGGCTGAATGTGGGGAAAGAGAAGGCAAACCATGTTTTATTTGCATTCTCACATTTCATTTTCCTGCTGTTGGTAGAGAGGGAGGTTCCTTCTGTCATTACATTTGCAATTTTAGTGCTTTTTTCTCTCCCCGTACACTTTGAGCTGGAGCACAAATGCCCCAGCTGATTGGAAACACATGGGAATGGGCACCAAATCCAAAACCGCAGAGGCTTTATATTTAAGCAGTGTGACTTCTCATTCAAATTTCACCACATTCCAGGCGATATTACCTCCCCTGGTTGGCAGCTTTACCATGAAGTAGCTGCATATGGAAAAATGACTGCTAGTATTACTTGAAGAAATTTTTTTTAAAAACTGTTTAATGGGACATTGCAAAATGCTTATTTATAGACCTGCTAGGATTGCAAACTGAGACACAGAGAGGCTGTTGGGCTTTTAGGAGTGAAGATGCAAAAGCAAATGAGATTTGTTGCTTCTTTTTCTTCTTCTTTATTCATTTTTGAATAAAGAATCCCTTTATCCTGACTTTTTCCTTATCATGAGACTCCAAAAAGCGTACAAAACATGAAAAAAAGAATAGACATCAAAATACAAACAAACCCATGTCATTGGTGTGGTGTACCTTCAAGTCATTTCCAACTCATGGTGACCTTAAAGCAAACATGGGGCTGAGAATATGTGACTTTCCCAAGGTCAGTCAGTGGGTTTCTACGTCAGAGCAGGGAATCCAACCCTGGTCTCTGGGGTTGTAGTCAAACACTCAAACCACTAAATCCATGCTAGCCTTAACAAAACCATACTGTTATCACACCCTAGACTCCTACTCTTTGAGATGTGCTATTTTCATAACTGAACATACTTATGGCTAGAAAACACATCTGAAAATGAACTGGTTGGAAACATGTTACCAGGTCAGGATGACCTCAGACATGGTCAGGTCATAAATTCAGAGAGGATTAGGTGGGAAAACCCAACACTAATGGGTTTGTGATAATCCTTTCAGGCTATGTGCACACCCAAATACAATAGACGGTAAAACTACCCAGGTGAAGCAATCAGGGACCCTACTTGATCCTGCCCTATGGAAATCCTCCCTAGATCCCCTGCCCCAGCACACATTGAGAGACTGTCATGACTCCCATCAATGTTTTGTCACCTAGAATTAAAATCATCAGCCCATTCTGGACTCCTTCACCAACCTCATGAGAAAGCAATTACCACTTTGTGCAACCACCCTCTTTCAGGATAGGAAATAGGGTATATCAATCCCAACCTCAGCCCCAGCAAAATGTAGCACTTAGAAGTAATATACGGTGCCCAAACCTCTGTTTGTTCTTAGAATCATAGGCTCACAGAATCACAGAGTTGGAAGAGACCATAAGGGCCATCCAGTCCAATCCCCTGCGATGCAGGAATCCACACCAAAGCACTCTCAACAGATGGCCATCCAACCTCTGCTTAAAAACCTCCAAGACTCCAAGAAAGGAGACTCCATCCAGGCAGCATATTTCACTGTCGAACAGCTCTGACCATCAGGAAGCAGCGGAAAACAAGCCTGTTTCCTCCTCAACATGGCGTCCTTTCAAATACTTAAACATGGCTATCATGTCCCCTCTTAACTTTCTCTTTTTCAGACTAAACATCCCCAGCTCCCTAAGCCGCTTCTCATAGGGCTTCATGGTTTCCAGACCCTCCACCATTTTGATTGTCCTCCTCTGGACACACTCCAGCTTATTGATATCCTTCTTGAAATGAGGTGCCCAAAACTGGACACGGGATTCCAGATGAGGTCTGATCAAAGCAAAATAGAGAGGTACCATGACCTCTCTTGATCTAGACACTTTTGCTACCCTTGGGCACTGTCTGAGCCACTCAACTTCGACCTTCTTCAAGATCGCTAAATATCACCCTTTTACCCCAATCTCTCTCTATCCAACTTTTCACTTCTAACTTTCAGATAGCCTTGTAATTTTCTTAAGAGTGCCTGATTTCTTGTGTGTTTGACAGTCCAAATAAAATACTCTATTTAACCTTTAACTGGGATCTACTCTATGGTTAGTGCTGGTATACAACAGGTGAAAAGATCTTGCCATTACCCTCCTCTCACAGGCCTCTTCTGAGCTATATCCTCAAATTCTAAGTAGATACTGGCATTGCAAGTGGACCCCAAAGTCTCCCATTTCTTAGGGTAACAATACTCAGTAATTTTTTAAAAAATGCAATTAAACCATTCATCTGGAAGCATTACAACAAATAATTTTTGTTGATGAAAACTCCTGGATATTTGGAGACACACAGATTTTTTTAAAATTTATATCACACTTTACAGTGTTGTACTATTTTTAACCTTTGTTTTAAGGTAATATCTTAAATGGTTTTAATTACTTTAGTGCCATTATAATCTCCACTTTTGTATTTTTTTAAAAAAAATGATGTGTTTTTATTGTCATTTTCTTTTTGTGAATTTTCCCATGTCTCAACCTGTGAGAAAGGGCAGGACAAAAATAAAGTGGTAATAATGATGCCAATATTGCTGACATCCTTGAAACGTGGAATTTAACTGATTGGTTGGCTCCTGCATGAACTTAATGTTGATGAAAGACTTGTACTCTAAGGCTGGAAAGAGAAACATTCTCCATCTATTGTTTAACAGTCACAGGATCTCACTGCTTTCGCTGTTCATGAATGTGTGTTTCATAAATGTCTGCTTTTAGTTTTTTAAAAAACATATGATCAGCATATATCAATGCACAGTCTCCTCTTCCTTCTATTTTTCTTTTCTTTATGATTTCATTTTTTTAAAATTCAGTTGAAGTAAACAATTTGCAGAATTAAAACCACTGAAAGATCTGTTGAAAAACAGAAGATAAAAATCAACCAAACAGCACTTTTTATCCACATCTAAAACGGAAAGGCCAAGTTAAAGGCTGGAATTCCCGATAAGAACCTCAGGCCGAATTTATAAATAACACGTAATGGCGATGAAAAATAGAAATGATGGTTTAGGACATCATCCAGAAAAGGTGGTCTCTGGCATGGACCCCAAGGAAGCAAAAGGGGAGCTGCTAGCTCTGTAAACATTATTGTATGTATGTTTGTATGTATTTATTGAATTAGTTATATTTCTCCTTTTCCCCACTTTGGACTCAAGGCAGCTTGCAAGAACCAAAGGATACATAGATAAAATGTATATAACTAACATAAAAGTTAAAAATATCATTGCAGTATCCATAAAATTAAAAGCAATTAAAATAACAATTAAAATGAGAAATAAGTAAAACAGAGATAGGCAGGACAGCGCAATTCTGAAAGGCCCAGTCCCCTTGAGCAGTCAGGCCATTTCTGCACTACATCATTATAGTGCTATTATCCCACTTTCAACCTCCTGTGGAATTACGGGGTTTGTAGTTTACCAAGGCCCAAGAGCTCTGTGGCTGAGAATTCTAAATGCCCCTCCCTCAACTGCAAACCCCAGGATTCCATAGGATGTTGAAAGTGGAATAATAGCACTATAATGGTGTAGTGCGGAAACGGCCTCAGTCTTCATAAACTTTCTGAACTAAAATAAATCTCAACTGCTCTTCAGAAAGACAGCAGGGAGGGTGCCTGCACAGGCTGATTTCCTATTCCCTGATCTGCCTTTTAACTGGAGCATCTCTCTCTTGTCTGGAGTAAGCTTCAATCTGTTTGCCCTCATTCAATTTGTTACTGACGGCAAGCACCAATTTAGAACTAAATACATTTCCACACTAGACTGTTCTAGTGCTATTATTCCACTTTCAACATCCTATGGAATCCTGGGGTTTGCAGTTTCAGGAGGAGCCAGGCAGCCCCTCCCTAAACTGCCAACCCCAGGATTCCATAGGATGTTGAAGTGGAATAATAGCGCTAGAACAGTCTAGTGCAGAAACGGCCTAAGTCAGTCTCCTTGGATGAAGGTGGAAAGGAACAGTAGAGCTGAGTTTCACTCTCCTACTGGTGGGACTAGACCCTCAAACTCTGGAAAACCTGTCCCAGAAGTTTCATGGGGAAAAACAGAAACTTGAGGAATTCCACAAGCCAATAGACATTAGGGTAGGCTGCTATCCCATCTCCGAGCATCACAAAACCACCTTATACTATTTCCAGGAAAAAACTCTTAAGTGCCTCCTTTAGCACTTCAATCCCATTAGCCGGCTCACTGTGGAACTGTAATACTGCTTGACAGTGCTTTCTGTTGTCGCGGATCCAGCAGTGGGCAGGCTGTGGGAGAGCCTAGCTAGTCCCTCCCTCAGCGACTCCCATGGCATGGTAACTTCAAAACTGATCACCTCTCCATGTTTATTTTAAAGTTCTCCTTCAAGTTAAAAACTGTTTATTTTTTGAGTACAATTTTAGGCACTGTAACGTGAAAATGCAATAATGTACTGGTATGCTTAGTACGTCTTCCAAAGAAAAACTACAACAAAACTTCAACCAATCTGGGGTAGTGGGGCAAGGTAAAGGTGGGTGGCCAAAGATGTTGTACTGCAGGAGGAACAACAGTTGCAATACCTCTCTCATCTGCTTAAGGCAGAAGGGTGCAGAAAACAGCATTTCTAATCTGCTGCCATTGGATGAATGGCAATGCCAGGACTGTAATCGAATCATGTGCCAATGGCTTCTAGTGTGGAAGTGGCCCCTGTCTCTATCAGCTTAAAGGCCTGTCTGTCAACTTTGCAGTGTCAGTTCAAAATCCTATCTCCCTTTCATATCCTGCTTTCTTCACTGTCATTCTCACACCCTCTCTCCCTCACATCCTAGCTAAGGCCATTTCCGCACTAGACTGTTATAGCGTGATGATTCCACTTTCAACCTCCTATGGAATCCTGGGGTTTGCAGTTTCGGGAGGGGCCAGCCAGCCTCTCTCTAAATTGCAAACCCCAGGATTCCATAGGAGGTTGAAAGTGGAATCATCACACTATAACAGTCTAGTGCAGAAATGGCCTAAATCTCACTAAGGCAAGCCTTTGCTTTTTGGTCCATTTTATTCCCCTGCAGCCCCGCTTCACAGCCACTCTGAGCCATGACTGGCTGCCGGCATGTCGGTCTGCCTCCTTCACAGTCCTCTCAATGTTATAGTGCTAGTATTCCACTTTCAACATCCTGTGGAATTCTGGGGTTTTTAGTTTACTGAGACCACAGAGCTGTCTGGCTGAGAATCCTAAATGACCCTCCCTAAACTGCAAACCCCAGGATTCCATAGTTGACGTTGAATACGGAATAATAGCACCTATAACAGTGCACTGCAGAAAGGCCCAATAACACCATGCCCTCTCTGACCATTTTCATTTTGATTTGTACCCGGTAGATGTTACTGAGCTTTCTGAAGACAAGAGAATCAGAAACTCAGCCTAATATACAAACACATAAAAAAATAATCTGCAGTATCTGAATAAATTCTCCAGGTGTCTTTTCCATATTGGGAGACATATGAAAATACTTTCTAAACCAATTCCAGGGATGGGGAGGAATTTGATTTTTGACTTCATTCCAAAACAGGTAGGAATTTGATCTCTGATACAAATGGACCTGATCTGTGCCTGCTTAAATTAAAGTGCAGGCCAGAATTTAATTACCGGCTGACTTTCACATTTCTCAAAATGTCCCAGTGCTGTTCTTGGCTAAACAAAGGAAAAAGAAAAAATGCATCATTGCTTTTAATAGCATGCGTTTCAGGAGAAAAATGTATTTAACTGCAAGCTGGAATCATGTCAAACCGAAGCATTATGGTGATGAAAGGCTTTGCAAGGATTGATGAGTGGTTCTCGGAGCAGTGAGGTTCTCTCCATATGTCCAAATGATCTCACCTTGCACAAAAGGGAAGAAGCATTCATTATCATAATATTCCAACCCATTGCTTGTGAGCTTCATGGTTGCACCCAGTCTCAAGTCACCCATCAGCCAAGCCACTACGGATATAAATTCCCACTTATTTATTCTCTAAGAACAGTATATATATATACAGTGAGTGTTTGTGTGTTTCTGTGTGTGTATCTCCTTGAAGTGAGCCAACACAAAGCAGTAGGTCCCGCACTCATCTCAGAAAAAAATCTGTATTCTTGCAAATGGCTTTTCACGTGTTTCTGTGCAATGTACATTACTGGAGAATGTGAAAACTTGTTGTGGCTGCTGCTGTTGTGTGCCTTCAAGTCTTTTTTGGCTTATAGTGTGTGTGTGTGTGTGTGTGTGTCTTCAAGACCCAGGGCATATCTATCATGGGGTTTTCTCAGCAAGATTTGTTCAGAGATGGGTTTGCCATGGCCTTCCTCTGAGGCCAAAAGCCCAAAGTCACCCAAGTGGGTTTCCATGGCTGACCAGGCTTTTAAATCCAGGTCTCCTCAAGTCCTAGGTCATTTCTGCACTAGACTGTTATACTGCTATTATTCCACTTTCAACATTCTATGGAATCCTGGGGACTGCAGTTTAGGGAGGGGCCTGGCCCTAATTCAACACTGAAATCACTATACCATACTGTCTCTGTGCTCACAACAGTGAAAACTGTGGCTTTGTAGTAAAAGTAGTAATACGGATGGGTTGTTTCTGTCTTCATGGTCACTTTGTCTGTCCTGCTGTCTCTGTGTTTCACTTCCCAAAGACACTGGCTAAGATCCTGCATGGTGCATGTGGAGAGTAACTGCTCTCCATGCACAGTTCTGTGTCCCCCCCAGTATTTGCCAAACTCTGTAGGGTCACCACAGAGGTTAAATGGCTATTGAGAGAGACAACCAACCAAGAAGTGATTGGGGGCTGCCCTTTTTTTCCACTACAACTTGCATGAGACATTGGGCATTTCTGCCCTACACTATTATAGTGCTATTATTCCACTTTCAACCTCCTATGGAATCCTGGGGTTTGCAGTTTAGGGAGGGGCAACTAGAATTCTCAGCCAGAGAGCTCTCGGGCCTCCGTAAACTACAAACCTCAGAATTCAACAGGAAGTTGAAAGTGGAATAATAGCACTATAACAGTATAGGGCGGAAAGGCCCTTGACTGTCAGATACCTCCCTCTGACACACTTAGAAAGTATATTATGTGGCGGGGGTAGGTGGGAATATCAGTAGCAGCTCTCCAACATTTCACAGAGGAAAACTGGCATGCATGCGGCTGATTGACATCAGGGCACGGCCAAGAGGGCAAAAGTTATTAATGAGGAAGAACAGACAAGCTAGGAGAGGCTTCAGGAGTCTCCTGGGAAGGGCAGAATTCCACCCACTTCTCTCCTCTCCCCATTGTTGTGTTAATCTTTTGCATGTTGAGCTCAGTTTGCAGCAATGGAAGAAAGCTCAAGATGAAGGGGGAAAGTGAGGGGTGGAGAAAGAAATTGGGACCTATTAGAAGGAGCTGGAAAAGAGGGATGACAGAGGATTGATATGGAACTGTCCCTTCCAAATTGGGACAGTGGTAGGGTATACTCTTAGTGAGTTAACTTGGCTTTTCCATCCCTGTGTTCGGCCTGAGCCAAACCAAGGATAAGAATGTGAAAAACAAAAAGGCAAAGGAAAACAGAAACTAAAACAGACAGACAATCCTAACATTTTCCAGCCTGCAAAAGTGGTTTGGTTTCAACTTGGAAGCCAGATTTTTTTTTCCTGCTCCCAAGCTGTCTTCCTCTTTCAGTGTCTCTGTTGAGATTTTCCATCTTCAGCCTACTGCCCATAAATCTTCTCTCTCTCTGTCTCACTCTTTGCCTCTCTCTCTTGTTTATGCACAAGCCTATCTTGTAAAACATTTTAAAGTTGCAAACATCTCTCCAAAGTCCATGAAAACGAAATCCTTCCGTAACATAGAACTGGTTGGCAACAAAAAAACTCACATTAGAAAGCTGGGGGAATCCTCTTGGAAACTGAATGGATGATACATCTTTTGGCTTCTGGACAAGATTCAGAGAGCTAAGAGGGGAGATCATAAATAAATGCATTTTTGGAGACGCCTCTGCATACAAAATGAAGGTCTTTGAGCCTCAGTTTCAACTGGCTTTGGTTCTTAAGTGGAGATTCTCATTTTGATGCCCTTCAGGAGCTGAGTTCTCAGCATGGCATTCCTGCTGAGCAACCTGGTGGAATTTAAATCCCCTTTCATCCATTTGTTGAACAGCATCAGTCAAAAGTGGAATTATAAGGACAAAATGTGGCCAGGCATATATCTGATATCTGACCCTTCCTGTCCCTAAATCTCTTTTCCTCTCCTCCCTTTATTTCAGTTTTCAAGAATGCTGGTTATCATATGTTCCACGCACATTCAAATAGTTCCACATCGTGTGTAGACCATAAACTATAATAATATATCATGTTCCCCACCAGCAGCATTGAGGTTGTGTGCCTTCAAGTCATTTCCAACTTATGGTAACCATAAGGTGACCCAATCACAGAGTTTTCTGGGGATTGAGTGTGTAAACATGTCCAAGGTCACCCAGTGTGTTTCCATGGCTGAGGAAGATTTGAACCCTGATCTCCAGAGTCATAGACCAATGTTCAAAGCACTACACCACCCTGGCTCTCACCGGCATAGCCTCCACCATTTCACAGTTGAAAACTGGGATGCATGTGGACATACAACATCAGCTAGGGGAAGCTGCAGCAGTTAGCGTTCACCTGGGCCTACTGAGAGAGACATAGTTCCAACCGCTCCTCTCCTCTCCAAGCTGCTGAGTTCATAGAATCAGAGAATCATTGAAACATAGAGTTGGAAGAGACTACAATGGCCATCAAGTCCAATCCCTTCCCATGCAGGAACAATCACTCAAAGCACCCCCAGCAAATGGCCATGCAGCCTCTGCTTAAAAACCTCCAAAGAAGGAGACTCCACCACACTCCATTGAGGCAGCATATTCCACTGCCGGACAGCTCTTACTGACAGGAAGTTCTTCTCTTTTCCTGTAGTTTGAATCCATTGCTCCATGTCCTAATTTCCGGAGCAGCAGAAAACAAGCTTGCTCCATCTTCAACATGACATCCCTTCAAACAGTTAAACTATCATATCTCCTCTTAACCTTCTTTCAGTCAGGCTAAAAAAATCTCCTCCTAGATCATGGCTTCCAGACCCTTCGTCATTTTGGTCGCCCTCCTCTGGACACGTTCCAGCTTGTCAACATCCTTCTTGAACTGTGTTGCCCAGAACTGGACACAGTATTCCAGGTGAGGTCTGAATAAAGTGGTATTACTACTTGTTGAGGCTTTCAATGTGAGTGTGTAATGTTTTTTCTAAGTGGACAGCAGGAATAAGGTGATGTGATCTTGAGTGCAGCTGCAGAGACGGTTTTGACTAGCCAGCCTCAGAAGGTCTTGCCTTGTCATTAAGCATCAACATGAGAAGGTTGCATGCTGTAAATGTAATTGGGTCACCCCGTAGGGTCTGGGGTGTGGTTAAGCCCTTAAAATGGCTTAGGTATGGCACTGTACTTTACCATGTGGGTCAATTCCTGGTGGTCATGCTGCTGTAAGGGCTATTTTTATGGAGTATATCCAGACATGCTGCTGGTCTATTTTTCCATGCTGATTTATGTTTCTGTCTTGCTTGTTGCTTCTTGATATGCTGCCAGATGACCTAACTTTAATCTCACAGTGCTTTGCTAAATAAATAGCTCTTAATCTTATCATTTTCAGTCTATGGAACTTTTTTCACCTGCCTGGAGCTCCTTGGTTGCAGCTGGATGTTGCTGCCCTGTCAGCACTCTGCACGTGCTCTGAGGAGCTACTGCATGCTAACCTGGCATTACATTCCCTTGAATGTAATACAGCTGTTGATGCAGCCCAGAATTACCTTTGGCTTTTTAGCTGCTGCATCACACTATTGACTCATGTTCAGCTTGTGGTCGACTAAGATTCCTAGATCCCTTTCACACATACTGTTTTCAAGCCAGGTGTCACCCATCCTATATCTGTGCATTCCATTCTTTCTTCCTAAGTGTAACACCCTACATTTTTCCCTGTTAACATTCATTGTGTTAGTTAATGGAGTGCACTCTGCTTCTGCACTTTGATATTAGTCTGCAACAATTGAAGATGAGGACAAAGTGGGAAGAGAAAAGAGAAACAAAGACATTTTAAATGTATTTGGAAAAATGGGGTGACAAAGGATTAATCAGAATGATCACTGTGAAATCGAGACAATTGGATGGCATACAGCAGCACAGTCAAAATCTTTTCCTTACATGGAAACAAACTAAATATAGCCCTCACACCCTACAGTGAGACTAGAGATGAAAAGAATATTCAAATATATCTAAAACTGGTTGGAAAACACATTTTTGAGGGTTGAGAAACTCTGATGAGAAGAATCCTAGAATGATGAAAAACTTCGCAGTTTGGGACTTATTCTGCACAAAATTCACACATGGTTGTTTTGCACAGAAAACAGCATTTCCTGTGTGCAAAATATTATTTCAATGTAGAAATAGCAATTTTCGTGCAGAAAATGCTATAATTGGGGATTTTTTCAGCATAAAATTCACACATGGCTGATTTGCACAGAAAACTCCATTTTCTACACAGAAAACTACATATTCTACAAAGGAAATAATATGTCTTTACAGAAATATTACTTTCCATGAATAAAATCCTATTTCCTGCACTAAAAATGTTCTTTTCTGTGAAAAACAACCAAACACAGATTTTGTGCAGAATAAGTCTCAAATTGTGCAGAATAAGTCTCAAACTGGAAATAGCCTTCAGAAACTATGGTTTTTGAAGCCTTTCTTGCAGTGAGAATAAAATTGCTCAGATTACTCATTGCTACCTTCAAGAAGAAACTTGGTGAAGAATTACATCCCTAAATGAGTCACTATAGTGACCATGGGACACTATTGCTATCAAAACCACAGAAAACTAGGCTTGTGAGTAGGTATTTTGTGACATTGTCCCCAAATAGCTGTAAACAGTTGCCTTGAATTTCAGACACGTCCCATATTTTCTTCTTTAACAGACAAAAATATCCAGAAGAATTACACACACACACACACACACACACACCTGGAGCATCATTAATACTCCTTGAAATAGTTTTCCAGTCTCCAGGAAACCTTGCAATAAAACAATGCTATTTGTACAGCTAAAAATAAGTGGGGGGGTTTTTTTCAATCACATGGAACCCCAAGCAACCTTTAGCTGTACCCTAGGGTTCCAGAAAACTCTAAATGAGATCAAGAAAAAAAATGGCCCAGACCATTTGTAAGTGAACCATGATTCAGTGAAGCAGAAGTAATATGTTCAGGTTACTAACAGATTGTCTCATTTGATGGTTGTCCCTCAAATCAGTTATCAGTAGGTTGCCCCATGGGAGAGATAAACGTTGGAATTCTCACCAAGGCAAGAAAATACTACACAATACAACAAGTGTATGTTCTCACCTATCCATAACCTTGACCCTGACTCTAATCTTAGTCCGCAGTTCACTGCAGTTCTCACCTGGGTCGAAAAGTAACCCCTATTCGTACAGTGCAAGTGTTTTTGTTCGCTTGTTTTTTAAATCTTAGTCCAAGAAGATAAAGTATGCATAACAGCATTTCTTGACATGGCTCCTTGCTTTCTGATTCCCTGTCTATATCTCAAATTCCTTCCACTGCCAATATTTGATTCTCACCTCCCATGAGAATGGGAATGACCTTCCATCTTCTCTCTCTCTCTCTCTCAGCTTATTATGCTTGGTAAATCAATAGCATTATCTAACCCAAGTTTCCTGCAATCTACATGTATTTCTTCTAGCTGATTAGTCAGGGAAATGTGCAAACTCTGCACTAGTTAGCTCTTTCTCATTCTCTTTGAGGATGATCATGGCTCCTGGATGTCACAAATTACTGACACAGGCATATTGTGGACAGGCAGGGAAGCTGAAAACAACTCTGTTGTGGACAGGTTCTCAAGTGTGTGTGTGTGTGTGTGTGGTTAAGTTAATAAAAGGCTTCAGCCATAAATTAGAATCATAGAATCATAGAGTTGGAAGAGACCCCAGGGGCCATCCAGTCCAATCCCCTGTTATGCAGGAACCCACATCAAAGCATTCCCAACAGATGGCCATCCAGCCTTTGCTTAAAAACCTCCAAAGGAGGAAACTCCGTCACACTCCCAGATAGTATATTCCACTGCTGGACAGTTCTGACCATCAGGAAGTTCTTGCTGAGGTTCAGGTGGAATTTCTTTTCCTGTAATTTGAGTCCATTGATCTTTGTCCTAGTCTCTGGAGCAGCAGAAAACAAGACCGCTCCCTCCTCAACATGACATCCCTTCAAATATTTAAACACGGCTATCCTGTCCCCTCTTAACCTGCTCTTCTGCAGACTAAACATCCCCAGCTAAGACGCTCCTCATAGGGCTTCATGGCTTCCTGACCCTTCACCATTTTGGTCTCCCTCCTCTGGACATGCGACAGCTTGTCAATATCCTTCTTGAAATGAGGTGCCCAGAACTGGAAACAGGATTCCAAATGATGTCTAACCAAAGCAGAATAGAGTACCAGGTGAAACTTAGAATCAACACAACAGAGACCCATCTGGATTCAACCACACTCCCTAATTCCACTCGCATCACCATATTGCTCATTTTGAAGACTGCCAGCAATAAGTCAAGTTGCCATCCCTAATCCTATCTCTCTCTCTCATTCTCTCTGTCTGTCTGTCTGTTTTTCTCACAGGCAGCTGATAGGAGCTGAAAACTACATGATCATCTGGCTGGCATGTTGCTCCTGGCACCTCCTGGTCTGCTGCTGATCCCTGAGGGAATTGGCCGCCTCTTCTGAATGGGAAGACTTGATCCAAGCCAGGCTTCTGTTATGGAGGAAATTGATGCATTTTTCTTAAAGAGAAAGAGCTGCCGGGGAGACTCCGAAAACTCCTCTGTCAGCCAAATCATAGGAGCTGGCTGGTTCCAGCCAAGAGGTGGCTGGACTACAGTTTCATCTTTGCAACCTCCATGGGAGTTAAGGCTCATGTCCTACACTAGGTGTTTTTTTCCCCTTTTGGTTCAATATTAAGTTTCTTTCTCCAACATTACCCTCTCTGTCTCACTGGATCCTGATTTAGGCATTTAATCCATAGAGATTCACATTTCCTCCAACATCCAAATGGATGAAACAGTTTCAATAAAAATTGGCCTCCTTCTCGGAGTCTAATTTTTTCCAAGACTCACAGTACAAGGAAAAGAGACCTAGTCCTTAGCATAATATTACCATGTGTTAAGAGTTAAGCCCAAGGAAAACACACCCTCGTGGTATTAGAACTGGAGAAGTTGTATCCCACAAAGCAGATAGGCACAGAACAGAACAGAAAACTTTTTCCAGACACCCCGAAATCAGCATTTGGAATTCTTTGCACAAAGGGTAGCAATTATGACTGTCCTAGGGATGGAACAAATATTCAAAAATATTTCTTTAAAAAGTTTGAAAAATACCTTTTTTCTTAAACCCTCTTGAGAAGAATCTGGGACTGATGAGAATCTTCACTGTTCAGGACTTTAGTATGTGCAAAATTCGCTGTGGTTGTTTTGGACAGAAAACAGATCAAGAAACAGTTTTTTTTCCCCTGTGCAGGAAACAACTTTGTCTGTACAGAAAAGAATATTTCAGGTTTTTCTGCACAAAACATGTGCATTTTCCACAAAGTGAGGCCATTTCCACACTAGACTGTTATAGCGCTATTATTCCACTTTCGACATCCTAGCCAGCACTATCATGATCGACAGTTAGCCAGTACTATCATGATAACTAGCCCAAATGTGGCTTCAGGGTGCCATGGTACCACATGCATTTGAATGGACAATATAAATATGAGAAGGTGGTACAAGTCCCCCCAAAAATGGATCAGATCCAAACTGGACAACTACTTGTGGTGGACAACTCAATTTCCAATGCGTTTATCCATACCTCCATCCACTCCTATTTCTGCATCAATGTTCAAATCAGTAATGGGGAAGAAAATGCCCCAAATCCATAGAAAAGGATATTTAAATGCTATTTTCAAATATACTTATTTCAAGCCTGTTCTCATAAACTCTGTATTTTAAAAAAACAAACAAACAGGCATGTTGCTATCCCTTTTGAGCCAAGAAGTGTGTTGGGTAAGTGAAGAAGTCCAGAGCTGGTAGTGGATTAGAAAATTCCAGTCTTCACATACTTCTGGATAGTGCAGGTCATAGCCATATTTATTATAAAAAAGTAGAAGTAAACATGTGAGGAAAAGTGAGTGCTGCAGCACTGCCATTCTGATGCTACTGTTCTCTTATAGACAGCAGAAATCTAAAGCAGAGAGCAGTAGTATTTGGTGGTCCCATGTCAGTGGGGTGGTGAATCCAGGTTTTACATAGCCTTAAATGAGCTCACTTTCATGCTAAACTTATTCTGCAGTGATGGTTCAGCACTTTGGACAGCTCCCTACACTGTCTGAAATAACATTTGAAATGGATTCACCACTCCACTGACATGGGACCCACTACCTGCCTCTGGCAGAGAACTGAATCAATCAATCAATCATCTTCTTTGCAATTCTGAGCCCTTAGAGAACCAACAGAATTGTATGAACATTTTACACTTGTTTCATTCTCATGTAAAACAACAAATAATTTCAGGAGTTTCCTAGCTTCTGCATGAGAACAGAAGCTCTCTCTACCCTTGTGTTCCGGCTCTCTCAACCCCTTTGGACAGATCTTCGGCTCTCTGGACCCTTTGGATTTGACCTTGACTTAGCTCCGCTCAGCATTTCCACTTGTTTGTTTGTATTGGACACTCCCCACTGCCTGCTCCTCTTGGGCACGTATTCCCGCCTCCCTTCCCTTGCTGGCAGAGAGGCACAGGCAGGGAGTTGGACTCTGACAGTCATCATGCTCCCACTGCCAACCAATCCCCACCCATCACAATTGTTGGATATTCACTTAAACGGAATATATCTGTTAAGCGTCTGCAATCATGCAATGCTCCTGTCACTTCCAGCCGTGCAGAAGGCTGGCGGTGACAGGAGCATTGCATGGTTGCAGGTGTTTAACGAATCCCTTTCTCCCAGACTCCTAGATCCCTTTCACACATACTGCTATCCAGCCACACATCCCCCATCCTATATTTCTGCATTGCATTTTTTCTGCCTAAGTGCAGGACCTTACATTTTTCAACAGAGAGAAATGTAAGGTCCTACACTTAGGAAGAAAAATGGAATCCACAAATATAGGACGGGGACATGTGGCTGGATAGCATCGTGTGAAAGGGACCTAGGAGTCTTGGTAGATCACAAGCTGCACTTGAATCAGCAGTGTGATGCTGCAGCCAAGAAAGCCAACGTGATATGGTGTCCAGATTGAGGGAGGTAATGCTACCACTCTATTCTGCATTGGTTAGACCTCATTTGGAATCCTGTGTCCAGTTCTGGGCATCTCAGTTCAAGAAGAATATCTACAAGTTGGAAGCATGTCCAGAGGAGGGCAACCAAAATGGTGGAGGGTCTGGAAGCCATGAGGAGCGGTTTAGGGAGCTGGGGATGTTTAGTCTGCAGAAGAGCAGGTTGAGAGGGGAAATGATAGCCATCTTTAAATATTTGAAGGGATGTCATGTCGAGGAGGGAGCAGGCTTGTTTTCCACTGCTCCAGAGACTAGGACAAGGAGCAATGGATTCAAGCTGCAGGAAAGGAGATTCCACCTGAACCTCCTGAAGAACTTCCTGATGGTCAGAGCTGTCCAGCAGTGGAAGATGCTGCCTCCACGGAGTGTGATGGAGTCTCCTTCTTTGGAGGTTTTTAAGAAGAGGCCACATGGCCATCTGTCGGGAGTGCTTTGATGTGGGTTCCTGCATGACAGAATGGGGTTGGACTGGATGGCCCCTGGGGTCTCTTCCAATTCTGTGATTTTACGATTGTATGATTCTACGGTTGGTAAAATGGAAGGCAGTAAGAAAAGAAGGAGGCTACATTATGAGTGGATTGACTCATTCATGGCCTCCAGGATGCAAAACGAGAAACTCTTGGAGATCTCTCATTCATAGGGTTGCCATCAATCAAAGTCAACATGGCCATAAACAACAACAACAAACCTTTTGTAGTAAATCTTTCTAAGCTACATTATGTGCAGCGCTTGGTGGAGGCAATGAGGAAGCCATAATGTCTGAGAAAATGAGCTTATAGATTATAGAGTATTGTTCTTTTTGTTGATGTTGTTGTTGTGTTCCTTCAAGTTGTTTCTGACTTCTGGTTGTGATAGGGCAGCCCTATGATGGGGTTTTCTTGGCAAGATTTGTTCAGAGGAGATTTGTCTTTGCCCTCCTCTGAGGCTGAGAGAGTGTGACTTGCCCAAGGTCTCCCAGTGGGTTTCCATGACCAAGCAGGGATTCAGACTCTGATCTCCACAGTCATAGCCCAACACTCAAACCACACTACACCATCTTGGCTCTAATTATCGTTGAGCAACTCATTAGTATGATTTTAATGGTTTGATTCTTCAATTTGTTTTTAATCCTGATTGTTAGTCTCCCCGAGTGCTAAATTTTTAATAGAAAAAGCAGGCTAAAAATGCAGTGGGTTAGTACATACATAAATGAAGTGTTTCAAATCCAGGGAATCAGGTCAAATAACTGATTAATGCTGCAGATCAGGATGACGGCTGGTCCCTGTTGTTCCATTTACGCAATCTCCAGAGGGGCAGGAAAGCAATGAGAAAAAGGTCCTTCTACACACACACACACACACACACACACACACACAAGCTTGTTTCATTCTTAGATGCCTTTTTTTTTTCAAAAAGGAAAAATACAGCCAGCCCCAATTTCCAATTTGTTGGGTTCTCATTAGCCAAAACAAATCAGATTAAAAACTTTACACTTGTTTGGACATTTTTCCACAGTGAGTCATGCATTTGCTGAAGTGTTTCCTGTGACTGAAGGGAGTGGAGGGAAGAGTCCGAAGGCACCCAAGATTGCCAACAAAAATTAGCTGAGGACATCTCTGTGCCGTACACTTACTGCACGTTTCTAAGAGACGTTCCTTAGATTTCTCTGAGGAGGAAATCTGTATATATTTGGGCCTGCCACAATGAAATATTCCCAGTCCTAAAGTTAGCTAGGAGTCTACAGAACACTGCCTCAAGCTCTGGAACCAAATCTGGATATAGAGAGATATTCAAAAGGCTACACCCAAGTCCCCACATCACCCTTATTTGGCAGTTCTTCAGTATTTCATGCCCCCCTCCTCCAAGGTTGGGATGACTCTCTAAATTGAATTATGGGCACCAAGAGCTTTAAACAAGAATATTCCAACAAGAGACTTCCCTTTTGTCTTTGGCCACACCTAGCCCTTGAATGTGGTCCCCAAAGACTTCTTTGAAATGGAATTTGGCCCTTGGGTTGAAGGAGAAGGTGTCCCATCCTTGCAACAGGTGGGTAAAGAGTTGGGATTGTTCTGGCATCCTAGACCAAGGTAAGATTGGAAAGGAATCACCAACTTCATTTTCAATTTTACTTTACCCTTGCAAAATCTATTGCTCTAGTCCAGGGCTGGGCAAAGTGCAACCTGAGGGCCATGCGAGCCTCCCTAAACATGTGTTTTTGGCCCTCAGTACCTCCAAAATCCTCAGATAAGCCATTTTTCTCTGCCCAAAAGAAGAGGGTATATTGATGCTTTTGGAAGCCCTCAGGCACAGCCATCTATTTTTTTCAATGGACTGCCAGGCCTCTCTGTATCATTTAACATCATAATGTGCTATTTAACATTGAAAAGATTATCAGAATCAGAAGTGGATTTTTGGCCACTTTGGGGCTTTTTTATTTTTCAGCACTTCATGTGGTTGGAAAAAAGCAGCAGCTTCTGCACTTCTTCTTGTTGCTGTCTTGTCCCCCAGGGATGAGATGGTTTAGACAGAGATGAATTGGGAATTGGGAAAGACCACGTTACAGGTGGTGAGATTCAATCAAGAAACCAGAGCTGCTCTGAGCTTGCAGGATTTGAGTAAGATTTTGAGGCCCCTCCCTAAACTGCAAATCCCAGGATTCCATAGGATGTTGAAAGTGGAATAATAGCACTCTAACAGCGTAGGGCGGAAACAGCCACAAACAGCAATGATGCCATTTGATCTTCTTCCATTCAAGGATATTGTAACATACGCTCCCACTGTCACAGTTTGGCAGAACTAGCCCTGATTTATTCTGTTATCCAATTTTTAAAATGCCACAAAGCTGGCTTTCTGCACTCTAGCTTTCAGCAAAGACATCCAGTTGGATCCCAGCAGTGGCTCTGCCGGGAGAGGAGCACGAGAGAAGCACTCCTCTCTGTGCCAGCGGGCTCCCTATGGAAGGAAGTGCAATGGGCTACATCTCTTCCTTCCGTAGTACAGCCAGGTACTTTCCAGGCTGCACTGGGGTAGGAAACACAGACACTGCACTTCTGCAGCTTCCACAGGAGAGGTAAGTCCAGGATGGTGGCACGATTATGGGTCATTGATGGGGAAAACCCATCAATGATTTAATCTGCAATTGCACCACCTCGGCACAGAAGAAGGACTGAATCACGACAATATCATGCAGAAGTGTTGCAGTCCTCTCCTTCTCCTGTCCCCATTGTAGGATGGGAGGGTGGCACGGAAAGGGCCTCTGTCTCCTTCTCCCACTTTCCCTCTTTGTCTTCCAGCTTCTTCAATTGCTGCAAGCTTGAGTTCTAATTTCTCAAGCAGTTTGCACTTTGTTAACACAACAGAGAGAAGAAAGCAGTTTCTTACACTTCCCAGGAGGCTCAAGCAAAACCAGACAGCTACTGCTTTTCCTGCCTTGCGTGTTCTTCCTTATTAATTAATTTTAATTAATTATTCTTAATACTTAATTAATTTTAATTTATTGTTATAATTAATTATTAATTATTTTCATTAATTATTCTTCTTACTCTATTGCTTTACCATATATGTACCAGGTTTCATGTCCAAAATGTTGGACAATATAGTATACTATTGGTGAAAAGAGCAGCAGTTGATGCTAGAAATTGTGAAGAATATGAGAATGACAATCTGTGTCAAGATTTTCTTTTTCTTTTTCACCCACCCCTTTTTTCTAAGGAAGGAGGGAGGGGAAAAAAGCAAAACCTTTAAAATTTTCTGTGCAAACTATCTTCAGAGGTACCTGGGCTCAACTCTAATCCCAGCCTTGCTGGGATGAGCTTAACCTTTTCAAACCGACAAAGAAGAAAGGATTTTCTTCTTAAGGTTCCTTTCAGAAATAAAAGAGTATGAGCTCTGCTTTGTATCTGCTCATCTCTCTTTCCCCATTTCTCCTGCAGCCCTCTCCGCCTCATGTTAAGAAGGAAAACATGTTAGAAAAAGCAGCGAAAGGCCCCAGGCACTCACTGCAAGGGTTGCCTGATCTTAGGGCCTGGCCATGAGTCTCCAGTTCTTGCGGGGCATCTCTTGATGTGAGACACAGGCCATTTCTACACTACTCTGTTATAACGCTATTATTCCATTTTCAGCATCCTATGGAATCCTGAGGTTTGCAGTTGAGGGAGAGGCCTTTGGAATTCCCAGCCAGAGAGCTCTTGGGCCTCAATAAGCAATAAACCCCAGAATTTCTGTGGTTTTCAAAGTGGAATAATAGCATTGTAACAGTGTAGTGCAGAAATGGCCACAGGCCGCAACTTCTCCAGTTTTGGGGGACTCAGCTCCAGGCAAGATGAAATGGCTCTGAATAAATCTCCAGCTCCATGAGTAGAGCACCAGCTGGATACAAGCTATAAACCTTCATAGATTTATTGCTACAACTTGCAAAGATCTCCAGGAGATCTAGGTATTTGGCTTCCCCCTTCCCTCCCAGCTGTTGTAGCACCAGGACCCACCCTCTGCTCTGCCCTGCATCCATCTTTTAACTAGAAGCAGGTAGGTTGGATTAAGGATTCCTTATCCCATCTTCAAAGGTAAGAAATAATTCCTTGGTTTTACTTTCATCTGGGAGCATTGCTTAATAAACTCACCAGTCACGTAGGGACGGGGGGCAGTAGGGGCAATTTGCCCCAGATGGCAATGTTTTGGGGACATCCTGGCCTGTGGTCATGCTCCCACATACCGTGGCCACACCCCCGTCCACCATGGTCATGCCGCTCGTGCCATAGCCCCATCCCCTCCCATCTCCTCTCCACACACTCCAAACTATACCACTGAAACTCACAATCAGTAAACAGTTTTGATTTTTTTGCTATTAAATTTACTACCAGATAAATTTGCTATTAAATTTGCTACCAAAAGGAACAGTCCCTTTAGCTAAGATTTCTCACTCGATGACTAAACAAGAAACTATGGTTTGTGAGTGTTTGGACGACAATCTGTAAACAACAATATTTGTTACTTAAGACACAACAGTTCTTGATATTGCCAAAGGTCTACATCCCTAGGTCTCAGGTTTTAGCCCAGAAACCCCTGGGCCCAGGGCAGTTCTGACCTGACAACCCTACTCGCTGCCTCTGTATAAAAATGGAAAGGAAAGAGTTTTGGTTGATTCTTCCAATTCTATCAGAGAAACTCTCTTGTAAGTCTTGGCAGGCCAGCATGAAATTGGTGTCCAACATTATTACATCATCTTTGTCATGACTGGGAAACATAAATGTGAGGGTAGCTGCTGCCCCAAGAGAAGAGGGAAAAGCAGGAAGATGGAACTTTCTTGTCCTCCAGAGAATATGAGTTGCAGGAGTAGCTGGATTTAGAGAGCTCACTTCATTTCTTGGGCGAGGGACAAATTGGTCCCATTACATCACCTGGCCCAGCCAGGAAGGAGTCAGTACAAGGAAATGGGCTGGTTTGTAAGCCCTACCAGGAACTTTTCCCAGTGTGCTTGGAGGAAAAGGTGCCATTTCCACAGTAGACTGTTATAGTGCTATTAGTCCACTTTCAACCTCCTATGGAGTCCTGGGGTTTGCAGTTTAGAGAGGGGCATTTAGACTTTTCAGCCAGAGAGCTCTTTAGCCTCAGGAAACTACAAACCCCAGAATTTCACAGGAGATGGAAAGGAGAATACTAGCACGATAACAGTCTAGTGCAGAAATGGCCTTTAACTACCATGGCTGCCACCTATGGAATCCTGAGCCATTTCTGCACTACACTGTTGTAGTGCTATTACTGCACTTTCATCCTCCTATGGAATTCTGAGGTTTGTAGTTTACTGAGGCCAAAGAGCTCTCTGGCTGAGAATTCCAAGGGCCCCTCCCTAAACTGCAAACCCCAGGATTCCAGAGGAGGTTGAAAGTGGAATAATAGCACTATAACAGTGCAATATGGAAATGGCCTTTGACTGCCTATCGAATTCTGGAGATAGCACCATAACAGTCTAGTGCAGAAATGGCCTTAGTGAGGGTGGCTCAGTCTTTAAGTTGTTTTTTTTTACAACATTCAGAATTCTCCAGCCAGCATGGCCTCTACTGTTCAGTAAGTCTTCAGGAAATATTACACTAAGGTGACTACAGTTCCCAGAATCCCCAGCCTGGCATTATATCTGTTGTTTGATAAACTGTGCCTTCCTTACAGATCAGAAATGATACCTTTGGCAGAACTACAAGCCCCAGAGTCCCCTATCATATGGTAAGGTGTGCCTTAATCTGGGCCTTCCCAAGAACTTGGAATGGTCCTTTCAGGAAGACAACAACTCCCAGAATTCTTTGGCTAGAACCCTGCATTGTTCAGCAAGCTACACCATCTTCAGAGTTTGGAAGTGTTATTGGAGTGTGTGTGCTTAAACTCCCAGAATTCCCAAGTCAGCATTGCATCCACTGTTCCTTAAGCTGTGCCTCAGAGCTTGGAAATATTACCTTTGGGGAGAATCCAACCCCAAGTCTCCCCAGTGTGCATAGTTGTAGTGCCCAAAATACCACCTTTCCAAGCTCTGAGGAAGCTATATCTTAGCAAACAATGGAGGCCATGCCAGTTGGAGATTGTGGGACTTGCAATCCAAAAAGAAAAAGGATCACTTTTCCAAGCTCTGAGGAAAGCAGAGCTTACAGAACAACAGAAGGCTGAGAGGGAAGTTATTCTCTGGATCTAACACACTCTGCAAGGAGGGAGAAGAAAAGACAAAGCATGTGAAATGAGGGGAGAGGAAAAGTAGCCCTCTCTCTCTCCACTTTGGGGAGACAGAGAATTCCAAGATGGAGGGGAAATAGTACAATTGGAAGGTTATAATTTCCATGGAACAAATTACCCAGCTCTGCACTCTCATTATTCAGCAGGGAAACCAAACCTGCGGACAGAGTTGTGAGCCAAAAGAATAAGCATGAATTAGTCTCTATTTCATGTTATCCATCAAATGCAATGAGCCAGGGAAAGGGTCTGTTCTCAGCCCATTGCCAAAAGACTTCCCTTTCTGCCAGGTAGACGTCAGAAGCGGAAAGGAGGCAGCAGTTGCTGCAGCTGGCCAAAGGCCTTCTGATCTCTTTACTGCAAAGAAGGAAGTAGGGAGACATTTTCCTGCCTTTCTTCTCCCTAACTCAGCCACCATTTTGAAGAGAAAGTCCAGGCCAGAGGCTGGCTTGTGGGCATGCCTTGGTAGAACATTTTTGTCTTTGTTTTCTCTTCCAAAGACAGCTTAGGGACAGACTCAGATTCTAAAACTTCGTTATTGGCATGTATGGAAGTAATTGGAAATATTGTTTTAAAAAGTGGTTTAGAAATGTATTCATCAAGTGCTGGCAAACTCTGACAAGCAGAAGTCTGGACTGACAAGAAGCCTTGCAGTTTTGTATTCTGTGCAAAAATCCACACATATTTCATATGCACAAAAAAATAGCCTTTTCTGTTCAGGAGACATTTTTTTCTGTGCAAAAAAAATAAAAATAAAAAATGTAGCGGTCAAGATTCTACATCACAGTCTGCAGCTTTATTAATCTATCACTAAATTCCAGAAATGCAACAAAATCCTGTTAGTGTTGCAAAGAACTGATGCTTCCAATGTGCATTGGGCACTCCTAATGTGCATCAAGCACTTTTCATGCTCATTAATCTCTTGTGATGCTGACTAAGTACACCTCTTATGCTCCAGCATTTCCTAACTGGTGTCTGGATGCACACTGGGAGTGTCCCAGGGCACACTGATACACACTGCATATCAGTATGCGGCTGATGCCTGCATGTTGTAACATCATGACAGCCCCTGTGTAAACACAGATGTTGCAAATTACAGTATTCCCCCTTATTTGCAAGGGAGACATTCCAAGACTCTCTGTGGATACCTGAAACTGCAGATGGTACCGAACTCTCCAGCTTCACAGGGACAAAAGACAGGCTTCATACTCCCAGCTAGTATGAAGCTTCTCTAACATCCCTGCAAAGGTAGAAAAAGTTTTGGAGTCATTGGAAGTAGCCTTCTACCTTGGCAAGGACCATAGAGAGGCTATATTTTAGCCAACTTCTAGTTCAACTTTTGTAAGTTGCCTTGGGTGCCTTGTTGGGAGAAAGGCAGGGTACAAATTGAATAATCAATACAACTTGATGTCAAGTTTAATACCAGCACTGGAGTCAACCGAGCCTCTGACATCACAACAGAGGCCAGAAGAAAAGAGAGACAAAGGGTAGGAGGAAAGATATTTTATGAGCAGTTCAAAAAGACATATTGCTCAGACAGCCTAACTGTTATCTAAACTAAACTATAAGGCCTGGTGAAAAGAACTAGATACCAAATTTTGACAGCACTGAGTGACCTGTAATAGGATTATCTATAATAAGTTACTGTTTTTTGGTAATTAGCATGTAACTAGAATGTAATGTAGTTAGGTGGCTGATAGCTTCCATGTCAGGGGCACAGTGAATCCATACCAGGCTTTCTTATAGATCTTAAAAGAGCTTTCCATCATGCTGAACATATCTTGGAAATATAATTCAGCACCTTTGACAGCTCTTTTCAAATCAGGGCTGAGACACCACACTATCAACACAGGAAAAACAGACTGCCATGAGGAGTGACATTTCAGAAGCAGTAATGGGCAACCTCCCAGCCCTTGCAACCCATTTAAAAAAATATATTGTTGTGCTTGGAGGCTTCCCACAAGCATCACCCTCTACTTTTGGCCAGAAAAGAGTTGGTCCAAGGATTCTGGAGGTATTGAGATCCAAAAAGGAAAAAATATATGCACTGATATCTTTATGTGACTCTCCCCTCCACCTGAAGACCCAACCTCTAAACGAAAACAGCAGATTTTTCCAGGGTGTAGTAGGACTGAAGATGAGCTCGCTGATTCCTTTCTGTTGCTACCTTGCACCAAGGTGACCTCCTTCACTTACAAAGTCTTCCAAGTCAATCCTGGCCTTTGTACCCAAGCACCTTCAGAGGGCCTTATAGAGTTACCCTTCCTGTAGTCACAGAGAAACATGCTGTGATCTTTGAGGCATCACAGAAGGACATGGAACTCTAAGCAGAAGCCTCAAGGACAACCAATCTGAATATAAGTATTCTTTCTCCTGCATCTTGCTCAAGTTGCCCAATGGAAATGCAATTCTGTGGCACGTCCTTATGTTTCTTTGTTCTCACTAGTGGTGGGAAACATGCAGCCCTCTAGATGTTCTCACACTGCAGCTCCCAGCAGCCTTGGTTGGCATAGCCAGTGTACAGTCCAAGAACTTCCAGAGGTTCACATTATTATTCCTATCTCTGCTCTGCACCAATGGGCTTGGTCCTATTGATTCATGTCAGACAGAGTACAGACATTAACTGCATCACGGAATGGCGAAATCTCATTGATTCAGTATGCCTACCCTAATTGAGACTAACAATAGGATTCATGCTACACACTCCAACTCTCTTCACGATGTACACTGAATTATTGATTGAACCATTCTGCAAGGAGTAGTACTGAGAAAGCATTACTGGATCCAGCTGATCTCCTGCCTGTTCCACAGCTTTGCTCCCAAACAACCATGGTCTCCTAATCCTGGACTTTATGAGCTGATCCTGGGGCCCAGCTTGGATGCAGGGCCACCCCAAGACTTTATACCACCTGAAGAAAGATAAGATAGCCTACAGAAGTGAGCTGGAATATCAGTTGACTCTCCTTTCAGCCTTAGCCATGGGTCAGTATCCTTTGCTATACCTGAAAGGCAAGAGGTTCTCTTGGCTTTCAACAACTCCGTTTCTTTTTTTCATTGTCATCCTACTACTCAGTTGCTAACTTACTTCCAATCTTTAGGGGAACCAAATTTCCAAAATATATACAAAAAGAAGCAAAGAAAACCCTTACTGATCTCACGCTGCAGAGAGAAAACTCTCTTGAAATTCAATTTTTTCGTCTAAAGAGGAAAGAAGCAAATATTTACAACAAATGTCTCAGGAAGCTCACAGGGAGGAAAAACCATAATCACCTTCTCTTTTCTCATTCCCTTTTCTGATGTTGATTTTAGCCCCCTAATTTTGATAGATCATGTGATATAGTGTTGTGAGTGTTGGACCAAGGCTCCAGAAACCAGACTTCCAATCACTGCTCAGCGACTAGGCATGTCACCCTCTCTCAGCTTCAGAGGAGGGCCAAGGCAACCCCCTTCACAACAAATCTGGCCAAGAAAATCCTGTGATAGATTTGCTTTAGGGTTGCCACAAGTCACAAATGACTTGAAGGCACACAATGACAACAAACATGTCAAAGAAGGTATTTCAGATTTTTCCTCCTGGAAATTAATGAGTGCATTAAACAGAACTAGAAACATGCCTGCAGTACTTAAAATTCCACATTATTCCAGAAAGAGGCGGAGTTGCATTAAATTTATGTATGGCTTCTCAGCTAGTTATTTACCCACAGAACAGTGATGGAGTCTACCATGTACATCTGGAGAAGCTTGTTGCGGGGAGAGGGTCAGCAATTTTAAGTACGCAGAGTGGGTGACCATTTTACATCACTTTTTATACAGCCAGTCTGACATCCACTATATAAAAGTCAAAGTCTGTATGTTTGTTTGTCAGTGTGAGGTGAAGACTTCATATAATTGGCTGCCTGAGAAGATTCTATCGAATCCTTGGGTTGGCAGTTTAGGGAGGGGTCTTTAAAATTCTCAGCCAGAAAATAATCTGGTTGCTATGGAGATGATGCCTAGCAGCAAGGAGGAGGGCAGTGTATTCCTTCAGGAACCCAACCTCTGTATGTTAATAACTCTGAACACAGATTGGATTGGGAATATGGGGAAAAGTTACAAGTAATGGACAAGACAGTTTAAGGAATTAGAGACACAGAATCTCAAATCTTTCTAACATGTATAACCTACGAGAAAATAAAAACCTGGGAAATGCTGGATATATACGCTAGTATCTTAATAAAAGCTAGGCTGAGGTCCTACATCAGAGTTGTGTAACATACATCTGCTTGTGTGGAGTTACAAATTAATTGTGCTTCTCAGTTTTTGCGTTGAATAGCAACTGAACCAAGACACCAAATGGGCAACTGAACACACAAACATATGCGCATGAACATCCATGCACAAAGCCGCTCCATGTTCAACATGGCTTCCAAATCCTTGAGTGGAATGCAGCCATTTTGCATCAGAAAAGAATTGGGGCTGCCAGGGAGTTATATATATGTAGAAAACCAAGAGGATTCCATCACCACTATTTGGCTGGTCGCTGCCATTTTGGTATCCCAAGCAATAAAGTTTCTCACTGTCAAGTTTGCAGCCCAATGCACTTACTTGGGAGTCAGTCCCAAAGATAAAAGCTGGACTTGTTTCTGAGCCAACATCTATACAAGGTGCATAATACAGAATTTAATTCTGTTCCTTTTAACATTTTCCCAAACACTGCTATTTGAAGCAGTCTTAATATACCACCAGCCTTGACTTTTATACATAATATATACCAAAGAAGCTATGAGCGTAGCTGGATCCAACACAAGGGCTGCTCTGTACACTAAATATCTCAGGCCACCTTGTGGCACATGAGCATGGAGATCAGAGGACGAGAGGCTGAAAAAGAATCAGGTCCAGGCAGTTCACTCCATTCAGTCACTGGCACTTCCTACTGGTCAGAGACAAGAGCTACAGCAGTTTATTCTCCGAGCACAACATGGCTGCCTACAAATTCAACAATTTAAGTGTGATGCTGCAGAACCCAGTTTGGTTCTGAGGAGGGACAGAATGATAACACAGATCAGGGTCAGAATTCAAAATTACCAAGACCGATTAGAGAGGTGGGCCAAAATTAACACAATGAATTTTAACAGGGAGAAATGTAGGGTACTACACTTCGGAAGAAAGAATGAAAGCCATAGATATAGGATGGGGGATACCTGGCTTGAAAAAAGTACGCGTGAAAGAGATCAAAGAGTCGTAGTGGGCCACAAGACGAACACGAGTCAACAGTGTGATGCAGCAGTAAAAAAGCCAATGAAATTCTTGGTTGCATCAATAGAAGTATGGTGTCTAGATCAAGGGAGATAATGGTACCACTCTATTCTGTTTTGGTTGGACCTAACCTGGAATGCTGTGTCCAGTTTTGGGCACCACAGCTCAGGAAGGCTATTGAAAAGCTGGAGCGTGTCCAGAGGAGGCTGACCAAAATGGTAAAGGGTGTGGAAACCATGCCTATGAGGAGCGGCTTAGGGAGCTAGGTATGTTTAGCCTGACAAAAAGAAGTTAAGAGCAGACATGATAGCATCTGTAAAAATTTGAAGGGATGTCATGTTGAAGATGGAGCCAGGTTGTTTTCTGGTGTTCCAGACACCAGGACACAGATTCAAACTACAGGAAAAGAGATTTCACCTAAATATCAGGAAGAACTTCCTGACAGTAAGAGCCATTTGACAGTGGAATAAGCTGACTCAGTGGAGTGTGGTGGAGTCTCCTTCTTTGGAGGGGTTTAAGCAGAGGCTGGCTGGGGGTGCTTTGAGTACGTGTTCCTGCATGGCAGAAAGGGGTTGGATTTGACGGCTATTGTAGTCTCTTCCAACTCTAGGATTCTAGTTTTCCATCAGGGCAAGTTGTGATTACAAGATGCCATCTTTCTTTCTCTTTTTTGGTTTCCAGTAAGCCTGCCTTAGAGAAAAGATGTTTTAAAAAAAAAGCTCTCTTTTGGTCTGCACGTGCCAAAATCCTCTAACTAACATGGCCAATCAGGGATCATGAGAAGTGCAGTCCAAAAAGAAGAGTTCCCAGGCTCTCCTCAATGCCAAACTATTTTTTAAAGGTTTCATTCTTTCTTTTACCTTTTTTTTTTTTAAACTGAAGTGACAACACCGCTTGGGTTACAGCATGAGAAGCTCATCACAGACATCACCTTTTCCAGTGGCAGAACCTCAGAGAGATGTCAACATTTTTTCCTCTTAGACAGCACTTATGAGTCCTCCCCTCTTACCAAAAGAAAGAAAAAGAAGAAAGAAAAGAAAGCACAGCTTGGCAATTGATTCCAGATGATCAAAGCAGCCTTCTTCCAAGATTTTTTTTTTTAAAAAAAAGCTCTTGAAAAATAACAAAGGCAGAAACTAAAGTGAAACCCCAGCTATTAAAACCATAAATTATCATCTAAGGTTGTGGGGACAGCTATCCCATTTGGTAATCTAAAGAATGTGCAAAAGATGCTGGCTCACACGATTCTGCATTTTCCATCACTCCATGTGATGGACTTGAGGCTTCCAAAAACACACACACACACACACACACACACACACAAAGACTTCCTTAAAGGGGTTTGCAGTGAGAAAAGTGAAATCAGCCTTGGCAGAGGCGGTCAAACACAAAGCCAGTCTCGTAAATTTACTCCCTTCGGCAGCTCACCGAGGTGGTGGCAGTGGTGGTGGGTAAATTAACTGCAGTCAGTTTTTGGAGCTCAACTCAGCAAAGAAAAGGAGGTTGCCCCAGTTCTGAGCTGCAACTCTGTTACTGCAATAATGCTCCAGAAGGACAGCCCCTCTGCCTTGGAAAACAAACATGTTTAGGCTTTGGATAGACCTCATCTGGAATAACACTGTGTCCAGCTCTGGGCATCTCAATTCGAGAAGGATATCAACAAGCTGGAGCATGTACAGAGGAGGGCGACCAAAACGGTGAAGGGTATGGAAGCCATAAAGCCCTCTGAGGAGCGGCTTAGGGAGCTGGGGATGTTTAGTCTGCAGAACAGAAGGTTGAAAGGGGACATGAGAGCCATGTTTAAGTATCTGAAGGGATATCACGTCGAGGAGGGAGTGGGCTTGTTTTCCGCTGCTCCAGAGACTAGGACAAGGAGTAAAGGATTCAAGCTGCAGGAAAGGAGATTCCACCTGAACCTCAGGAAGAACTTCCTAACAGTCAGAGCTGTCTGGCAGAAGAATAGGCTGCCTCAATGGTGTGTGGTGAAGCCTCCTCCTTCTTTGGAGGTCTTTAAACAGAGGCTGGATGGCCATCTGTTGGGAATGCTTTGATGTGTTTTCCTGCATGACAGGAGGTTGGACTGGATGGCCCCTGGAGTCTCTTCCAACTCTATGATTCTATGATTCTAGGCCCTTTCTGAACCCTATCTTATCCTGTCACCCTGCGATCATGATCCTGGCAGCACCTTTGGCCGAAAGAGAGTGCAACGGGAATGCTCCTCTCTGCACCCTTTTGGCTCCCTGTGGAAGGGAATGCAAGGGACACGCCTGTTCCTTCTGCAGCACAGCCAGGCTCTTTCCCATCCTGCGCTGGGGCAGGAAGCACCTGCATCGTGCTCCTGGGCCTTCCACAGGGCAGGTAAGTGCAGGAGCATCTTGTCATCAGGAGCCATTGACAGAGAAAATCCATCAGTGATTTATCTCACAATTGCACAGCTGGCGACACAAGAATGACATGACCACGACATCTCGCAGGAGTGTCGTAGTGGTTCCGCTCCTCTCTTGTCCCCATACCTGGACACCATGTCCATGCGGAAAGGGCCTTAGAACGGGCTTCTGTGAGCTCAAAGCTACCATACGGCAAGAGAAGGCTTCAGCATCTCTGTGTGAGTCACTGCTCTTGTAGTTCCGCTGTATCTCTGCCTGGGTCCTTCAATCACATCTGATAGACAGACACACACACCCTCCAGGAATGCTGCCCATTGTGCCTCTGCAGGAGTCACTGCTCTGAGCTTGAATTCTTCCAAGCAGAAGATATACAGAGAAGAGTGACTCATGCCACCAGCACAGTATATCATCATACTGGAGGAATGGGGAAAGTGCAGTCCCCCTGCCAACTCATTCTTATGGATTCACTATGCCATTTTTTTTAAAAAAAAAATGCCTCAAATTATGTGGGGACAATTTTATCACACATGTACACAGAGCCATTTTAGGCCCAAGAGCAGCCTCATTTCAACAGGAAAGGACCTGGGAGCCTACCTCCAGATCATTTCCTGCCAGGAAAAAGCCCTCCTTTGTGCCTAACATTTTAGCCTGCATTAAAAGCTGTGTACCTTCCAAGACAACGGAAGCAATAGTTCCCCTATATTCTGCACTAGTCAGGCCTAACCTGAAGTTCAGTTCTGGGGACCTCATTTGAGGAAGGATTTGATAAGCTGAGTAGGTTTAGGGTAGAAAGGATGATAAGAAGTTTGGAGAACAAAACATAGGACGAAAGGTTGAGGGAAGTGGACTCGTTCAGCTTGGTCAAGAGAAGATGAAGCGTGGAATGACTGCAGCCTTGAAAGGGCTGAAAAGAGAAAAAAGGATGTGGGTTTCTTCTTTGCTGCTCTAGCAGGTAGGACCAGGTCTAATGATTTTACGTTACAGGGGGAAGACTTCAATTGAACATTAGAAGGAACTTCTTGACAGGAAGAGCTTTTTGACAATGGAGCAAATGACCTTGAGAGGTGGCGGTGTCTTTTTCTCTGGATATCTTCCAAAACAGGCTGGACATTTACCTGGTGGTGATGTTCTAGCTGGAATTTCTGCACTAAGTGGAGAGGACCAATGGCCAAGGGGCTCCTTCCAGCTCTAGGATTCTACAATGGCTGAAAGACAACTGAAAGTATGTCAAATCCCCCCCCGCATGCCCTCTAAAGGTCTTTGAGCAGATTTGGGAGAAACCATCATTTTTTTCATGGGGTATGGCCCTCCAAGGACCACTGCTGGGCAGTGTGACCCTCCAGTTATCCAATGCTGACCTAGGCAAATCCCTTTAGCCCAGCTCCACACTTGCAATACGGTGGTCATAATATTAGACTACTTTGCACAGTTCTTATAGGCCAGGTTTCAACCTGAAGGTTGAATCTAATTTCAGAAACCTATTTGTGGGCTGCATTCTAAAGTGGACGGGGGCAAAGGCAAAAGTTGCGGTACCAAAAAAACACTGGCATATTTTAGCCTATAGCTGCCAGGAACTAAGCCTTGGAAGAGACATTTCCACCATTTAGAACTGGGGGAGGGGGGAACAGTACAAAAGCAGGAAAAACAACCAATGCTGTTATGAAGAAGAGAGACTGGCCACATGGGAAAGCTCAAGAGGAACAGAACTGGGAACATAAGCTGGAACCCTATATTGTCTTTATGCATGTATACATATAACGTATAAACACTATAGTTGCCAGGCAGTAGCAACTTCTGCAATCGATGGGAATCTGTTCCCTTGTTGCTTGAGAAGCTGCTGGCTGCCATTTTCATCTTCTTCCGTGGGTGATCCTCATTGTGACAGGCAGAAACAGAGTACATGTGGCAATTCCCCATCAATCTAGAGATCGTTCATGCAGGGAAGGGCAGTCTCTAGATGATTCCCAAGTGAGAGAGCAACAGCCCCTTTCAGACTGCATCCTCATAAGCAGAGATTGGGGGACTTTCACAATCCTTACATAGCCCCTAAGCTGGAGGCTCCATAGGGACTGTGAATACATATCAGTCACGAGTACAGAACTTGAAGTCACACATTTGTAACTGTGATACAGGATTCTGGCTGTATTTCTTTGTTTTGTTTTTTCTTGAAGAAGCAAGTGCAATTTTAGTGACAAAATCTGCAAAAACTGCAGTTTTTGATGACTATTCACAGTTTGAGACTTATTCTGTGCAAAATTTGCACATGGTATTTTTGCACCAAGAGCAGTATTTTCTGCAGAGGGAGTAACATTTTCTGCACTGACAGAAAATATTATTCTCTATGAAGAAAATGCTACCTCCTACACCAGGGCTTTCCAAACGATGTGCTGCAACATGTTAGTGTGTCCCTTACCAGGTGTGTCCTTTACAATCTTGGAAATGTATGTCATTGTTTATAAATCATATATTTTTAAAAATATATGAAAGGTTTTCATGAAACATATCTCATGTGTCCCCATACATTTTGTTACTACAATGTGCCTGTATCTCTTATTAGGGGTTACTTTAACCTCTGGTTTGCTAGTAAAACTCAATTACTGTGTTTTGAAATGATCCACGTCTAAAAAGTGTGTCACTAACATAAAAAGTTTGGAAAGTTCTGACCTACACAGAAGATTCTGCAGAGGGGGACTTCTTCTGCACAGAATTCACACATAGGGTGTGCATGGAAAACAGCATTTTCTACACAGAAAGTAATATTTCTGCTTAGAGATACAGTAGCCCCTCCACATTTGTGGGTGTGACCTTTGTGAATCTGATTATTCATGAGGTACATGCTTGCTTCTCCCTCCCTCATTTTCTCCCTCCCTCATTTTCTTCCTCCCATTCCTTTGCATTCCTCACCCCAGACTTGCAAGGCTTGTGTTTAAAATGGAGGTTTTTTCCCTTTTGGGTGAGCAAAGCTCCCTCCCACTGCAGAAGGCATGGCCTCTCTGCCAAGTGGTTGCACATTCTGCTGTGTACTGGCTGCTGATTGGTCAGGTGGTCCTTTCTTAAGATGGCCACTAGAAGTAATTAGAACTCCAGAACTCCCCTCTTCTCTGTCCGAGAAGGAAGTACCCATAAACCTTTTAGGTTGTCTTCTCCTCCCCCCAGGCCAGAAGCAAAGGAATGGGAGGGGGAAGCTCTGGAGGAGAATAGGAGGAAGGATCAAAGGGGGGAGTTTTTCGTATTTTTCCACTTTGGTGAGGATTCTGTGCTCCTAATGCTCAGTGAATATAGAGGGGCTACTGTATTATGTTCTGTGCAGAAAAATGCTCTTCATAGTGCATAAAGTGCTGTTTTCTGGGCAAAACAACCATGTCTGAAATTTTCATAGAAAAAGTCCTCATGTGAAGATTCTAATCAATCCAAGATTTTTTTTGCAGGGGTTCCTAACATTGGAGAAACACTTTATGGAACCATTTTTGGAACATTCTTTCCACCTCCAAGAGAGACTGGAAACACATATTCTACAAATACGCCCTATACAGAATTCCTCCCTGCCCCTCATTGCTTCTTCCAGTATGTCTAGTTTAAAGTAGAGAATTCTCTGGGGCCTAGCACTGAAACAAAATATCTTCCTCATCTTTTCTTACATTAGATCTGAGTAAGATGCCTGCAACTGAAGCTGTGACCTTCCACCAGCACAATTCGCTCCCACTAGGCTAGGATTCTCTCCCACCCTGGTAGCAACCCTCAGACTTTGCATTACCTGCTAACATTACAGCAGGAATTAGCGACAAGCCTTCAAGAATGTTTTATGATCTCCTTTAATGAGCTCAGGGTGTTTTCCATAGACTAGTTCAGGCTGAACAATTCCTTTCAGTTCAATAATGGCATATTAATCTGACAGGCAGATGAGCCAAAATAATCCAACTCTAAACCCATTAAAATGGGACAGATGGCAAAACAGAAAGAAGAGAATCTTGAACAGTGAGTATTACACTAGAGATCAGAGACTAAAAAAAAATAACTGGGCTTTTTAAAACATGCAAACTATGCCTGCCTTGAAAATATACGCATTATAATTTCATAAGCCATTTCCACACTGCACTGTTATAGTGCTGCTATTCCACTTTCAACCTCCTCTGGAAAACTGGGGTTTGCAGTTTAGGGAGGGGCATTTAGAATTCTCAACCAGAGAACTCTTTGACCTCAGCAAACTAGAAACCCCAGAATTCCACAGGATGCTGAAAGTGGAATAATAGCGCTATAACAGTGTAATGCAGAAATGGCCTTTGTTTCATTTTGTGACTCAGGAAGGAAAATGAGTATGGTGTGAGGAAGGCCCTTTGTCTGGCTCCTGTTCATCTCAGGAGCAGGAATAGAAAGTATACTAAAAAAAATGATCAGGAAGTGGTTTTTTTAAATGAGTGTTGAGAAACCTTGATGAGAAGAACATTGGATTGACAAGAATCTTCAGCATTTGAGACTTAATTGTGCACAAAATTCACTCGTGTTTGTTTTGCATAGAAAACAGCATTTTCGGTGTAGGAAACAGTCTTTCCCATACAAGAAATAAGTTTTGCTCAGAATATGTTGTTTCTTGTGCAGAAGATGCTGGGTTTTGTGCAAAGCAAACATGTAAAATGTACACAGAAATAGTCCCAATAAGCTTCTAAAATTGTATGGTTTTCAAAGGCTTTCTCACAGCAGAAAAATTCATTGCTTTATTTGAAAAAAAAAACTTGGTGAAGAATTACATGCCTGTTCAGGAGCTGACAATCCATTTCTAACTTGATTGATGGATCCATCGATACCACAGAGAGAGAGAGAGAGAGATGACTCCTATTAGTTAATCCCAGCTAGAGAAAAGCGCTCCTCAGGGCCTGCAATGTTCATCTCAACCTTAGGATGAAAAGGAGGAATCTCAGGGTGAGAATGCCACCTTGAAGTCATTTGCATATTTCTTTCCTTCATTACTTAGCATTGGCATTTTTTATTTGAATGGTATATTCTATGCATGTGGCTGATGCTTACCACATCTACTATGAGCAAAAGCAACAAATCACTTTTTAAAAGTAAATTTCCAAGCTCTGACTAATACACACAAAGAACAGGGGTGCGCCATCTCATTTCATTTGTGGCATGCACTCCTCTGGCTTTTCTTAGAGCTGTATCTTCAGCTTGGTCAAGCTGCATTTTCAAACCATATTTCCTATGCAGAACAAAACAAGCAGCAAGACCAAGGGTGGCCACCAGTCCAAATTATCCCCTCCTTCTTCCAGCTACCCGCCCTCTGCTGAACAAGAGGAAAACAATCTGGAGCTGAAACTAATCAAATTTTAATGAAAGGAAGTTATTTTTCCTTTCCAAAAATGCTGGAGGAACCTTTTGAAACTCTCCATCAGGCCATTAGTGACAGAGTGGAAAGTTGGAGGTTTCACAATACACCAGTGAATGCACAGATTTTGCTCCCTGTGGTCAGAGAAAGAGTTAAACTCTCCTCAAGCTGATATCAGCCTGCAGTTGACAAAGCCTTAGACCAGTGGTTCTCAACCTGTGGGTCCCCAGATGTTTTTGGACTTCAGCTCCCAGAAGCCCTGAGCATTGACCATAGTGGCTGGGGCTTCTGGGAGCTGAAGTCCAAAAACATCTGGGGACCCACAGGTTGAGAACCACTGCCTTAGACAGACATGATAGGAACCCCTTTCAGAGCTTAAAGCTCTTCTTGGAGGAGTGATTTTATCAGGCAAAGGGTCCCGAAAAGTTACACCTCCCTGGCTGATTGTAGTCATCTCAAGTCTGCTGCTAAAAATGGAAAGCAATAGAGGCACAGGGAAAAGTTGAGGCAGAAGGCACCAATTCACCAAGAAATCAGCTGATAGTTTTACAGCTGCTGAAGTGTGCTTCTCAATTTGGACAAAGTTTTATTGAAAAACAAAAACAAAACCCAAGAATGCAATAAGAATGAATAGATCGCATAGATATAATTATTCACTCATTTTCTTCTTCTCCAAGGAATGGCTGAGTTATTTTAGTAATGTTCTTCCTGTTGTGAGAAAAGCTGTGACAACCAGCAATTCGCAATTCAGGACTTATTTTGTGCAAAATTCACATAGGGTTGTTTTGCACAGAAAACAAAATTTTCTGCTCAGGAAACAGCATTGTCTACACAGAAAGTAATATTTAAGCCTAGATATACTGTTTGCTAGGTGGACCACACAGTTTTCTGTGTAAAACAACCATGTGATGATTTGGGCTGATAAGTCCCAAACTGCAAAGATTCTCATCATTCCAGTCAGGGTTTCTCAATATTCAAAGTATTTTTTAAAAAATAATTTTGCAAATATTTTGTTATATTATTTCCATCCCTATTTGACTGTAGCATTCTTGCAGAGACAATATATTAGGAAATCTCTAATACTGTGAACCTTGTGGAAGAAAAGACAAAAAGGAATTTAATAACTACAGTAAGCCTTCCACATCCATGAGGGATAGGGAAGCAGAACCCCTGTGAAAGAGAAAAAAACGTGACTAGCCGTGGCCCCCACCGGCTGATGGTGATCTCGCAGATGGGGGGCACAGGAGAGAGCTGGCAGGGAAAGATCTTCCCTGCTTGCCTGCCTCACCAGCCCCACCCACACAACAGCAGCGGGAGGGGGAGCGGGGAAGGATGGGGGAGGCCTGCCGGTCCTGCGAATAATCAAATCTGCAAACATCAAACCTGCAAAGTTTGTGGAGGAAAAACTGTATCACATTAATGATATAATTCTGACAGTTCCTAGGGGTTCAGAAGCAACCCACAACAGGTTATTTATTAGTCTAATAAGTACTTTCTAGTTATTCTAAAAAAGTAACCTTTAAGGGCATTTTAAGAATTTTCACAGGATGCTATTTTAAAACCTGATAACCCCCTCCCGCACGCGCACACACACACACACAAAATCGTAACAGAAGTCAATGAAAAGTAATGGGCAATGCAACAAGTAATGTCATGAGGTAACTTCTTTTCATCATCATAACGCGCAACAGATATAGGCTGCTCTTTCAATAGGCAACTGTGCTGTTTGAGCCATACCTGTAAGTCAACTTCCAGTCAGTGGCGGAGCTTGGGGTGTATGGAGGGGGTATGGGAGGGAGGGGGTGCGGTGCATGGAGATGTGGCCACAGTGTGTGAGGGCATGGCCACAGTATGTGGAGTGTGGCCACGGTGCATTGGGGCATGGCCAGAGCATGCGGGGGTGTGGCTACGAGCCGGGATGCCAAAAAAAATTGCTGCCCGGGGCGAAACACCCCCCGCCCCCTGTTCCTACATGACTGTTTTCAGTTCATTCTCTATTTTTTTTCTTTAAACAAAGGCCCAGAGGAGCCCAAAAGCGTGTCAAAAATAACCACTCCACACACACCCCGGGGAAGGACTTAGGAGCAAAGGCATCTTTTTTTTTTTCCAGAAAGAAATTTAGTAGGTACTGTTGTGCCTTGTTGTTGTTGTGTGCCTTCCAAGATACGGTAACTCTAAGGTGAACCTATCATGAGGTTTTCTTAGCAAGATTTTTCCAGAAGGGTTTTGCCTTTGCTTTCCTCTGAACCTGAGAGAGTATGACTTGCCCAAGGTCTGCCAGTGGGTTTCCAAGGCTGAGAAGGCATTCAAATCCTGGTCTCTAGAATGAGAGTCAAGCAGTCAAACCACTATATGATGCTGGCTTTTTCTCATTCAGTGGGCCGCGGGGCTTCCAAAGTAGCCTGCAATAAACTTGTCGTTTACACTTTATCTCCTCCTGCTTCCACCAATATAATGAGCTATGGAACAAATTTCCTGAGCTCTGTTCAATATCAGACTCTCGATAGTGCTAGAGAACAAAGAAACTAGCCAGAGTTCCATGTCCTAGAACAGCCCCTGTGAAAGTGAGCCATAATTGAGTATTAGAATTCAGCAGTCATAAACTTACAGTAGTATTTATTATTATTATTATTTAAAAAATTACCATTCCTAAGTTATAAACCTAGCCATCCTCCTGTGCTGAGACCCAGCTACAGACAGAAGGGTGAGGAAACAACCAGACTGCTTGTCTCTCAGCTCACTTCAACATCCACCAGAAAAGAATTTCACAGAATGGGCTGGCCTTTTCTGCCTGCAGGAAATGTCTGTAGCAGAACATTTTGTGGAAAAGAGAGGTGTCTGGCTGATACTTAACACCAGATGGTCTGGGGAAATAAGTCATGCCTCTGGGACAGCGATGAAAATTGTTGACTGGATTCCGATTCAATTGCTGAAACTGACCCTATTTGTTAGCTCCATGATCTTATCAAAAGTTCCATAAATTTGTGAAATATCAAGGATCTGGTTACAATATAATAAGTAGCTAGGCAGAGACATAAATTTCCTCATTCGACTTGATTATATCATTAGTCAATCAAGAATGTGTATTTTTTTAAAAACAAACAGTAAGCCTGGAGATACTGGTCAGCGAACTATTGCTATAAACTTTCGAAAGTTCCTGTGAACCACAGTTGTTCAGTTGCCCATTTCTGGATAGAGTTTAAAGCTTTGGTATTGTTAGCCTTAAAATCCTTAACAAGTCCTGGTAACTCAGAAAGCATTGCTGTTGCTCTCATAAACACGTGAACGTTCCCTTACACATGCAGTTGTATTTTTTTGGCCATTTCACAAAATAGTAGTTACATTTCTATACTGCTTATCAGTGCAAAGCACTCCCTAAGCAGTTTACAATGTGTTAGCTAGTTGTCCCCAAAAAGCTGGGTACACATTTTACCAACCTACGGAAGGATGGAAGGCTGGGTCAACTTAGAGCCCTGCAGGATTGAACTCACAATATTGTGGCTGCAGTACCACCATTTAACCACTGCGCCACCAGGGCTCCTCCACATCACAGTTGCACAAGTGGAATTTCGCCAGTGTAACCATTTCACATGAAGCTGGACATTCTTTTCAGTGTACCACTTGATTCTCTTGGATTGGGGGAAAAAACATTTCTCAGTCCCCAATTCACAATTCACATGGAACGAAAAGAAGACACAATGACAGACACACAAGTGGTTGCACAATATTGGTATTCAGTATAAAGATGATATGGCACAACCACAGCTACCCAACCACTGCGTAACTACATGAGTGTCAGGTTGGCTTTGCTTTCCCTGCCATGCATTCTACTGCTGTGTAATGCCTTGATGTTTGATGTCACATAATGCCATTTTATTTGCCATGCAGTGCTTTACTGTTTAATGACATGCCATGCTTGGAACAAAAGAGCTAGAACAAGATGATGGGAAATGAATGAGAAAACAGTTTTTTGGGGGGAAAGGAGTATTATTTTAACAATCACTGATAAAAGAGAGAACAAACATAGATACAAGGTCAGGCTGCTGGCAGGTGTGAAAAGAGTTGTGTGGGCAAAGTTGTAATGTTATTGCTTATAAGATACTGCAAATTCTATAGGTTTTTAGCCCTGGCAATTGCTAGAATGTGCTGCTGTTGTTCTACTCTCCCCGAATAAAGCTTTTGCAAACTTCTAAGCCTAATATACAGGAGTGGTGTTATCCTATACACGACAGTGAGTCTAGATTTACACTAGAGAAACAAACTATAGAATTTTGGCGATTGCCTCCAGCATAAGCTCTCCAATATGCCAAAGAGACTTTCTTCCGGACCAACAGAAGTTATGGCTAAGGCAGGCAAGCGTAGCTGTGGCAAAACAAGGTGGGTTGCAGTTGGGTCTAAAATGAGGTGGTCAGTCAGCTGGGAGCCAGAATGGCAGAACCTGGAGCTTACTGACTTTTCATATCATGGTTGACTAAGGGACTAAAGTAGTTGTAGAAATCTGTATTTAGTTTCAAGAGTCTTCTAGATCACATTGTGAGAAGAACTTTCCCAACCCTTTATGCAACTAGGGCAACAAACATCAGGAGCAAAACTGAAGGTGTAGTTCATGTGTAGTAGCTAATTATGTGTAGTAGCTAAATATAATAAGGCTTCATCTCAGTGGTAATGGTTCACCACAGTAGCAATAATTCACTTTAGGACAGATCAAGAAAACAAACCCAGTTATGGAGAATTCTTGGAGAAAGTTGGTTCGGTTTCTCTATACAATTCTTTTCCAGCTCCAAATGCTAATCTTCTCTAAAATTAGTTCTGGAAAAGATGATGCCCAGAAAGACACCAATCCCAGTTTTGGAGGGTGAAACAAGAGGGCTGCTGAACCGGGGAGCTGTTATGAAACTCCTTCCCAATGTTGGTAACATCAACAGATCTAATGAACATGTGGAACATCCTGAACATTATTGTTGTTCCTGATCCTGAACATTATTTTAGAAGAAGAATACGGAATTCCCCATTTTTCTAGCAATGTCTTTTTGGATTTTCACCTACTCTTTTCCTCTTACCTCAAAGACTTCTTCATCCAAGATCCTTGTTCCAAAGACAATGATGCCATTGACATCAATGATGGGATGGTCACTCCGGTCCAAGAATTTTGTGATCTTCTTTTTGCAATCCAAAATCAAGGTGACATTCTTCTGGTGCACACTGATGGCTATCCGATGCCACCTAAGAAATAAGAAGGCCCACCACAAAGTTAAGAAGAGAACCTCCCCAATCTGGTGAATAATCTAATGATTCCCTAAGTCCATCTTTCCAAAGAATGGGACAGAAGTGCCCCAGCATACCAGCTCCATTTCCCCATGATTGACACAAACTTAATGTGGCAAATTAAGTGAAAACAGGGAGTTTTATTCTTGTTGCATATATATAGAATGGATAATTAGATTTTCTTTGCAAGTCATTTTTGCACGGAAAACAGAATATAAACAAAAACACCTTTTACTGTACAAAAAAGTGAATTTTGCACAGAGTAAGTACCAATTATAGCATTTTCTGTACAGAAAACAATTTTTTCCCCTCCAGAAATATTATTTTCAGTGCAGGAAATGCTGTTTTTGGCATAGCAAACACTATTTTCTGTACACACACACACATACACACAAGTAACAAGGGCATTAAAGAACTACATTTCAAAAGTAGCTAAATGGTCATGATGCAACACCCCTAAGCACAGTATAAATGTATGCACCCTGAGATAAACTATGCCAGCACCATGCAATACCTATGCAGAATAGCAGTGTAGCACAACACTTGCCAATGATTTCGTATCCCTGTGCAACATTGCTGTATGAGCAATTCTGCTTCTGCTGCTGTATGTTTCATAACAGCAAATATTTCTGCCCACATACACAGCACTGGGAAGTAATTACCACTAATTTTCTTCCTGAAGTAAGCAACAAATCATTTAATCAATCTTCTTCCCATAGGGAAGTCTTTGAAAACCATGCACTTTCCAAAATCTATTCTCAATATGGGGATTATTCTATGCACTTTTCGCACCTGGTTGTTTTGCACTGAAAACAGCATTTTGTGCCTTGGAAACAGTTTTTCCTGGGCAGAAAATAAGACTTCTGTGTGGAAATATTATTTTCTGCACAGAAAAAGTTGTCTACTGTGTAGAAAAATAGTTGTTTCTAGTGCAAATCAAAAGTGAGTGAATTTTTTCATGGAATGCCCCCAGTTGCAGCATTTTCAATAGAGGAAAGAGCTTTTTCTTCATATAAAAATAAAATTTCCACGCAGAAATATTATTTTCTGCCTAGGAAAAACGGTTTCTTGGGGCAGAAAATGCTGTTCTCTATGCAAAACAGCCAGGTGCTAATTTTGTGCAGAAAAAGTCCTGAACGGCAAAAATCCCTGTCAGCCCAGGATTCTTTTCATCATTCTTCTCAATACTAAAATGCCCTCATGTTTTCCAATCATTTCTCAAATATTTTTGAGTATGCTTTGCATCCCTAGCATAGCACAA
This sequence comes from Iguana delicatissima, assembly GCA_948472985.1. NCBI lineage: Eukaryota > Metazoa > Chordata > Lepidosauria > Squamata > Iguanidae > Iguana > Iguana delicatissima. Next base: position 69,172 of record CAOKZL010001386.1, read on the forward strand.
CTTATGCACATGCATGTTACTAGCAGGATGTCAGCTGTGAGTGGAAACAAAATCACATTATTGACATGACAAAGCATAATCAGGCATATTTTCTTATTACTTTCAAAAGTTACTTTACTTTTCAGGGGCAACTTGACAACAGCGGTTCAAGTTTTCATGGCATTCTTGTATCAATCCTAAGTAAAACAAGTAATGTAAGGCAACAAAAAAGCGATGAGACATTCAGGCCATTTCCATATGACGGCACCATCCCAGCATGGGGGCACACTGAAGCCGGTCTGTGAAGTGTGCACTGCAGTCCCATTCCTGTTGCATCCCCGGCTGTCACGATCACACGGTATAGCATTACTGGAAGAAATCCTGTAATGACCTCCCTTCGCGCAACGATCATGTGGCTGGTGGCTGTGTGGGAAGGGCGGAAGCACTATCAAGCACTTCCTTCCTCTGTGTAGCACAGGAAGAGGCCAGCTGTATCGCAGAAGGGAGGAGCGTGTCTCAAACACTACTAGCTGCTGGCAGTCGGCCAACTGCAGAAGAGAGCATCTGGGTCCTGTTACCCCAATGGCAGACCCCAACCCAGTGGGATAATAAAATTGATATCAAATATGCCCGTCATGCCAAAGAGGTTGCCTGGTCGGGTGCGTCAACAAATAGGTCAAAGGACCGAAACTAGGTCGAGGTCAGGAAAATTCCCAGTCACGTTTCCCTAAGGAGACCTCAGGCTAAACATGTCCGCATGAACAAAGGGTTCTCAGCCACAAATAGCCAACTTGAGGGGATTACTGGGTTTTCCCCAGGTTGAGCAACTCTGACTTTGGTAAATCCTACAAGGCGAGGTCCATTTACATGATCCAATCATGCTAGCTACCAAGCTGCTATTGTGTAGCATTCTTCCCTTTATTTTGGCCATTGTCCTTCCTGGGAGAGGGTCTGCCCTTGAGGTACGTTCTGCCCTATAAGTAGTCTCAGTTTTGGAAGGTCTCTTCGGAGAACTCCCCGCCATGCTAGCAGACCAGCACTCAGTTAGTTGAGTGATCCCCTCAGCTGCCTCTCTTTGCTGAGCTCCGTCCTTCTCTCCACTTCCTGGACTGAAGACTTCAGGATAGGTGCAGTATCACCACCCTTACACCCTCCCCACTATATTCCCTATCAATTTTCACCTCTTTCCCTTCTCAATAAGCCTTGTGTGAGTCAGTGAGTGAGTGCACTGGTGCATGAGAACACATTTATTAATAAAATTTAATTATTGGTATGTTTGTCTGGTTTTTTGCTTGGCCTGACCCTGTAAACATTGGGTAAAAGATTCTGCTGGGTTACCCTGCCCCTCGTTTTGCTACTGCCAGTGCTCCACTAATTTCCCCAACCTTTGCATTTCAGAGCGAATCAAGGTGTCCCCCGTGGGACCCCCAGAAGCCAAGGTGACAGTCCCGCTCCCATCCCGTCAGTGGCACTGCCAGGATGACACCAGGATGTCTTGGAAACATGGTATGGCATGGAAATGGCCTCAGTCATTTACTTCTGGTACATTGTAACAAGCAACACATTTATTTATTTATTTTTGAAATAACAAGGAACTTCAACAAGCAATTGAAATTAATTTGATTAAAACAAAACCAAACAAACACCTCCCAAGCTCTGCTCCAAAGATGGAGGGTACTTACTTGCCGTCCGATAGGTTGATGCCCCGGAACAGAGGGTAATCCTCAGGACCTGGTTTCCCTGTGTGGTCCTCATACAAGAACACAGGAGACCTACCCATCTCCACGCCAATCTGCTGGATACCTTGCTCATTGTAAATGGAGATCAAAAAAGACTGGCTTCCTTTCTTTGCTTTTACAGTGGTTAGGATTGAGAAATCTTCCGGGAATGGAGATGCTGCATCCACAGAAGAGAAAAATGGGCAGAGGGGGGACAGAGAAGAGAGTGGTGAATTCCAACACAAAAGTTGGCATTGACATTTTGGCTAAAGCCACACTACAAATTTAAGTAGTGAAATGCACTGTTTCAATAATTATATGTTATTTCAACAGCTCAAGTGGCTCCTGAACCACTGGTTATGACCTATGAAACCCTTTCCCACTCAGGTTCAGGCTATCTGAAAGACAGTTTAGGGAAGGGCCTCAAAGATTTCAAACCTCAAAGGGCCCTCTCTAAACTGCAAACCCTAGGATTCCATAGGAGATTGAAAGTGGAATAACAGCACTGTAACAGTCTAGTGCGGAAATGGCCATTGTTTTAATATTGCTAATAGCAATTCTATTTTAGTGTTGATTTTTGCATTTTAAAAAATCTATAATGTATATATTTTAACTTGTAAGCCACCTTGCGTCCCAGTTTTGGGGGAAAGGTTGAGTAGGAATATTGGCTGGAATTCAGTATTGCAACCTCACATTGCAGGTCCATAACTAATCTGTATTCATGAACACCATGTCACAATTGTGACACTATTGCAACAATTGTGAATGCCCTCCCACACCTACTTTATCAAGCAGGTGCTGGATCAGGTGAAGGAGTCTATGCTGCTGGTAACTATGGAACAGGAGGGTAATGTCTGCCCAGCCCCAGCCAGTGAGCCTGTGACAATCAGAAGCAGGACTCCTGTTACAATTCCTTGTCACAGTCTTGTTGGCTGTTGGGAGAGTGTGGAAACTTCAATGTCCTTGTGTCCTGATCACCAAATGAATGGACCTCCTTCTTCTAATCTGGTAGCTATTTGAAGTAGTTTTGGGTCAGGCCAGAAGATGCTACACATACATAACTAAGCAGACAGCGTAGAATTCTGGCCCATAATAATGAGGAGCAAGTATTGAATAAGAACACTCTGATATACTGAATCTGAACTCGGGACTCTGAGGCATCAGGACTCTTTGGGATCTGAATTACAGTGCCTACCCCTTAGAGCAGGTGGGCATCAAAACTACCTCTGTAGCTCTTCTCTCCTTCTTGCAAGGCAACTGTATGCTTCCAAAAGCAAACCACTTTCCCTTCTAACACTATGCCATGCTGGCAGTAGCTAAAGGAGTTGAATACAAATACCCCAAAACTACCAGCTTGGGAAAACAAAAGGCTTCTAATTAGCCCCAAATATAGCTTGCCGTTGGGCTGGAGGAAGCTTGTGCCAAGTGACGTGTCCCTACATCTTCCCATCCCAACACCCTTATTGTCAAATCCCCAAACTCCAATTTCCATCCCAAAACTGCTCTGCAATTACTTCTGTTATCTTGATCCTTCTGTCTATTCATTTGCTTGTTGGAAAGCCAAAGTAACATCTAGTTATTTGGAGGCCATATGTTATTAAAGAGAAAGGAATGGAAGGGTTTAGAATGGCCCAGGCTGCCGCCCAAGTGAGACATCCAAGGTCTAAATTATGCCCTTTGGGTCCCAGTGGTTTTGCACACAAGGCTTAATTTATGCCAGAGTTCATCTCTCAAACTCCTCCTTCTTGCCAGGGATCAGCTCCAAAATATGAAAACAGAACAAGAAGAGTTTGAGTGACAGTTGGACCATCCTCCCCGCACTCCATCTGTGAAATTTTGCTAACCTTGGCTTGCCTCTCACAAAAACCCTTGGGTCCCTGTCTCCTTTTTTACAACAGCTCCACAGGCTGCCAGTCAGTTTCCAAACAAAACTCAAAGTGCTGGTTATCTACTATATAAAAGTCAAAGTCTGTCTGTTTGTGAGTTTGTTTTGTCTGCAAAGACCTCATATGATTGGCTATGTCAGCTGAGAAGACTTCATATGATTCGCTGGCTGTGAAGATTCTGTGGAATCCTGAGATTGGCAGCTCGGGGGGGGACTTTAGAATTCTCAGCAAGAGAGTTCAGTCCAGTTGCTCTGGAGATGAGGCCTAGCAGCAAGGAGGAGGACACTGTATTTCCTCAGGAATCCAAACTCTGTATGTTAATAACTCTAAATACAGATTGGATTGGGAAATATGGGCAGAAGTTAGGGAACAAGACAGTTTGGGGAATCAGAGACACAGGATCTCAAATCTGTGTATTTCAACTGCATCTAAATCCTAAGGTAAGGTAAATCCTAAGGTATTTTTAACAAGTGTTACCTATGAGAAAATCAAATCCCAGGCAACGCCTAGTAAATACGCTAGCGACCTATAAAGCACTAGAGAGTTTGGGCCTAGGCTATTGGAAGCACTATATAGTCCCATATCAAGCTTGCTATTGCTGTTAATTGCCTCGAGGTCAGTTTTGACTTATGGTGACCCTCTGAGTGCAAGACCTTTGCCTGGTATCAACAGCCCGGCTAAGGTGTTAGAAACAGAGGTCTCCGGCTTTTTTAATTGAAGCTATCCACTTGTAATGCAGGCCATTTCTGCACTAGATTGTTATAGTGCTACTATTCCACTTTCAACATCCTATGGAATCTTTTGAGGCCTCTCTCTAAGCTGCAAACCCTGGGATTCCATAGGATGTTGAAAGTGGAATAATAGCACTATAACGGTCTAGTGTGGAAATGGCCCATCTCCGAAGCTCCCTCCCTAGAGAAGTTAGGATGATTCTCCTTACTCTTCTTTCATTAACAGGCCAGTATCTTTCCTATCCCAATTGTTTTAAATGTAAGGACCTTCTGCTTCAGTTTATGGCACTATTTTTTTCTCTACACTGTTCAATTTTTAAATGATTTTAATTTTACAGACAATTTAATAGTATCTTAATCTCCACTTTTGTATGTTCCTAGGTAAATACAGAAAGTATGATGTAGTCATTTGAGAGCTGGACCATGACCCTGAAGACCAGGCCTTGATTCCCTGCTTGGCCATGTAAACCCACGGGATGGCCTTGGGTGGGTCACACACTCTCAGCCCCAGAAAACCGTGTGATAAGGTTTGCCTTAGGGTTACCATAAGACACAAATGACTTGAAGGCCAACATCAACAAGAAGTTTTATTTGTATTTCTTCTCATGGATAAGCCACCTTGAATCCCAGTCTTTGGGAAAAGACGGGGTATAAATAAAGTGATTGGTTCATTGACTGACTGATACAGTCTGAAATCTGATTCTTCATAAAATTAGGCCATTTCCACACTCCACTGTTATAGTACTATTATTCCACTTTCAACATCCTGTGGAATTCTGGGATTTGTAGTTTCCTGAGGTCAAAGAGCTCTCTGCCTGAGAATTCTAAAGGCCCCTCCTTAAACTGCAAACCCCAGGATTCCATAGGAGGTTGAAAGTGGAATAATAGCACTATAACAGTGTAGTGTGGAAATGGCCTTAGTTAGCCATGTCCTTGCAGTGTGAGTGGGAACTAAGGTGGAAAACTTCTTCAAGTATGTAGACCAAATTCAATTTCACAGAAATTCCCAGGGGTCACATGACAGTGGTGGGCAGAGCCAAAATATCAGAATTTTGTGGCTTCAAAGCTTTAACAGGAAAGCTCTTTTTGCACGGCATTTTCCATGCGAAAGGGCCCCTCGAGCGTCGCGCAAATGTGAGGAGCAGTCCACATGACGCACTCGCATTTGCACGACGCTCCAGGGTCTGGCGGGCACTACTCACGCACTTTTTCATTTTCGGCTTTAAGCCAAAAATGGTGCATGGTCACGCATTGCTACGGGGCCCCATGCGCACTTTCCATGTGTGCAGAGCCTTGGGAGCTGGACCAGTCGCGCTTCCTGTCTCAATGCAACCTGGGAAGGTCCCAGGCTGCACTGCGAAAGGAAGAGTTGGGGTTCTCGTGTGAGCAGGAAGCTCGTGTGGAGCTGAGGATGCGAGGGCCTCTCACAAGAGGCTGCTTGCACGAGCACCGCACCCCAGCGGCGAGAAAAGGTGAGTTGTGGAAAGGGTCCTAGTAAACAAACCACAGGAGAATTGCAAGAGAAAGATCTCAGCCTGGGTACTTCCCAGGTTATTCGATTTATTCAGGTGGTCAGAGGACATTAACATTCTCAGGTTTCAGGAATATACAAGAAATATACATTTAACTGGACTGCTAACTCTAAACCTGACTTCAGTACAGAATAATTCCAGCATGGTCAGGAAATGCCCTACAGTTCATATGATGACAGTTTGTCTTGTTCCATGATGGGTTTCATTTATCTTAGAATTTTTTAAAAAATAGGATAAGGTGGTGAAATCTACTCCATGTTTTATTATTAACTTTAGAGCAGCTCTCTAGAATGCCCATTTCGAGGAAATTGATTGGAGACCTTTAGAGATATCTCAAACCTGGGGTGCATTAATCAAACTAGCTACCATTGTTTTCTGCCATTGAAAAATAAGAGAAAGAATGTGATAGAGAAAAATTCTATTGGTTACTGATTTGACTCCAGATACAAATCAAAGTGCAGTTCATGAACTATACTAAATAATAATATTTATAGTTTTTGGTTTGATATAACATGGGTAATACTTTGAAATATTAGATTATTTTTGAATGTTACTTTTTTTGGAAAATAGTTCTGTCATTGTGACATTCTGTGCTTTAAAGTGATCAATACTCTAAAGTTTTTGATAAGTTATAACATTAGTTTTAATGATAAAATGAATTAATTATAGCATTTTACTACAGATTTAAGGAGATTTATCAATACTATATGGTATAACTTAAATGTTTAGGAGAAATTATAAGAGTAACATTAGATGACTTAGATGAATATGTAACTTTTAAAAAGAATGTTAAGTACAACTGTTAGGTTAGGAGCTGCTTGCAATAAGTGCGGGAACTCATTTTTATCCATACGTAATAATTTTATTGATGATATTACTATGTCTTGTATTCTGTTATGTATTTTGTAGTGTCTTGCTTTATGTCGTTTTGGTTTTTGCATTACTTTGTTATGTCAGGTTTTTTAAGTTTAATTTAAAAAAGTAAAATAAGTGCTGTTCATGACCGAAAAAGTCCTGTATGGCTTAGGTGCAGACTATCTGAAACACCATATATCTCTATATGAGCCTGCCAGAGTCTTGTGATTTTTCAGGAGAAAGTTTTCTTTTAGTCCTGCCACCATTGAGCTGGTTTGATGAGGACACAGGAACAGATTTCCTCAGGCTGTTTCCGCACTAGACTGTTATAGCGCTATTATTCCACTTTCAACCTCCTATGGAATCCTGGGGTTTGCAGTTTAGGGAGGGGCCCCAAACGCCCCTCCCTAAACTGCAAACCCCAGGTTCCATAGGAGGTTGAAAGTGGAATAATACGCTATAACAGTCCAGAGCAGAAATGGCCCTCCTAGTGACTGCTCCCACTCTCCAAAGTCTTTTCCACGGGAGGCTAGCCTGGCCCTCTCCCTGCTGTTCTTTCGCAGACAAGCAAGGGGTTATTTGTTCAAGTAGACTTTTAACATGTAATCACTTCCAAAGATCCTTCTTATGAGAGAGGTACTTTATTTTCTATATTTTTAAATGATTTCATACTGTTTATAGCCTATTGTTTTAACGTGATGATTTTTAAAAAACTATAGCTCAGGTTTTAGCTGACATTTTTCATGAGCTATCTTAGGTCTCATTCCAGGAAAAAAACAGCGTATAAATGAAACAAATAAATAAACAAATAACTTCCCAAAGTAAATGTATGGTGTTACATACAACAAAACATTTTGGAAATACAGGGCCTTTCCGCACTACACTGTTATAATGTTGTTATTCTACTTTCAACATCATGTAGAATTCAGGGCTTGTAGTTTACTCAGGTCAAAGAGCTCTCTGGTGAAGAATTTTAAAGGCCCCTCTCTAAACTACAAACCCAGGATTCCATAGGATGTTGAAAGTCGAATAACAGCACTATAGCAGGCCCTTTTCACATGGCATTTTCCATGCGAAAGGGCCCCTCGAGCATCACACAAAGGTGAGGAGCGGTCCACATGACGCACTCACATTTGTGCAACGCTCCAGGACACCGCTCATGCACTTTTTCATTTTTGGCTTTAAGCCGAAAATAGTGCGCGGTCGCGCATTGCTCCCAGGCCCTACGCGCACTTATCTTGCGTGTGGAGCCTTGGGAGCCAAGCTGGTCGTGCTTCCTGTCTCAGTGCAACCTGGGAAGGTCCCAGGCTGCACTGCGAAGGGAAGAGTGGGGCTCTCACGCAAGCAGGAAGCTCGTGTGGAGCTGAAGAAACCTAGATGCGAGGGCCTCTCACAAGACGCTGCTCGCACGAGCACCACACCCCAGCGCTGAGAAAAGGTAGGATGCGGAAAGGACCGCAGTCTAGTGCAGAAAGGCTCAAAGTTTCTTCTCCAAAACGATAGGCACTTAAATCTACCACAATGAACCCATCCATCCTTCCTCTGCTAAAACAATGCTGCAGATTTATTCGGACAGAAACGTTCCCTCAGTCTTGAAGGAATCGCATTTTGAAAATCTGTTGGATGCAATAAATTATTCAGGCACTTGGAAAATATTCCCTTCCCTGTTTCTTAGGATGTTAAGTGCCTTCCTCTTTGGCTGATTTTTTTTCTTCAGCTGCAAAACACTGCTTGAATGGCCAGGAAAGTTTACAATAGTATTTTATAGCATCATATTAAATGAGCCTGTATATTCTGTCACACATCTGACTTGGGATGGAAACAATTCTTTTCTTGTGATTGCTGTTTAAAAAGAAAAGTAGTGGATTCTGTTCTGTCCAGGATTTCCAACATTACCATAGTTTTTAAAATAGACGGATGCTCTTAAAATACATAGATCTGTCACAACTTAACTAAGAATGTACCACAACTTAACTAAGAATGTACCCTTGTTTTCCAAGCTCTTTGAGTTTCAAGGCCATGCTAAAATCTATTTGCACAAAAATGAATTAACATGCATCCAGACAACTGCGTGCACTTGCATGTGATCTGAAATTGCATATCTATTGAACTATCATTTTTAAATAGCTAAAGGTGGGGGAAGGTCCCATCCATGCATACTACAGCCCTTTCCGCATCCTACCTTTTCTTGGTGCTGGGGAAAGGAAGACGTGGGGCTCTTGTTTGAGCAGCCTCTTGTGGGAGGCCCTTGCATCCAGGTTTCTTCAGCTCTGCAGGAGCTTCCTGCTCGCGTGAGAGCCCCACCTCTTCCTTTCGCAGTGCAGCCTGGGACCTTCCCAGGCTGCACTGAGTCAGGAAGCACAACCAGCACAGCTCCCATGGCTCCACACGCAAGGTAAGTGTACACGAGGCCTGGGAGCAATGCACAACTGTGCACCATTTTTGGTTTAAAGCCGAAAATGAAAAAGTGCATGAGCGGTGCCCTAGAGCATTGCGCACATGTGAGTGCGTCATGTGGACTGCTTCTCACATTTGCGCGATGCTCGAGGGGTCCTTTCACATGGAAAATGCCATGCGAAAAGGGCCAACATCAGGACTGTAAGACTTTGCTTTCAAATGGGATGTAGGTCAGTAGCTAGGAGTGAAAATGTTCCCCAGTTTTGTTCTTGCAGGCTAGAACCAATAGTTTCACCATTTTTCTCTTTCCTGAAAGAAAGTCACCTCAAACTGCACGGTTTCCAAAGACTATTTCCAATTCTGCACAGGAAAACAGCTTATGTATATATGTGTATCAGGGGGATTACACAGAAATGTTTATTTTCAGAACAGGAGGCAAGTTTTCTCTGCAGACAAAAAAAAAATCGACTCTATTTTCTGTGCCGAAAAGAGTATTGTTCAGAAAGCAATTTTTTTTCAATGCTGATTTCTGCAGAGAAAATGCCCCTTTCTGTCTGTAAAGAGCCATTTTCTGAATCTCCCAGGGCCCTGCAACATCTTCAGGCACAGGGCAGATACCCAGCCACTGTAGAACATGGGTGGGAAACTGTGTGGGAACCCATAGGAATCCCTTCTCCTTGGAAGTGCAACTACTTCATTTTCCTCTGCAGTCCCTCTCAAAATGGCTACCATAAGTGACATGGTGTTACTTCTTGTCACCATTTTGAGAAGGACTGCACAGGAAAACAGGGGTATTTGGAGGTAGTCTGGAGTTCTGGGGTGCTTTTGGAGTGTGGGGGCTGTTTTCACATGTTTTCCTGTGTTTGTCGAGCTTTCTGCATGGGTTTAGGACATAAAAATGGCCCCAAATCACAGTTTGTTTGTTTTTTTAAAAAAAGAGTAGGGACTGGTGGAGCCTTCAAGGGGCATAAAGTTGGCATTCAAGGGCCACATCCAGCCCAAGAACCGTACTTTGCCTACCCCTCTCCTATTTCCTGAAAATCTGGAGAACAGGTGATATGGAGCTAGATGGACTCACGTGCTGAGTTAGCGTAAGGTCATGTGCTACATTTCCACAGGAAAGCAGTAATTCAGATGTACAGCATTGCTTTGCATACAAGTTTACAGGATCAGTCCTTTAGGCACCTCCACATATGACCAAGAATTAAGGAAAGCTGCAAGCAACAACTGTACTAGACCAATTGCCTGACTTGGGATAAAATAACTTCCTCTTTGCTATAGAATAAAACAAAGCTTACCAGGGTAGAGCTGTTTGGTTGGGGCACTCAGCTGTGCATCTTTTGTTACTCGATATGCCACATCTGCTCCTTTGGAAGACCTTCGGGTTGTGCAAAAACCTGTTGTTTTTGATATCCCGTCGGGTAAATTGTGAAAATCTAATACCTTCAAGAGATCTGCAGGTTCAGCTGAAAAAAGGAGAAGGCAATTATTAAGAGGTGAAAAGAGTGCTTTGTCACTCACTGCACAGTTGAACACAGCTCACTATGTGCGCGAACAACAACACAGATTAACCGACATGAAATCAATCTTATTCTAAGAAAGAACAAAAGAAACCTGATGAAACATGGTGATTTGGGGTATGTGGTATGGTTATTTGAGAGCGGGGCCAGGACTCTGGGAGCTGTCATTGCTATGTGCTTTCAAATTGGTTCTGACTTATTGTGGTACTAAGATGAACCCATCATGAGGTTTTCTAGGGGCTGAGAGAGTGTGACTTGTCCAAGGCCACACAGTGGATTTCCATGGCTGAGCAGGAAATTGAACCCAGGTCTCCATGGTCATACTTCAACACTCAAATTACTACACCATAGCCATTTCCGCACTAGACCGTTACAACACTATTATTCCACTTTCAACATCCAATGGAATCCTGGGGTTTGCAGTTTAGAGATCGGCCAGCAGGATTCCCCCGGGATTCCATAGGATGGAACTCCAGGATAATAGAATAATAATGGAATAATAGTGCTGTAACGGGCTAGTGCAGAAATGGTCCATGTTGTCACTCAGGGACCAGGTTCAAATTCCCATTCGGCCATGGAAATCTACTGGGCGACATTAGGTGGATCACATTCGCTCAACCTCAAAGGAAGGAAATGGCAAGCTCCCTCTCAAGAAATCTTGCCAAGAAAACCCTATGATATGTCTGCTTTAGGGTTACCGTAAGTTCGAAATGAATGAAGGTACATGATGGCGACATCCACAAATCTTGGGCTGCAGTCCAATTGGTCAGTGCCAACTAGAGTAGAATAAGTTGTTGAATTATAAATCAATCCATACATAAATCCAAATGATTCAATGGGACTGCTGTAGTTGGGACAAACAAATGGATTTAGGCCTTTGAGTGATGGGAAATATACGGCAATTGCCCAGTGTGACACAGTGGGGAATCATGGACTATGAGGGGACCAGTTTTGGCTCCTACATCCATTTGGTAGACTGCACAAGGCCCCAAATCACCCATTGGCTAGATATAAATGGCTACAGGGAATGATTTCTGGTTTCACGCTCTTGGCCATTAATCCCTGTTCACCTTTTGGGGTAGAGATTCTACCTCTGCACCCCTTGGATGAGGGCTCCAGGAGTGGCAGATTGCTATTTTGGAAGCAGATTTTTTACCCCTGCTCCATTTATGGATGGTTATTTTGGAGGTTTTAAGGAGTCAATAAGAGATCTAGGAACCCCAAGTGCCCAACTCTTTCAAGAGGTTTGTTACCTTGTTTGTGCAAGTGACGTTTGGGGTCAGATTTGAGCAGAATCCATATAGTAAATATCCCTTCCCAACAAAGGTTTGCCCAGAGCTTGGAAAAAGTTACTTTCTTGGAGTAAAACTCCCCAAATCGCCCTCCCCACCAGCCTGGGGAGTTCTGGGAGCTGTAATCCAAAAAGTAAGCACTAGTTTTGCTTCTGAACATATTGGAAGACCTTGGCTTTTCAGACTCCCACAAAGACACACACACAAAGACACACACAATTCATTCTTCATCACTGATGGACTTTGGTTCTTTCCTTAGAAGCTGACACCTTTCCATAGCCCCACACACACACACACACACACACACATACACAGATACATACATATACTACCGTATATACCCAGCATTGCCCAGGATTTTATTTTCTCATAGGTAATACTTGTCAGAAAGATTTGAGATCCTGTGTCTGTAATTCTCCAAACTGTCTTGTCCCATACCTGTAACTTCTCCCCATATTACCCAATGCAATCTGTATTCAGAGTTGTAAACATATAGAGGTTGGGCTCCTGAGGGAAATACACTGCCCTCCTCCTTGCTGCTAGGTCTCATCTCCATAGTAACTGGCCAGGCCCAAGAGCTCTCTGGCTGAGAACTCTAAAGGCTCTCCTAACTGCAAACCCCAAGATTCAATAGAATCTTCACAGCCAGCCAATCATATGAAGTCTTTGCCTGACACAGCCAATCATATGGGGTCAGATCTTCCCCTGACACAGACAAACTCACAAACTTTGACTTTTATATATTAGATATGTGGATATGTGGAGTTCAAACAACAAAAGCAACAAGGGTTAAGAATCAGGATTAATTTCTCATACATGCCATTTAGGAAAATGCATAGAACAATATGATAATGAGAGCCAGCGTGGTTCAGTGGTTTGATCATTCTAAGACTCTAGGAGATCAGGATTCAAATCCCAACTCAGTCATGGAAATCCAGTGGATAACCTTGGGAAAGTCATGCTCTTTAAGCCTCATGGGAAGGCAAGGGGAAACCCCCTTAAATAAATCCTGTAAGCAAACTTTATGAAAGGAACCCCCTTCAGTCCGAGTCAACCTGAAGGCACATAACAACAAAGTTTGTAATGTGATGCCTAACATTAAGTTTGAGACATAGTAGTTTGTAAGTAGGAGCCCACATGGGGTAGCAGTTTGAGTGCTGGATTGGGGCTCTGGGAGGCTCGAGTTCAAATCCCTGCTCACTGAATAACCTTGGGCAAGTCATACTCTCTCAGCCTCAGAGGAAGACAATGGCAAAACTTCTTAAAAAATCTTGTCAGGAAAATCCTAGGGTAGACTCAACAACCAGTATGGAATACTAGAATACTGTATCCAGTTCTGAGCACTACAGTTCGGGAAGGACATTGGCAAGCTGGAACGTGTCCAGAGGAGAGTAACCAAAATGGTAAAGGATCTGGAAACCATGAAGCCCCATGATGAGAGGCTTAAGGAGGTGGGTATGTTTAGCATTGAGAAGAGAAGGTTAAGAGGTGACATAATGGCTCTGTTGAAATATCTGAAGGGACGTCATATGGAGGATGGAGAAAGCTCGTTTTCTACTGCTCCAGAGATTAGGATACAGGGCAATGGCTTCAAACATCAGGAAAAGAGATTTGATTTAAACATTAGGAAGAACTTCCTGAAGTTAAAAACAGTTTAACAGTGGAATGTTCCGCTGCCTGGAAGTCCAGTGGAGTCTCCTTCTTTGGAGGTTTTTAAGCAGAGGCTGGATGGTCATTTGCTGGGGGTGCTTTGAGTGTTTGTTCCTGCATGGCAGAAGGGGGTTGGACTCAGTGGCCACTGTGGTCTCTTCCAACTCAATGGCCTTTTCCGCACTTTGTATTAGCGACGGGCCAGAGCGCCCTCCGGTGAGGACGTTTGCACTTGGGGGCGAACTGGGTCCGGCCTACTTGATGTTTGTCCAGACTTCAGCCCGCTCCCGAACGTCCAGAACTGGTGGTTCCCTGTGCTATTGAAAGACTGATTAAAAGAGGTCTTTCAATAGCACAGCGTGCCCCAGTCCGTCGCTGTGCTAAAGCACAGATCTGCAGGCTCGCGCCAGCACGAGACTGCAGATCTTCCAGGGGCAGGCTTCCAGCTGGTGAGCTTCTCCGGTTGGTGGAGAGCCTCCGCCAACCGGAAGCCTCCATTTTCATTTCCGGAGAATGTGTAGCACAGGCGTGCGCTGCTCCGGAGCATCGTGGATCATCGTGGGGGAGCGAGCCAGTCCGGTGAGTAATGGACTAACCCGTTTCCCCCACAAAGTGCGGAAAAGCCCTATGTTTCTACAATTCTATAATTCTATGGTATAGTGATTTGAGTGCTGAACCAGGACTGTGGGAATTCAGGGTTCTAAATCCTGCTGAGCTATGGAGACTCATTGTGGGACCTTGGGCAAGTCACATTCTCTCAGGCTTAGAGGAAGACAATGGCAAACATCTTTGGAAAAAATCTAGTCAAGAAAACCTCATGATAGGTTCACCTTAGGGTTGCCATAAACTGGAACAGATGTGAAGGTGCACAGCCATAACAACATTGCACGAGGGAGTGATGCAACATTGCATGAGGAATGTGTGTATCAGGAGAAAGGCACATAAAAAAAATGAAAGCGATTTTCTGCTGACTTTGAAAACAAAATTCAGATGCAGAAATGGGACAGAATGAACTTGAGCGGCAGACATCCAGCCAAATGAGCAAAAACGGATTTGACAGATTCGCCCATCCCTAATTAAAAACAGCATTTAGGAAAATGCTCACTGGGACGGTACACCACCCATCTTCAACTGCAATTTGTGAGTGTCAAACTGTGCCAAATGCCCACCTGAGTGGCTTCTAAAAGAGGCCAAGTTGTGACACATGTGATTCCATATACACACTCTCACCCTCCCTCCCTTTTCCAACATGCAAAGACCTCTTTTTTTAAGCAGGACTTTGATTTTAGAATTGTGTTGCAGAACAAAAGCAAAAAAAGGATTGTTAAAGAAAACAAATAAACTAATTATATAGTAAGATTTTAGCTACATTCTGTTTGAATGCAGGTAAATCACTTTGGGTCCCATTCAGTGAGAAATGTGGTATATAGCTAGATAAATAAATATAATGCTATCTTTTACAAAAAATATAAATTAAAATTTAAAAATTGCACAAAACCAAGTCTTTTACATAAAAAAAACTCAGCTTGTTTTTTTCACACACTAATTTTTCAGAAACATGAAAAACCTTGGGAAAGTCTGCCATTTCTTCTACAGGCTGCCCTTTCAACTTAACTGAGAATTAAGAATTAATTTGGTCTATCTCTGCCAAATTGGGACATTTGTGGGAGGCATGCTGAAGCCAAACATGCTATCATGAGGGAAGGTATCAGATCTCTCTAAAAAAACAATGCAGTGATGTCTTGTGCTTTTACGTATTGCATTGTTTTTATTTGAATTCAAGAAACCTGGAATGCTAACCCAACTCTTAGCAATTCATGACTGGGGAAAAAAATTACACATGGTTGTTTGGTGCAGAAAACAGTCTTTCTGTGCAGAAGATAATATTTCTGCACAGAAAAAGCTTGCTACACAATAAATAATAATATTTTCTGTAAAAAAGAGGTTGTTTCCCATTCAGAAAAGGCTGTCTTCACTGCAAAGCAATGGTATGTGAATTTTGTGCACAATCAGTCCTGAACTGCAAATAGTTTTCAAAAATGACGCAGTTTGCAAAGACTTACTTGCAGCAGGGAGAACATTGCTAAAATGATCATTGCTTCCTTTGAGAAGAAAGTTAGTAAAGAATTATATCCCTACATGTGAAACAGGCAACAGAATGGCCAGATGTGCTAGAGGATTAGTCCTCAACTTTTGCCCTCCAGATGTGCCTTTGGCTCCCAGAATCCCTGGTCATTGGCTAAGCTGCCTGGTGTGAGGGGATCAGAAGTCCAAAACCCCTGGAAAACCAAAGTTTAAAAATCACTGCATCTTCTGTGACAATGGCCAACGGCCACATGTGGAAGACATCATATGATCCTGCAGAGGTGGAACCTCTGAAAACACATGTCTGAGCGCGTCCGGGGCGTGAAGAGGTTGGAAGCAAAATCTGGACATTAGGAAGCAGAATGGAGCTGTGACAAAAATACACAGGACACACATGTGGCTCTGTTTTCACTTGGCATCCTTAGACAGCGGAGTGGAACCCTGGCTTGCTCTGATGTTCAGAAATGTTCTCAACATCCCTGGCTAACAGTGACATACTCGTTTTTAGCAAGATGCTTGGGAAGCAAAATCAGGAACTGGAAAGAACAACTTTCCATGTTGCATAAGCAGCCAGACAGCCAGAACCAATAATGAAAACAATGAATAGAAAGAACCTGAGAACAGCAAAACATGGACTAGCAATTATCCTCACGGGATCAAATAGTTTCTCCTTCACTATTGATTTTATTTCATTTATTTTTTGTAAAATCAATCTCTGTCCTTTTTTCCATACTGAAACATGCTCAAACATGTAGTATCAACATCACTTAAAACATAAAATCATGAATGCAAGCAAGAATAACTAAGAGCAGCCTGTGAATGGATGAGAATTTTGTTTTGTTGCATTTTGATGCAAATCTCCCCAATTTGCATTCCCTGAATTTATACATAAAGTAGATTTTCATGTTCTGATTTCGTTTCTCCAACAATTCTTAGGAAATGTGGGGAAAAAAAATTCTACCATTTTTATAATGGTAAAAAAAATGCTACTTTCAAGACTGCAAGTCTTAGGATATTTATTTCCATCCTTACTGATAGGATACCTTCTACTCTTAGCATCATTACCCTAATTTGAGTGTGCTGATGCTGCTACTTCTGTATGTAGTCTGAACTTCAACACAAGGGATATGCAAATTGTGGCCTGTAGGCTGTGACCCCTGAATGCTCCTAATTCCCCAGAGGCCCCCAATTTTAAAATGTTAAAAATACAGAATGATTTTGGGACCATTTTTGCCCTCAAACCATAATCTGAATTTGAACACAAGCCAGCAGCGTAATGCTGCAGCAGAGAAGACAAATGTTATCTTAGCCTGTGTTAATAGCGCCATAATTTCCAAGAAAAGAGAAGTAAGAGTCCCACTATACGCTGTGTTGGTCAGGCCTCATCTGAAGAGCTGCTTTCAGTTCTGGGCACCAAATTTTAAGAAGGGTATAGACAAGACAGAGTAAGTTCAGTGGAGGGCAACAAGGATGACAAGAGGTATGGAGAACAAAACATATGAGGAGAGATTGAAGGAGCTGGGCCTGTTCCTCTTGGTGAAGAGAAGACTAAGGGGTGACATGATCGCACTCTTTAATACCTCAAAGGCTGCCACAAAGAGGAGGGTGCAGACTTGTTCTCTGCTGCCTTTAGAGGGTAGAACTAGGTCTAATTGTTTTAAGTTACAGAAGAGTTGGTTTCAAATGAATACTGGATGGAACTTCTGGATGGTTAAGAGTAGTTGAGCAGTGGAATCAAATTTCTAGAGAAGTGGTGGGGTCTCCTTCTGCAAATGTCTTCAAAAAGCTACCTGCTGGGAATGCACTATTGGACATCCTGCATTAAAGGCGGGGGGGATGGATAGTCCATAGGGTTCTTTCTATTTCAATGAGTCTATGCACACACACAACATGCACACCTCCACAAATGACAACGGCCATTTCTGCCCTATTACACTGTTATAGTGCTATTATTCCACTTTCAACCTCCTATGGAATCCTGGGGTTTGCAGTTTAGGGAGGGGCCTTTAGAATTCTCAGCCAGAGAGCTCTTGGGCCTCGGGAAACTGCAAACCCCAGAATCCCACAAGAGGTTGAAAGTGGAATAATAGCACTATAACAGTGTAGGGCGGAAATGGCCAATGTCTTTTAAAAAGTTGGTGTCAATTTTGGGGACAATTTTTTGCCCCCAAACCTCCTAAGGTAACACATAAAAACATATAAAAATACTTCCATGACATCCTTATCAACCCCCTAGAGCCTCAAATATCTCCATTTTCCTTTGAAGTCTCACTCAAAATAGCAAACAGCAAATAATAAATAGCAAATAGCAACAGGTAGTATTGCACCGTCTGCCACTATTTTGAAAGATGCTGCAGTGGAAATCCAATTTGGCAGCTTGCTGTGAGAAGTGTAGCATTGGGGGTCTGAGGTGGAAATGGGTCCCTGGACCCCATGTAGTTTCCCATCTCTGTCATACAAAGGTAGAAACTGTGTAAACCACCAGCCAGCCACATGTGATCCTTTGGAGATTCACTTCAGCCCTAGCGAGCCCCATCCTTCAACACTGAGCTGGAAAAAAAAAATGGGTTTGGCTGGTAAAAACACACCTATTGTCCAAAACACTATTTGAGGGACTGTTTAATGTTGCTTCGGTGAGTTTTCTACCCCAAAGAACTAAACCTGCCCCCAAACCAGCTGAGAAGTGACTAGAGATGTGCCTCATCCTTTGCCATCCAACATGGTGGGCATGGTGGTCCAGAGCTCTAGAGGAGCCATATAGCAGTGTAGCAATGTATAGATGTGGGAGTAGTTTCTAGCCCTAGAGTTGGAACAACCCCAATTTTGGAAGGTAACCAGGGTAGGGTCTCCTTCGTATTTTAATGGGAGACCACCAGCCAAAACTGTTTTTTCAGCTGAATCTGGGGGAGGAGACTCCCTAAAGCTGAACTGAACCTCCAAAGGACTCCATGTGGTGAGTGGCTCCCACCCTAGTTGTAGAACAGGAATGAGCAACCACATGGCATCCAGGGGATGGTGTCCACCTCAGAACCCCCTCCCAAAGCCAACCCCCCCATAGCAAGCCCCAAAATCTGATTTCCTCATCATTACCTCTCAAAATGAAGTGACATTGTAATACTCGCTGCTGCCATTTTGAGGAAACTCCAGAGATGTTTAGGTAGGTCTAGGAAAAAATCCTACCCGACACACTGGAGAGCCATTTCTGCTGCTCAAAACCAACAACCTGGCCCAGGCAGAACAGTCTGAATCCGAAGAAGGAGAAGGAACAAGGTTCTTAGTATGCCTCTTGAATAGATACAGCAGCACACAAAAGCCTCGTGCAGAAATTAGGGAGGTCCATGAAGGCTGAGATGTAGGCAGGAGATGAGGTGGAATCATTATCTTCCAATGCATTTGATGTTTTTAAAAAAATCCCCTTCTCACTTATGCCGCTTAATAGTCTTGTGTATTCAAGACAAAAAAAATTGGTGAATTATGGCCTTTGTCTTTTGAGTGTGGGCTTCACCGAAAGGGGATAGGATGGAACCCAGTGAAAGACGGCACATATATGGTATAAATAATAGCTACTTCTTGCTAGTACTGTGGTTGGATTTAGGAGGTGCTACTGTTTATGGCTGTTGTTTATTCACACTGTCAAGAGAGTTTGAAGACAAAGATAAAATACAAAATTATGATAGGAGGAGTCTATGGGACGCAATAGAAATTGTCATCGGGGCTGTTTAAAAGCCTTAGACAACAATCCTATCAGCTTGGATAGATGTTAATAGACCACTTTTCACAACAAAGTTAAAAGTTGAAAGTGCTCACTCTGTACAAGTCTAGAATTTTGAGAGGTAACACAGACAACCTGCCCTTGCAAAGGGGTCCACAAACACCTACAAACAAGGTCTACAGATATGCGGTACCCGTTGACAGCACAAGTCTAAGCCACACAAGGCACATTTTGCTAGGAATGTAAAGAATATTCAGATATTATTTAAAAAATGTGGAAAAACATATTTTTTTGACTGTTGAGAAACTCTGATAAGAAGAATCCTGGACTGGCCAGAATCTTTATAGCTTGGGGCTTGTTCTACACAAATTTGCACACAGTTGTACAGAAAAGAGCAATTTTGGGGGACAGGAAACAGCCTTTTTGGCACAGAAAATGATATTTCTACAATGACATATTATTTCCTGGAAGAAAGAAAAATGTTTTCTGAATAGAATTCTGTTATTGGAGACCTGTTGTTGTTTTTGGGCACCTTCAAGTGGTGCCTTATGATAAACCCTAAAGCAAACGGATTATAGGGTTTTCCTGGCAAGATTTGTTTGGCATGGGTTTGTCATTGCCTTCTCCTGAGGCTGAGAGAGTGTGATTTATCCAAGGTTACCCAGTGGGTTTCCATGGCCAAATGAGAATTCAAACCCTGGTATCCAGAATCATAGTCTGACATTCAAACCTCTCTCCACACTGACTGTAGAACTACTCTGCACAAAATTGTACATATATCATTTTCTGCACAGAAAAATCTCTTTCCTATGTTAAAATGCTGTTTTCTGTGCAAAACAATCATGTGAAAATTTTGTGCAGAATACATCCTGAATTGCAAATAGGCCTTGAAAACTGCATGTGTTTTTAAGACTTTCATGTAGCTAGAAGAAAGTTGCTAAAATTACTCATTGCTTCCCTTGAGAAGAAACTAAGAGAAGAATTATATCCTACATTTGATAGCCTGAGATGAAAAGCAAAAGACTAATGCATCTTTTGAATTTTAAATGGATCACCTGGAGACTATCCTAGTTGGAGGGAGGTCCCATAGGCCAGCTCAGTGGAGGAAATCCAACACTAGAACATTTGGAAGAGATGCTCAGCTGTGACTTAAAGAGGTAAATTCTAAGCATTCACTCATTCACAGTCCTTGCTTCCACCAGAACCTCCCCAATAAAATAAAGAGATGTTTCCAAATTACAATGTTATGTCAAACAACTATTATTGTTTCAGAATAAAAAGAAGCATGATTATTCAGTTTCCACAGTGGAATGTTTATAAGTGGAGTGGCAGAATTATTAGCACAAATATCATTATTGTTGCTATCCATATCACTGAACTTACCACTGAATACCTAAACATGCTACCTTCTGGTTACACCATGTTTGTAAGTGGAACCAACGGAACATAGATCTGGCAGAGCTATAACTAAGCCTGTTAAGCACAATGACACTTCCTTCCCCCAAATATAGATCAGACGGATTGGACTAGTAAGAACGTTCTAACTGTGCATCCGACTGTCCTATAAATCTGCTGTTGGTGGATGCCAACACTAGCAAAAGCCCTTTTTCATTTCAGCACTTCCATCCCACTAATGATCCATTCTGTAGGGAACTGGATGCCTAGCATTACGTTGTAATGTTTCTTGGAGTGGAAACTCTGATATAAGACAGATCCATTAATGCTCCCATGCCTTGGCTGAGATTGCTCTACAAGCTAAATGTCCTTTCTTTAGCATTTATACTTCCAACCATAACTTTTTTTTTAACTTCAAAGTGAAGGCTTCTACAATTTAAGAAAGGGGTGGACACAGTTTGATCCAGCGTGCATGGCAGCCCTGCAACACACATTTGTGTCCCCTGAGGTCCCCCACCATTTTCCCCAAACCCCAACATCCCAAATATTTTTTTTACATCTAAATGATTTTTTTCAGATATTTTTTGCCCTAAAATAGTGCAGGAGGCCCCCAAAACAGGTGAAAACAGACAAAAATCCACACCCTAGGCCTATGAGCACCCCAAATGCTGTATCAACCTCCCTACACACACACCATAGGTTTGTGGGTGTTTGGACTTGTTGGGGAGGCTGCAGCCTATGGAGGTAGCCCAGGGAAGAAAACTGACCCCACTTTTAGACCTTCTGAAATTGATTGCTCCTGATTTGTACCATTAACTGGCCTGAATTCATAACTTTCAGGCTTTTTTTTAATAAAAGCTTTAATGAAGACACAAAGATACATCTATACTAGTTTAGCATCATGTAGAAGTTACTTGCAGGTGCCCCCAGGAGGTCCATCAAAGCAAACAAGTCCTGAAAAACTACTACCAGTCTTCCTTCACAACGCACAGCCTTTGAGAAGAGTCTACAGCATGCTCTCTTTGAATGGTGGAAGACTGGGAAGCCTCCACAAATCAATTCAGAATCCTCTGCCATTTCCACACTAGACTGTTATAATGCTATTGTTCTACTTTCAACATCCTATGGCAGTGGTTCTCAACCTGTGAGGTCCCCAGATGTTTGTGGACTTCAGCTCCCAGAAGCCCTGAGCATAGTGGCTGGGGCTTCTGGGAGCTGAAGTCCATGAACATCTGGGGACCCACAGGTTGAGAACCACTGTCCTATGGAATCCTGGGGTTTGCAGTTTAGGGAGGGGCCAGCTGGCAATTAAAGGGCAAATCCCAGGATTCCATAGGATGTTGAAAGTGGAATAATAGCACTATAACAGTCTAGTGCAGAAATGGCCCTCTTCTACTTGCATGAGTCCCATGGTGGAAATAAGTGGAAAAGAGACTTGAGAATCAGAAACCTTAAAGATCAGAATCCCGTGGCTTCTCAGTTCTAGTACCAATGGCTTGGATGAACATTCATGCTTTCCTGTCGGTTTTCCCCGTGTGCTTTGTGGCCTATTTATGCAAGAACCTGCATGTATTTTCATGGCTAGAGGGAAGTAACTGAAATATGATTTGGCTAATTACTAGTTGTGATGTATTTGAAGAAAAGCAAAGCAAAAAGGGAGAGCTGTTGCTTGACAGATGCCTTTGCTCATGTACTGATCAAAAGCGCATTTGCTTCTCAACAGAAGCTGCCATGTAAGTTTTCTCTTCCATGTTATTCCACCCTTGAAGATGAGTCCTTCAAAACAGATAGTGTAAACTAATGTTCTTATTGCTGGAATAGTCTTTGGGAGCAATTTCCAAAATTGAAAACAACATCAGCAGAGACAGGGAGAGAGAAAGAATGTATGCACTAAGACTCTGGAAGAGGTTTGAGTCTCTACTCTGCCATGGGAACCCACTGGGTGACTTGAGAAACTCACACTCTTTCAGACTCAGAGGAACGCAATGACAAACTTCCACTGAATAAATATTGCCAAGAAAACCTTAGGAATACCATAACTCCTCTTTCCGAAGCAGTTTGTTAGTCATCTAACACATAAAAGTCAAAGCTTATGAGTTTGTCTGTGTCAAGTGAAGACAATATGATTGGCTGTGTGAGGCAAAGACCTCATATGATTGGCTGCCTGAGAAGATTCTATGGAATCCTGGGGTTTGCAATTCAGGAAGCGGCCTTTAGAATTCTCAGCCAGAGACCTCTTGGGCTTGGCTAGTTGCTATGGAGATGAGGTCTAGCAGCAAGTAGGAGGGCAGTGTATTTCCCTCAGAAACCCAACTTCTGTAAGTGAATAACTCTGAATACAGATTGGATAGGGTAATATGGGGAAAGGTTACAGGTACTGGACAAGACAGTTCGGAGAATTAGAGACATAGGTTCTCAAATCTTTCTAATAAGTATTAGAAGCAAGTATTAGAACTCTGAGAAAATAAAATCCCAGGCAATGCCGGATATATACGCTAGTTATTCATTATTTTGATATACAGTTATAAAAACTGAACAGTGAAGAAAGCTGACATGAAGATAACTAACTCATTTGGAATGTGGTGCTGGAGGAGAGCTTTTTGGATACCAAAAAAACAAATAAATATGCCTTATAGGAAATCAAGAATGAACTCTCCCTAGAAGGTAAAATGAGGCTATCATACTGCTTGGTTAAGTAGAAGGTGGTAGAAAAGAGGAAGACTGCAGATTCAATCAAGAAAGCCACAGCTCTGAGTTTGCAAGACCTTAGAAGGGTAGTATTTTGGAGATCTACTACTTGTAAAGTCATCATAAACCACAGCTGATCTGACAGCAATTAACAATGATATGAAGCATAGTGCATTGCTAATGCACAGTTCTCCCAGTGTTTTTCTTGACCTTTTCCTGAACAGCTTTATAAATGATGTTTTTAAAAAATACCCTCAAATGCATGCCCTAAGACACACTGTTTTAGCAACAGTGTGTAAGGCCAGAGTCTTTCCAGTGCACTGCATCCAGCATGGCAATCCATTATACCAGCATAGCATATGTCTTCTGTGATAGCATAGAAGGGGTTGAAGGGTTGGCAATTTTCCTTTGTCAGAGCACCTTAAGCTTCAAGGAACCACTCTGTGGTCAGGAATTGAGGAAACAAGCTACTTGGGAACTAAAACCATTTTTTTTCCAGACAGAGATGGCCTTCACTGCCTTTCCCCAACCATCATTGTGCCATTTGTACTACGGTGGTGCCACTACTCTCCATACCAGTGCACTTACTCTGGACAACACAATCTTAGGTTTTTGTTACTCATTACACTGATAAATTTAACTAAATTACTAGTCGATATGTTTGCTTCTTTTTTTAAAAAAAAATACCATTGTTACCTCCTCATTCCCCAAGAAAAACAACACTGCAGATCATGGTGTTCCATGTACTGTGACGTGTTGGTCAACATCCTGAATCAATCAATATCCTGAATCAAGTCTGCAGAGTGCAATGCTCCACTTGCAAAGGTTTGTCCCTGGTAGCTTATTATTGGAGAGGGAAAGGGGAAGCAATTCAGATGGTAAAGAAGCAGCTGGTCTCAGCTTGGAGGGGAGAAGAGATAAAGAGGACGATGGCCCCGAGGAGCCCAGAGCAATCATAAGTTCCTCATTTAATTTTAATTCCTGTTCTCTCTTCCATGCTGGAGGAGCCAAGCTAAGCACTCCTTCCCCTGCGAAGGAATTAACTGAACATTTTCAAATAAATCAATCAATTAGAAAGCTTGAGAGAAAGACTAACACAATGACTTTTCTGTCCCATAAAACAAGTCAGCCCAAATATTACAGACAGACTAGTGAAAACCTGGGCTGCCATTTTGGGCAGCAAACCCTGTGCCAACAGTAACATCTGGTTCATCTACTTGCTCAAAAACAGCTGTATATTTTTGTTTATACTGCAGAAGGGAAAAACATCTGGACTTTGAGAAACCATGGCTCTAAACCAGACAAAAGAAATCACCAGTTAGAATATTGGTCTGAAGGTGGTATGTACACAGAAAATTTCATAACTCATTATCTGCTCTGGATCCCTCCTCCCATTCCAACATCACAAGCTATCGCTGGCAAAGGAAGCATCCTTCAGAATAAAATCCTCTTTGCAACTACTTCTTCAGCCAACTGAGGCCAATGCATCCAATCATAAAAAGAAGGTGAGAAACACAATGCCAAATAAAATCTGAGATGAGTTTGCCCCAGCAAGGTAACATTCCAAGTTAGCTCAGCCCCAGGAGATCTTGAACTCACCGGCAGGGTCAGTCTCTATCTTGTTATTGGGCCTGGCCCTAGGCCTTCGCTGGATCAAAGTTAGGAGGAAATCTATTTTCTGGCACTGAGATAAAGTCATGGGAAAGACTTTGTTCATTTCCACATGTCAGGCTGCCAGTAAAAGCCAAGAGAAGTAGGGCAAGGGAGAGTGGCATTCTTGCACTTTGTCTACAAACTTACACCTGAATTGCTTCCTTTAACTAGTGTTTCTGAGCTGAAACACAGTAGAGTTGCCACCAGGGATGTTAATATATCACTCAGTATCTTTCTGAAAGAAGCAAGAGTAATTTTAGCAATTTTCTTCCTGCTGTGAGAAAGTCTTCAAATACTTTCTTTCAGCAGCAAGAAAAAAAAATGCACCCTATTCGCAATTCAGGACTTATTCTGAGCAAAATTCACACATGGTTGTTTTGCACGGAAAACATAATTTTCTGCACAAGAAAAAGCATTTTTTGCACACAAAATAATATTCATGCACAAATATATTATTTTCTGTACTGAAAAGTGCTGTTCTATATGAAAAACAAACATATGTGAATTTTGTACAGAATAAATCTCTAATTGTAGCATTTTCCTGTGTGGAAATATAATTTTCTTTGCAAAAAATACTGCTTCCTGCTCAAAACAATCATGTGCAAAATTTGCACAGAACAAGCTCTTAACTTTATTAGTCCAGGATTTTTGCAGTTAAAGAGTTTCTCAACACTCAGAAGACTTTTTTTTTCAGCTAAGAAAAATATTTTGGAATATTCTTTCCACCTCTAGTTGCCACAACATCAGATCAACAGTAAAATCTCACTTGAAATTTGTGAGAGAAGAGAGTCATCTCCAAGGTATGTAATACTGATTAAATAAGTTTTGCGACAATCATAAAGAAAAGAAGACTGACGCAGGAAAGATAGACACTGTCCCCACAGTGTTTGATCTGCCACAGATGCTTCACACAGGGACACCATCGTGTGATATTGGCAAGCTGGAACATGTTCAGAGGAGGGCAACCAAAATGGTAGAAGGCCTGGAAACCATAAAGCTCTATGAGAAGTGGCTCAGGGAGCTGGAGATGTTTAGCCTGGAAGAGACAAGGTTAAGAGGCAAAATGATAGCAATGTCTAAATATTTGGAAAAGATTTCGTATAGAGGATGGAGTAAGCCTGTTGTCTGCTGCTCCAGAGACTAGGACATGGAACAATGGCTTCAACTTCAGGAAAAGAGATTCCATCTAAACAATTAGGTAGAACAATTATGTTCTTAAGTTTTGGACTAGGACTCTGAAAGACTCAGGCCATTCCTGCACCTTACCTGATCCCGTTGTCCTCTCATTGCTATCCCAGCAGTGCCTTTGCCAGGAAGGGAGTGCAACAGGAACACTCCCCTCCACACCCAGCCGGCTTCTTGCAGAAGCGAGTGACACGTGCCTGCCTTCCGCAGCACAGCTGGCCTCTTTCCTATGCTGCACTGGGGAAGGAAGTGTGTCCATTACATTTCCACATGGCCAGGATGAGCATTGCACAATCATGGGTGCTTAACGGATTCAATCTGCTAAGTCACCATCCCATGATTGGAATGAGTGGGGGCAGGATGGCAGCAGGACCATGACAACGCAGTGCAAAAGCATGACCCATGGACTGCTGCCATCCCATCCCCGTCATGGGACTGCGATGCTATGTGGAAATGGCCTAAGATTCAGATCTTCACTGGAGCATGGAAAGAAACTGCATGACCCCAAACAAGTGCACTCCCTCATCCTCAGAAGAGGACAATCCCCATCTGAATAAATCTTGCCAAAAAAAAAAATCAACAAATAGACTATCTTAGGGTTCCCATAAGTCAGAAACAATTTGGAGGCACACAACACAAATAGCACGGCATTTCATCATGTTTCAATCCCATGTCCTCTTCAGCTGCTGCAGTTTGGGGGCTGAAGGAAAATTTGGGGAGACAGAATTCTTATACCTTCAATTTTGTCCCCTCTGTAGTTACACTCCTGGATTTCCCCTCTTTTTCTTGTGCTCGAAAGAGCTGTATCCACAAAGACAATGACTGTGTTGGCTAACAGCCTGACTAAGGCCATTTCCGCACTAGACCTTGAAGAGCCCCTTTCACCATCTGACTAAAACCTGGAGTGGCTTCATCACATTACTGTCATGGGAGGTACCAGCCACTCCTACCTCTGTCTAAACCATGCCTTCTCTTCCTCTGGGTTCAAAAAGCTACTTTTAGAACAATGGCAAAATGGTAATCTGGACTGCATTCACCCTACACAATTACTGTGCTTTGATAACACTTTAATTCCTATAGCTCCGTCTGGCAGTGGAATCTGCTGCCTCCATGGGGTGTGGTGGAGTCTCCTTCTTTGGAGGTTTTAAACAGAGGCTGGATGTCTATCTGTAAGCAGTGCTTTGATGTGTGTTCCTGTATAGCAGGGGGCTGGACTGGATGGGCCCTGGGGTCTCTTTCCAACTGTATGATTCTGTGATTCTATGGAATCCTGGGATGTGTAGTTTCATGAAAGAGTTAGAATTCTATGCCAGAGAGGTCTAATGCTTGACTCAGAAGAGTGGACAAGAACATTCTGAGTACCTTTTGCTGTGTAGTTCCCACACACCTTTAAACATGGTGAGAGAGCGACAACCAAAAAGATGCAATGTCTTTGTGGGTTTGAACTTAGTTGACTAGGCTGAAGTGAAGCATCTTCCTGGTTGTAGACCCTGCCCAAGGTCACCCAGTGCATTTCTGTGGCTGAGGAGGATTCAAATCCTGGAGTACTAGTCCAGCAGTCAAACCACTACATCATGGTGGCAATCCTAAAATCCTTACCAAACTATAAATCTCAGAATTTCATAGGACTGAGCCGGGGCATTAAAGTGGTATCAGACTGCTATCTTTACACACTGTGTAATTACACACTGTGCATACAGCCTGTGGAGAGGTATTTGGAATTGGGTATTACTCATGTGTTCAATTCCTATGATCCATTGGAGGTGGATGGGAAAGAAACCTGCTTGCATTGACCTTCTTGCAGAAAAGGAAAGCATTCCAGGGAGCAATCAGTTGTTAATTCTCACAAAGCAGAGGAAACAGCTAAGAGAAATTCCCCCAAATGACCGATTCCTTCCCATGTCATAAATCAGGGAAGTTCCACAGGACTCCCTGAAGATCCAGGAGAAATATTTCATTTGAGAGGCACTGTCCCAGGTGGTACTAAAACAACCAGAACCTCTCATGACTTCTTCCCAAAAGGACAAAGCATTTCATTGTGTCACAAGTCAGGACTTGACAAATGGTTTTCCAAAGGAAGAAGAGAAGAAGAACTCCCTTGCAAGCAAGCAGCCTGCCTGCCAGAATATGTTAAGCACCTCGGATAAAAATAGCCTCTTGTGTTTCGATGGGCACAGCCATTTGCAACAGATTCCCCCCCCCCAAATATATCTGTAATCCATCGTCTTGTCTTCTGGCAAAGTGGCAGCTGAAGCAGCTGGGCAGGCAGCCCAAAAAAGACAGTTGGCAGCAAAAACTCACAAACAACAGCGCTGCGTGCAAAGTCTGTGTTCAAAAAAATCCAGAAAAAAAAAGGATACTGTCTGAACCACGCAACTTAAACACATGGTTGCATCATTCTTCCAGCTCCGCTAGGACCTTTGCAAACAGAGAAAAGCTCCATAGCTTGGTTATGTTTGGTCAAAATCATGAGGGACTAGCCACTTGGCTTTGGTTCTAAGTGGAAACAGGGAAGTCTCAGGAAAATGAATTCCTTCCTTCCTTCTGTGTATTTCTCATGAATGGCCTAAACCCAGCACAACACTTATGGAAGTGTCAGGATTTTGAGATCTTCATCCACTATTGTGTTCTAGCTTCTTCTTAACCCTCTAGAGAAGGTTTGTGGACTTTTGGAATGCAGGGGGAGCTGCAAGAAGGGGTTAGGGTATAGGAAGGAGGGAGAAGCAAAGTATCTACAAACACAATGACGGACAATGGCATTGTCACATAGTTTTATTCATCATTCCACCGAGTTCCATTTCTGCGTTAGCACACACATTTGCGTGGTCTCCCATCCAAGTACTAAGCTGAGCTGATCTTGTCTAACTTCCAAGATCAGATGGGATCTGCTGCCTTTATATTAACCCATCCACATTTCACAGATGAAAAATGAGACATGTATGGCCAAACAACCTCAGAATGTGGTCAAGAAAGCAGAAATTATTAATGAGGTAAGCATACAGTTTAGGAAAGTTTGCAACAGCTTGTTTTTGCCTGCGCCTACTGGGAAGGGCAAGAATCTGCCTGCTCCTGCCCTTCGCCCCTGCTGAGTTAACTGGGTGCAAACTAGTTCTGCACTTGGGACTCACTTTGTAGCAAATGGAGTAAAGTGAGGACAAAGAAGGAAAGTGGGAGGAACAAAGAAAAACTGGGACATTTTAAAGGCAGCTGAAAAAGTGGAGAGTTATTTTGGGACTGTCCTTGCCAATACAAGATAGTGGGAGGACATGCATTGCTGTGTGATTTTAAAAAAAAACTTCTCAGAATAACTTACTCCATGTATTGTTCTCTCACAAAATATATACCTAAAAGCATGTTTTTTTCCTCACAAAATTCATGTTTAAATTTGCATTTTGGAAGATTCAGGTCTAAATCCTACTGGTAGTTTTGACTAGAGTGGAATACATAAAGGATACTGATATTAAGCAAAGATAGGATGAACATGCAGGTGGGATTTAGAGGAAACCAACAAAATTGGGCCTGATTTCTCCCTAAAAGTCAAGATGACTAAACTGAGGCTGCCATACCTTCCGTGCATCATGAGTCATGGCATGACTATCAAAAAAGACAAAAATGTTCAGTAAAATGGCAGGCAGTAGATGAAGAAGATGACTACACTACATGTGGGTTGACCCAATCAAAGAAGCCAGAGGCCCTTTCTGCAATGCACCTTTTTGTGGAGCTGGGGTGCGAGAATCGCGCGAGCAGCCTCTAGTGAGAGGCTCTCGCGTCCCGGTTCCTTCAGCTCTGCAGCTGCTGCCGCCCACTCGCATGAGAGCCCCACCTCTTCCTTCCCCAGTGCTGCCTGGGAGTTTCCCAGGCTGTGCTGGGGCAGGAGGCATGACCGCCACGGCTCCAGAGCCCTGCATGCACGGCAAGTGCACATCGGACTTCAGAGCGATGCGCAATTGTGCACCATTTTTGATTCACAGCCGAAAATGAAAAAGTGCGCAGTTGGCACCTGCCAGCCCCTGGAACATCGCATGATTGTGAGTGCATCTTGTGGGCCACTCCTCACATTTGCACAATGCTTGAGGGGCCCTTTCGCATGGCAAATGCTGGGCAAAAAGGACCAGAGACTTTTGCTTGCAAAACCTTAATAGGACTGTTGGTACCAAGGAGACTTGGAGAAATATTTCATTTGAGAGGAACCATCCCATAGGGTATTAAAACAACCAGAACCTCTCATGACTTCTTCCCAAAAGGACAAAGTGTTTCATTGTATCACAAGTCAGGACTTGACAAACTCAACTTGATAGCAAGTGAAAGGGGTCTAGGAGTCTTGGTAGATCACAAGCTGAACATGAGTCAGGAGTATAATGCGGCAGCCAAGAAAGCCAACGTGATTCTTGGTTGCATTAATAGGAGGATGGTGTCTAGATCAAGGGAGGTAATGGTACCATTCTATTCTGCTTTGGTTAGACCCCATTTAGAATATTGTGTCCAGTCCCGGGCATTTCAATTTAAGAAGGAGAGGAATGTGACCAAAATGGTGAAGGTTCTGGAAGCCATGAAGCCCTATGAGGAGCGCCTTAGGAAGCTGGGTATGTTTAGTCTGCAGAAGAGAAGGTTGAGAGGGAACGTGAGAGCCATGTTTAAATATTTGAAGAGATGTCATGTTGAGGAGGGAACAGGCTTGTTTTCCACTGCTCCAGAGACTAGGACAAGGAGCAATAGATTCAAGCTGCAGGAAAGGAGATTCCACCTGAATCTCAGGAAGAACTTCCTGATGGTCAGAGCTGTCCAGCAGTGGAATATGCTGCAGCCTCAATGGAGTGTGGTGGAGTCTCCTTCTTTGGAGGTTTTTAAGCAGAGGCTGAATGGCCATCTTTCAGAAGTGCTTTGATGGGGGTTCCTGCATGGCAGAAGGGGGTTGAACTGGATGGCTCCAGGGGTCTCTTCCAATTCTAGGATTCTATGACAAGTAAAGTACAAGGCTCAAATCTCATTAAACAGATTGCAGTCAATTATTATTTTCCCTTTGGGTCAAACAATTGAATAAATCTGCATAAACTTCCCTCTGAGTAAATTTTCAATTTTACAATGATACACACAGCATGAGATCCAGAGGGGTGTAGGAGTTTGCGCACTGGACTATGACTCTGGAGACCAGGGTTTGAATCCCCGCTTGGCCTTGGAAACCTACTGGGTGACCTTGGGCAAGTCACATTTTCTCAGCCTCAGAGGAAGGCAAGGGCAAATCCCCTCTGACCAAATCTTGCCAAGATATCCCTTAGGATCACCATAAGCTGGAAACAACTTGAAGGCACACAACAGCAACACAGTATATAATAGCACGAATAAGCTTAGGAAAGGTACATCCACACCTTAACATTTTCTCCCTCACTAAGAAGAGAACACCTCTGAAAATAACTCTAGCCATCTGCTTTTCTTTTCTTGTAAATATTTTTCTGAGCAGAATCTTTTAAAAAAAAATGTTGTCCAAATCTTTTTAAATCTGAAATTGTTCATAAGTTATAAATCATATTGTTCGGAAATTAAGCAAATGGTTTGTAAACTAGCAATGCAAACTGCTGGTCCTCCAC
Organism: Iguana delicatissima; assembly: GCA_948472985.1. NCBI lineage: Eukaryota > Metazoa > Chordata > Lepidosauria > Squamata > Iguanidae > Iguana > Iguana delicatissima. Next base: position 101,035 of record CAOKZL010001386.1, read on the forward strand.
TGGACACTGAGCGAACAAGGCCGTATGTTTGATGTAGGGTCTCTACATCATGTGAAGCCATGGAGTCTTCTTTCACACTGACAACATTTTGATTTCACTTTATTTGTCATGGTTCTACCCTGTGGTATCCTGGGATTAGTATTATGGGGCAGCATTAATACTCTCTCCCAGAGAATTCTGGATACATCACGGAGCACCAAACAAAGCCATTGGAAATACAGTGGCATCAAAGTACTAGAATTGTGCAATGTGTTACCAGCTCATTTGGGTCCACCTAGGAGACTCCTCCATCCTCAGACATCTTGGAAAACATGCCACCTTCCAAAGCAGAAGCCCTCCATTGCCAAGCCATACAACAGATGCCAGACTTGGTCGGGAAGAGAAACATCATTTATTTATTTATTTAAAGTATACCCCATCTTTCTGCTGAATGGGACTGAAAGCGACTTGCAGTATAAATTAAAACAAAGCATCTAAAATGGTGGTTGCCAAATGTTGGTCTTCCAAATGTTTTGGACTTCAGCATCCAGCATTCAGAATTCCAGCAGGCTGAGGCATCTGGGACCTTAAGCCAAAAACACCTGGAGGACCACAGTTTGGGAACCACCGGTATAAAACAATATGGCAGGTTCATTTTCACCATTTCCAGTCCTCCCTCTACAATTTCTCTAGAACTTCCTCTTTCTGACCCACCTGGAACTGAACTAATGCCACCAAAGTTACAACAGAACACACATCCATAGTCCATCACATACGGAAAGTATATTCCAGATACTGGCAAAAGCAGTTATGAGTGTATCTACATCATCATCACCACCACTGTCATCCCAGCTGCTGTTTCTAACTTTATATATATATAACTTTATATTTAACTTTAACTTTCTATTTAAATATAAATAAAGGTGGGATATAAATGGAAAGGTGAATATAATTTATTCATTTAAATGTATTTATTTTATTTATATTTTATTAATTTATATCCCACCTTTTCCCCAAAACTGGAACTCATGGCAGCTCACACATTGCGAAGACAACAATTAAGACATACAAAAACCCAGCATTAAAACCAAATGAAACTATTGACCATATTTTTAAAAAACTTAAAAGATATTTTAAGATATTAAAAGATGTTTAAAAGTTAAGCAATACACTTTAAATATATATATAAAACACTTACAGCCTTTCATAAAAACTTTCACTTCCAAAAGTCTGTCCAAATTAAAAAAAAAATGTCTCCGCCTGCTAATGGGAGGACAGCAGGAGGGGCCATTCTAGCCCCCTAGGGAGGGAGTTCCAAAGTCTAGGGGCTGCAAGTGAGAAGCCCTTGACCCACGTACCACCAACTGTGTCTGCAAAGGTGGTGGGACTGAGAAAGGCCATTTCCGCAATACACTGTTATAGTGCTATTATTCCACTTCCAACCTCACGTGGAATTGTGGGGTTTGTAGTTTACTGAGGCCAAAGAGCTCTCTGGCTAAGAATTCTCAATTTTCCCTAAACTGCAAACCTCAGGATTCCATAGGATGTTGAAAGTGGAATAATAGCACTATAACAGTCTAGTGCGGAAATGGCCCAAGTGCCAGACTGTGATTAGTCCTCAAAAAGTGCACAGTTTTAAGGACTTTCTTCCAACAAGAAGAAAAATGGTAAAAGTTACTTGTTCTTGCCTGTCAGAATGAAATTTATAAACATTTAGACCATTAAATTTTTAATTGAGTGAGGGATACTTTGAATTCTTTGCTAGATAGCTGCAATCTACTTCCATGAGCTCCTCGAAGTAACATACCCTCAAATGTCCCATTTTAGCAGGGACAGTCCTGATTAATCCCTTCTTGTCCAAATTTCTCAGCTGCTTTTAAACCGTCCTGGTTCCTTTCACCACCACTCCACCAGCTTTCTTCTTTCATCCTCAGCTTGCTTAACTCAGCTGCAAACTTAGGCCTTTTCCGCATGATGATGCTTTTGTGCATCAGCCCATTGCAATCCCGGCAGCGTCTCTGCTTGGAAGGCAGCATGTTCCCAGCACTCCTTTCCACACACATCCAGCTGCCTTTAGAAGGGAGCATAAGGGACACACTCCGTCCTTCTGGACTGCAGCTGGTCTTCTTGCCATGCTGCAGCACGTAGATCACGCTTCCAGCCCTTCTGAATGGCCAGCTGCAACAGAAGGCTTGCATGATCAGGGACCATTGATGGAGTTTTTCGGCCAATTATATAGTCCGTGATTGCACCGGCTGGCAACATGAGAAGGGTGGGACTGCAATGACGTCATGTGGAAGCATCATCGCAGTCTCACTCCTCTCACATCCTCATCCCAGGATGCCCTCATCATGCAGAAAGGGCCTAAATTCAAAGTGCAAAAGTAGTTTGCCCTCAATTAACTCAGCAGAGAGGAGAGAACGGGCAGAAACTCATCCTTCCCAGTAGAATCAGCCAAATGCAAACTGCTGCAGCCCCTTCTCTGTTGTGTTGTCTTCTTCCTCATTAATAACCTTTGCCATCTTAATCACACTCTAATCTTACTTGGCCAGATATGACCCAGTTTTTAATCTGTGAAATGTTGGAAAGTACGCTTAATTGGATTAATACCCCAGAAAAGCTTGTATTCCTCCAAGTACTAAAAGCAATATAACTTTTCCTTATCTATCTGATATGAGAAGACAGAAGCAGATGTTTTCCAAGCCTTACAAAATACCCATCTTTCTGCTTAACTGACAGTGACATGAGTCTCAAAAGAACATATACAAACTGGGCTGCGTCTGGGTAGTGTATGGCTGCAGTTTATGTCTCCCTCTGGACCACCAAAGTTAAAAAAAATAAGATGAAAAAGACACTTTAATGAGGTGAGCCTACCTATATGAGGGGATCGGGGAGGGGATCAGATGTAAATGGAAAGTTCTGTGTTGAGTGAGAAAGGACCACCCACAGACACCTTTTTGCTGGATTTTGGCAGCTTCAGAGATACTCTCTTCAGGGACAGTATGCCTCTGCTGCTATTGAAGGAAGCTAAGAGCTAAGCCCATTTAAATGGGTGGGGGTAGGAGTGAATCCCTTTAAGCATACCCTCCAAGATTTCACAGATGAAGACAGGACACATGTGGTTAAACAACAGCAAAGTGTAGTTAGGATGGCCAAAAATATTAACCAGGAAGAACAGACAAATTAGGAGAACCTAAAGCAGTTTGCAGTTTGGGAAGGGCAAGATTCCCCTTTTCCTCTCCTATCCTCTCCTTCGCTGCTGAGCTAAATGGGTGCAAACCACTTTTGCACTTTGAACTCAGCTTGCAGCAATGCAAGTAAGCTGAAGGCAAAGGGAGAAAGTAAGAGGGAGAGAGAGAGAAACTGGGACATTCTTAAACTGGCTAAAAAAGTGAGACAAGAGAGTATTAACAGGACAGCTGGAGAATACAAGATTGCCTGCTGGCAAAAGAATGATTGCAAGGAGGCCAAAGACCAGGTCTTTTTAATGGAGTATGGCGGACTTTAATCATCACTCTGGCCATTTCCGCACGAGTCTGTTATAGCGCGATGATTCCACTTTCAACCTCCTACGGAATCCTGGGGTTTGCAGTCTCGGGAGGGGCTGGTCAGCCCCTCCCGAAATTGCAAACCCCAGGATTCCATAGGAGGTTGAAAGTGGAATCATTGCACTATAACAGACTCTTGTGGAAATGGCCTATGTTCTGAATTAAAGTTTCAACAGGATAATTTAACAGTTTTTAAACTTTTGTGTTATTCATTGGTTTAGTTGTGCTTTTTTCTAACCATACTGTAAGCTGCCTTGGGCCACCTGCTGGAAGAACAGTGTGATATAAATTAAATCAAGTTAAATTAAATTAGCTCACCATGGTGGAGTGACTGGTGCACATCATCTGATGTGCAACAGGCACCAATGTGTATGTATCTAGACCAGTGGTTCTCAACCTGTGGGTCCCCAGATGTTTGTGGACTTCAGCTCCCAGAAGCCCCAGCCACTATGGTCAATGCTCAGGGCTTCTGGGAGCTGAAGTCCAAAAACATCTGGGGACCCACAGGTTGAGAACCACTGATCTAGACACTGGCTCAGCAGTATGTATCTAGACACTGGCTTGGAATCGCTGGAGTACAAAAGAGTGTCTGATGCACATCAGAAAGTGTCCAATGCACATGGAAAGCATCCAATGCATATGTGCCTGGATGCATACCTTTGCAGTTCACTTTAAGGATTTCAGTGCATTTCTGCAATGTAGCTACAGATTCGTAAAGGTGCAGAAAGTAGACTGTGATGCAGGATCTTGGTCCATGTTTAGGACACCATATTTTTCAGGGGGGGGGGAAAGACCCAGAATGAGAAGAATCTCATGACTCCTCATCATTTTCATAACATGATATCTCAACAGGTTTAGACACTTTCTTAAAAAAAATAAATAAATCAAGAAACACGACTTATGACTATTCTTTCCACTCCTACCTATTAGGGACATTTTAGCTGCAGCTTTCCTAGCCTGTTAGACCACTGCTTCTTAAGCTCTCTAATGTGTAGTAATGGCAGATGTTCTTCTATCCCCAACGTACCAGGGAGCAGCACTTATGCAAGTTGAGCTTCCCTCATCTGGAAATCCAAAATGCTCCTGTATTTTGGACTACTCGTGTGTATAATCAGAAATTGTACACATGGGTAACTGAGTCAGTGACACCTTTGCTTTCTGAAGGTTCAACGTGCACAAACTTTGTTTCATGCACAAAATTGGCCATTTCCACACTTCTGGTGCTATTATTCCACTTTCAACCTCCTATGGAATCCTGGGGTTTGCAGTTTAGGGAAGGGTATCTTTGGCCTCAGTAAACTACATACCCCAGAATTCCACAGGATGTTGAAAGTGGAATAATAGCACTGGAACAGTGTAGTGTGGAAATTGCCATTATTAAAAATATTATATAAAATTACTTTCAGGTCACGTGTATAACGTGTATATGAAATATAAATGAATTCTGTGTTTAGATTTGGGTCCCATCTCCAAGACATCTCATTTTGTACCTATGTGCAAATACAGGTATGCCAAAATCTGGAAAAAAAAAATCTGAAACCCAAAACACTTCCAGCCCCAAGTATTTTGGATTAAGTGATATTCAACCTGTCTTTGCATCCATTGACTGATAGTGTTTCTTTCTTTTCTAAAAATTTGCATAGCCTCCAACTGCTCCAATTTGGCAGGGACAATTGGAAAAGTATGTTAGAAAATTAAACTGGCCCCACCCACCCCCAATCCCTCCACCGGGCTTCCATCTAAAGAATCCAGAGGCCACCAACTAATGCTTGGATTTGAATGTGTTTTGCTTTCTAAATATGTTTCTGATTATGGATACAGAGCCTTTTGCTTGAGAAAAACAACAGCGAAGGAATTCCAAGTGTAGGTCATAAGAGTTTTCAATAAGAGCAGGATAATTGCTCAAAGGGTGTCACATATGGCCAAGCTGTCCCTGAATTCCATTAGAAACTAAATTCTCAAAATGGATGGGAAAACTCTTGGAAAGGAACATGTGAGGAATTGCAGAGGGAACTGGGAGAGTGTCAAGGACTTGCTCCAAAGCTTCTCTTCTGATTTTGAGTTGAAAAGTACATTCTTTTTAGAATAGCAGCATTGTGTTCACACAGAATATTCACACATTCTGAGCATCTTTGGCTTCTTTGGCCAAAATCATACATGATATTTGAGGTCACTGTTGGGATTTTGAGCTTCTACCTTCTTGCTGCAGCCTTCACCAAGGCTAAAAACATTCCCAATGGGGTTCCCAGCCCTCAGAGAAGATTTTGGGGAAAAGTTCTGAGTGTAGGTTTTTGGGAGGAAATAAGGAGATTATCTTTCCAAATAAGAATTCCTCCTCCCTTGAAAATATCCTCAGTCTCTAAATTTCTAGTATTGGAGATAGTCAGATATTGAATACAATTCACACTTACAACTCTTGTATTTGCCATCTCTGCATTCCCTTGGTCTCTGAACTGTATTTCTAAATGCTCAACTGAAGTTTTAAGTTATTACAAAGCTAGAAATTTGGGGACTGAAGGAAAAAATTCATTGGGAAAGGCAGAACTCTTATTCTTATTTGTGAAGGCAATGCCCTCATTCATCTTGTAGATACCCCTGGGGGAACTGCAGGGAGCTGCAGCACAGAGGGGAGCCCCCCCCACAAATGTGCTAGATTTCCTCTCATGCAAGTGAAGTCCACTTTTGGACCCAACAAGGGTTCTCAGATGGAACAATTTGGGACTTCAACTCCCAGAGACCCCAACCAGTTTGCCTAATAGTAAGAGGTTCTGGGAGATGAAGTCAAACATCTGGAGAATGAAAAGTTTAAGACCCACTGAGATATAACCCATTCTTTCTTCTCTCTGACACTTTAGAACCACTCATTTAGTGCCGGCTTCTAGGGGTGGGATGCAAAAGAAGCAAAACAAAACCAACCTTTGCAGCAAAGATGCTCACAGTCTAAATTTCAAGAATGGAGAAGCCCTTAAATCAGAAGTGGGAATTGTGGAGCCCACTCAGGGATACTGGATTGCAACTCTCAGCACTTCTTGCACTGATTATTCTGGCTATGGCTGTGGAGACTGCAGTCTAATAATATCTGGAGGGGTTAATTACCTCATGGGAGAGAGAACCTGGAAATGAACTGGAGAGTCCTGAATCTTAGGCTTTTCAAAAGGAAAAGTTTCACAAAGGCACCTGAATGTACACGAAAGTCACCTAGAATGCATGCTGTGCACCATACCTAAAAAACACCTTCCAGCTGTGCCAAATTGTCTGGAACAATATAGATTAATCCAATTGTCCCACTTTTTCTGCTGCTTTTAAAATGTCCCAGTTTCTCTCCTCTCCTCGCATTTCCCCCTTTGCCCTTAGCTTACTTCAATTGCTGCAAACGGTGTTCAAAGTGAGAAAGTAGTTGGCAATTAACTCAGAAAAAAGAGAGAGGATGGAAGAGACGTTCCTTGTAAACTCAGGCAAAAGTAAAACTGCTGCAGTCTCCCTTATGTGTGTTTTTCCCCATTACTAACTTTTGCCATGTTGACATGAATTCATCACAGACCAGCAGTCCAATAATTAATGGACGACCACTGGGCCAGAGACCACTACTTTGAGCAGTATTAGACAAGACAATCCTCGGAGCGCTTTCAAACTTTAGTATTATATGAGATCTCTTCTCCATACCCTTCAACAACAGTACTGCTGCTTTCCAGCCCAGAAATCTCCCCACATCACCAAGATTCTAGAATCGAGCCATGGTAGTTAAAAGTGGTATCAAACTGCTCTAAATGAATAGTGTAGAGACTAGACTGAGAAAATCAATTGCTGGTTATTGTTTTTAACAGCCATCCTGCTTCTAAGAATGAGGAGGTGAGGGAGAAAAAAAAAGCCTTCAGAGGAAGAGAGAAATCAATTAACTTTGTATTGTGTGATGAAGACAGACTTCATTGAGTCTCTGCTGAATGGGATGCCAGTCAACTGACACGAGCAAACATCAATACATTTGCACATAGGACATTGATAAGTGTGCGCAAACAGCTGGGGAACGTCCATCTTTCTTCCTTGGAGACCGTTCCGTGTTCTGTCTTCTAATGTGATTGGCAGGTAGGCAAACCATAGTTTGTCAGCACAAAAGGAAACCATCTTGATTGGCTGCGTAGAAACACTGCTGATCACATGATAATGTGAAGTGGGTCATTCTCATAGATCGGGGACCACATTGGCCCCCAGAGGATTTGGGAGTGCTGCCCCAAACCATTTCTGAAATTTGAATTTTTTGCCCCCACATGTCTTCAGTTCTCTGTTTTAGGCCCAAGAGAGACCTTTACATCAACAAGAAGATGCTCAGAAGTTGACTTCTATGCGACTTCCTGTTGAAAAAAAATTATCTGATGCAGCGGACTTAAATCCATGAGAGTTTATACTATTAACTTCATTCTCTCTGTTAATCTCAAAGATGCTACAAGATCACTTTGCATACTGATCCAGCTATGTCTCTGCATTCTAGAGTCAAGTTAGGTCAGAAGGTATGTCAACATCCATTGAGGAAAAAAGGGACAGTCTAGGAAATCTAAGCAGGTCTGATTCTCTGCCTACTCTGAACATGCAAACATATGAAGCTGAGTTCCATCTCTGTTACCATCAATACTTTTTACGTTGTACATCACCTAAAAATTAATCTCTGACTTTGCTGAAATGAGGAGACTCATGTTCTCTGCACTTCTGCTCTAAGCCAACTCAGGAACCTGTGTGTTATTGGACAGATTACCAAGTGTTTTCAGAAATGGAATTTAGTCTCAGATCTAGGTTTCAATACACATTCTTCAGGGTTCAGCTTGTAAAGTTACTTTATAAATGTAGCTGAACCCTGTTTACTGGTTATAGCAATTAATAAGTAAATCATTGTCATTCCTCATTACCACACTGAAAAAGTAACTTGTATTATTCATTTATTTTTTGTTACTCACTCTTATATGGCAGAATGGCTTTGATAAGATAATTGCATGCAATGTGAAAAATACCTGTCAAAATTCTTCATGGAATGCCTTCAAATTGTGCTTAAAAAGTAACTCTGAAGAACAAATTGAAAATCATAGAATCATAGAACTGAAAGAGACCACAAAGACCATCCCCTGCCCATTCTGGCATACACAATCAAAGCATTTCCAACAGATGGTCATCCAGCCTCTGCTTAAAAACCTCCAAAGAAGGAGACTCCACCTCACTCTAGGCAGCGCATTCTATTGTCAAACTGCTCTTAGCATCAGGAAGTTCTTCCTAAAGTTTAGATGGAATCTATTTTCCTGAAGTTTTAAGCCATTGCTCCATGTCCTAGTCTCTGGAGCAGCAGGAAACAGGCTTGCTCCATCCTCTATATGACATCTCTTCAAATATTGAAACATGGGTGTCATGTCACCTCTCAACCTTCTCTTCTCTAGGCTAAACATACCCAGCTCCCTGGGCCTTTCCTCATATGGCATGGTTTCCAGGTCTTCCACCATTTTGGTTGCCCTCTTCTGGACATGTTCCAGCTTGTCAACAACCTTTTTGAACTGTGATGCCCAGAACTGGACACAATATTCCAGGTGGGGTCTGACCAAAGCAAAATAGAGTGGTACTACCATTTCCCTTGACCTGGACACTACAATCTTGTCAGAACAGCCCAAAACCACATTGGCTTTCTTAACTGCTGCATCACACAGTTGAGTCATGTTCCAAAAATGTTCTGAAAATGTAATTTGTTACATCAGCGTCCGATTCTTGCAGGACTTCTGAAATGTGCTGTCACTGCATCATTGTTAGCTTGGCACTAGTAACTATATTACCTGCAAACTCAGTTCCTTCTAGAGTACTCAGCACTCTAGCTATGTATTAGTTGATACCTGCCCAGCCATCACTATTGAGGGCTAAAAACGAACCACAAGATGGCAGAAGGAGCCAAAAGACCCTATTTTCTCACCCATTTTGCCTGTGGGGACATTTGGGGTGGGGTGAGCTTCATTCTCCGGTTCTGTGAAGTGTGCTGAGGTGTGGCATGAGAATTCTTTGAAATTCAACACCCCCCTCCCCAGCTTCCCCAAGCGTGAAAACTAATTATCAGGGTGGAATAAGGAATGCTTCTTGATTACAATACATAAGCAGGCATGGAAATGAATGAACATGAACACTGAATTGGCATGGAGCGCATTTTTTCCCCATACAGCTGCTCCTAGCAGGGATCACTTTGGACTGCTGGTTTGATAAATGAAGATTATAGGGCCAATTTATGTTGTTATTTTTTTTTCCTCTGTATATCTTTCACCAAAAGAACACATGCCATATTTGCTTCTAAACCTGCGCAAGCAAGCTTTTGCACAAGCAATGCTAATATACATGGTATAACAGAGAAATGCTTAAGCCCTGGGCCCTGATGTGATGACATGAAAGTCTTACATAGTTTCTGTCTTTTCATCTGCAGTATGTTGAAGTGCATATGGGCATGCAGAACTTGGAAATGTTCTTTTTTAAAAAAACTACAGCTCTCAAAATCCTATCTGAAGATTCTAAAATTCTGAGTCTCAAATGTAACTTTTTCAGGAGCTGTATCATGCCCTCCAACATATCATCAGTGAAAAATGGGACACCTGTGGCCAACTGACCTCAAAGTGCGGCCAAGGCGGCAAAATGTATTCAGAAGGAAGGTAAGACAAGCTAGGAGAGGCTGCCACACTTTCCTTTCCCCTGATCCTGCTGGAAAAGGCAAGATTCCACCCCTTCCTCTCCCCAACGCTCTATTGAGTCAATTGTGTGTCAGTTACTTTCATACTTTGAAATCAGTTTGCAGTAAACTTGAAGTAAACTGAGAACAAAAGTGAAAGGTGGGAGGAGGCAAGTGAAGCTGGAACATTTTAAATGCAGTTGAAAAAGTGGGATGAAAGAGGATTAATCAAAATAGTTGGAGAGTATGGGGTATATGAGAGAGGGGGAAAAGCAGAAGCCAAGACAGAGTGGTCCATAGCTTTGTAAGATGAGCATGAGCAGTTTGGAAGAAAACAACTGAGTATTCTTTTCTAGAATCAAGTAGACAGGAAGGCTCAACGCTACAGTCACAGGACAAAAAATAAATAAGAATTAGTTTGTCTGCCTGCCTGTCTGCCTGGGAAGCATGACCTGAGAGGTTTGAGCACTACCTTGCCTTTCTTATTTACTGGCAGTAAAATCTCAAAAGCAAAGTTGCATTAGACTTGTCAATGGCCACTCCCCTCGGGCAACTCAGAACTGCCTCCAGGCAGTCAGGCAGAGCTGCCAGGCCTCCGGGTGAAATCAGGACTCTCAAGATGAAAGAACTGCCTTGAAAAGTCTGCCTGCTTTTCCTCATTGGTTATGTGCAGTGTTTCTAATTTGAATAGTTTATTCTAAGCAACTGTGATTGAGGCTGAATATATCCTGCTTAAATAAAATGCTATGAGATTAATAACTCAACAGGTGCTTTGAAGGCACATATACACACAATGATATCACCACAGGCTGATCCTTCCAATGTCACCCTTGGGACATCATCGGAACCCGCCTCCGGGAGCATCACTAGTCCCTAATCCTTAGGTTTTGACCTCTAATCTCCGGGCCTGGGAGAGTAGAGCAATCCTAAACACTGGAAGGGGCAAGAAACTGAAAAGGACTCTTTTTTTCTTCTTCTTCTTCTCCTCAGTTTGCAATAGAGAGTAAGCAGACATCATATCTGAAGTGCCTTCTCACAGCTATCAAGCTATTTTGCTTCCTGGGAAAGGTAACCATGTGGATCTCTTTTGCGCACCTGTACGGTCTGAACTCAATTTGCAGCATAATGTAGACTTAAGTCAATAGATTCGGACTCAAGTCAGACTTAAGTCACTTCAGTGACTCGACCCAGACTCGACTCGGCCACAATGATGCACTGACTCGACTCGAGACTTGCATATTTTTAATGACTGACTTGCTGCCCTTGGTTCAGTAACATAATGCATTCATCGAGAAGCCTTACAACTTTGAACAGCGTTTCCATCTCTTTTTGCCTACTAGTCACGTGACAATTTCTCTCAAGTCTGAAGTGTGGGTGTATTTCTCAGAGGGGAACAGTAAACAGTTCAGGCAATGGGCTTGAGGCAGGATTGAAGTCTGCTCAGCATCCTGTCCCCACTGCATATCAGAGAAGCCTTCAAAAACATTTCCTGAAAGCAAATGACAAAACTCACTCCCAGAGTACAGGGTGCATTTCTCAGAGGGGAACAGCAAATGTGCTAGGCAATCGACTGGAGGAAGAAGAATCCTTCCTTCTAAAGCGTTTGAATCTTTAGTAATGGTGAGTAAGATAGGATTCTATTCCCCACTTCTGAAGCTGCAGATGGCAAAATTGCAAATGTGGAGAGCCGACTCTGCTTAAATTGTTAAAACTGAATTTATTTCACTCTATCAAATAATTCTGGAATTTTGGTTGGGTATAAAGTTGGCTGCCAGACTTGAGACTTGACTTGAAAGTATCTTCAAGGACTTGAGACTTGACTTGAGACTTGGAGTAAAAGACTTAAATACATCACTGGCTGAGAGTGAAGGGGAAAGGGGGGAAGAGGAGAGGAAAAACTGGGAGCTTTTAAAAGCAGCTGATAAGTGGGACAAGAAAGGATTAACTGGAACCGTCCCTGCCTGTTCGGACAGATGGAAGTTTTGAGACTGATGCAGAATCAGCCTGACATCAGTACCCGGAAAGTTCCTGGAGCAGATCATTAACCAGTCAATTTCTAATCACTTAGAAAGCAAGGCGATAATCACGAGAAGTCAACATGGATTTCTCAAAAATAAGTCATGCCAGACTAATCTTATCTCTTTTTATGATAGAGTTACTAGCTTGATAGATGAAGGGAATGCTGTGGATGTAGCATACCTCGATTTCAGTAAGGTCTTTGACAAAGTTCCCCATGACATTCTTGCAAAGAAACTAGTAAAATGCGGGCTGGACAGGGCTACTGTTAGTTGGATTTGTAATAGGTTGACTGACCGAACCCAAAGGGTGATCACGAATGGCTGCTTTTCATCCTGGAGAGAAGTGACTAGCGGGGTGCCACAGGGTTCTGTCCTGGGCCCAGTGCTGTTCAATATTTTTGTCAACGACTTGGATGAAGGAATGGAGTGCAGGCTCATCAAATTTGCAGATGACACCAAATTGGGAAAGGTTGCTAAGACGCCAGAGGACAGGATCAAAATTCAAAAGGACCTGGATAGATTGGAGAGCTGGGCCAAGGCTAACAAAATGAAATTCAACAGAGAGAAGTGTAAGGTCCTACACTTGGGTAGAAAAAATGGAATACAGAAATATAGGATGGGGAACACGTGGCTGGATAGCAGTACATGTGAAAGGGATCTAGGAGTCTTCATAGACCACAAGCTGAACATGAGTCAGCAGTGTGATGCAGCAGCCAAGAAAGCCAATGCAATTCTCGGATGCATCAACAGGAGTCTGGTGTCTAGATCGAGGGAGGTACTGGCACCACTCTACTCTGCTTTGGTTAGACCTCATCTTGAATGCTGTGTCCAGTTCTGGGCACCCCAATTCAAGAAGGACATGGTCAAGCTGGAGCAAGTCCAGAGGAGGGCGACCAAAATGGTGAGAGGCGTTGAAGCCAAGACCTATGAGGATAGACTTAGAGAGCTTGGTATGTTTAGTCTGCAGAAGAGAAGGTTAAGAGGGGACATGACAGCCTTGTTTAAATATTTGAAGAGATGCCATGTAGAGGAAGGAGAGGGCTTGTTTTCTGCTGCTCCAGAGACTGGGACAAGGAGCAATGGATTCAAGCTGCAGGAAAGGAGATTCCACCTGAACTTCAGGAAGAACTTCCTGACGGTCAGGGCTGTCCGGCAGTGGAACATGCTGCCTCGGAGTGTAGTGGAGTCTCCTTCTTTGGAGGTTTTTAAGCAGAGGCTGGATGGCCATCTGTTGGGAGTACTTTGAGGGTGTTCCTGCATGGCAGGGGGTTGGACTGGATGGCCCCTGGGGTCTCTTCCAACTCTACATGTCTATGACAGACTACCATCCAGGCTTTTTTCGTACAACATATTTACAACATTTTGATACCACTTACACTGCCATAATTGCATCTTGAGGAGGCACTAGAGCTCTCTGGCAAAAAATTCTAAATACCTAGTGACTACAAATCCCAGGATTCACAGGTTAAGGCAATCCATGTAGCATTAAAACACTATCATATAGCATTGAAATATTATAATTGCATAACATTAAAAAGTTGCCAATTCCAAAAAGTGATAAGTAAATGGAACCTACATTAATTCAAAGTTAGCTTCACATGCTCTCTCTTAAGCACAAGATTTTCATATTATCTGCGACACAAGGGCATCACCAGTGTTATCCTGGGCACACCTGTTTTGTTTTGCTTTGTTTTTCAATCTGGTGGATTGCAATACCAAACCAACACAGCTCAGTTTGAGAACTAATTGCCCCCAAAGTTTCAGAAGCTTTGCTCCTTTCTGCACATATAGACATAGCTTCTTGCCTAGTTTACCAAATGGAGGGCACACCAGGACTGCCTTTTTGACACCCAGTCAGACAAAGCAAAGGTTGTCTTTTCTACCCCAATTGTCTTGGGGGAGGGGTAATTATAGACAGGGGTGTCAAACTCAATTTCATCTTGGGCTGCACCACCATTATGGTTGCCCTGAAAGGGCTGGTTGTATCTGTAAGACAAGACACATGTATCTACTCTTTCATCATATTAAATAATTGCCTCTGCATTTGATTATTCTGTGCCTCTTTCTGCTCCTAGACTCTCTCTGTACTTGGTGAGCCCAATCCCCACATTGCAGGCCCCTGGCTGCCAGTATTCTGAAGAGGGGCCCAGCAGCCAACACTTGTGATCTACTTCTACTTCTGATTGCTCCACTGTCCAACTCTTGCAAGCCGCACGAAATGTTACCATGGTAACCTGCGGCAACGCTCTGACAGTGAGACTTAGAGGAGTAGTCAGAAGTCAAAGTAGATTGCAAGTGCCAGCTGCTGGGCCCCTCTTCAGAATAGCAGAATAGCAGCAACCGGGGGCCCATAATACTTGCCAGGTGGGAGGAGTGCCACAGCTGCAGGAGAGGTGCAAGAGCCACATGAAATGGCCTGGTGGACCCGATTCTGCCCGCAGGTTTTCTGTTTGACACATGTGTTATAGTGGATTAGCCATTTATTCTGGCAGAGTCTACCCATTTTTCCTTCAGAATAATCCAGATTTGCTACCTGATAAAGCTGCCTTTGCTCCCCACCGTGAGCATCTGGGGAGAGCTAATTGAGAAAAGCTAACAGTGCCTAAATACCCAGGGGGATTTTTCTTTACAAAAGAGCATTTGGCTGTTTTACACACACACATTTCCTGTACATAAAAACGCTGGCTGCCATGTTGCTTGGGTCTTACATCTTTGCAAACGATGTCACATGTGCACAAAAACTGAACAGAGTAGTTTTGCAAAGCCCATAAGTCATCAAGGGGCTCCTGTGACATTCCAACCAATAGGTATTCATCACACAATGATAGAGTGACTGATGAGCCCTGAAGCAATGGGGCACTGACGGGCATTGGGATGCTCCTCTATGCACATCTGGACACCAGATTGGGAAGTGCTGCAGCACAATAGGAACACCTGAGGTGTACCAGAACTGCCCAATGCACATCAGAAGAAGAACATCAGAAATGTTGCAACAATTTGGCAAAACCACCCTGGGTTACTATTGCCATGCTGGCTATCTCACTATTTGCTGGGATCAAGTTCTCTCTGGACTCCTACAACCAACAGCATGTTAACAATGAGGACTGAACCTTCCTGCTGAGTTTACTCAGCAATAAAACTTGTGTGTGTGTGTGTGTGTGTGTGTGTAATGTGAAGAACTCTAATGGTGAAACAATCTGTGGGTATGATTATTAGAAATCCTAGTAAGTTGAAGGTACTTAGGTCTATAATGGAAGAACAAGACATAGAATATTATTTAGAATCATAGAATCTTAGAGTTGGAAGAGACCTCTGGGGCAATCTAGTCCAACCAACCAGCCCTGCCATGCAGCAAAACACATCAAACCATTCCCAACAAATAGCCAACCAGACTACGCTTAAAAACCTCCAAAGAAGGAGAGTCCACCACACTCCCAGGTAGCATATTCCACTGCCGGACAGCTCTGACCGTCAGGAAGTTCTTCCTGAGGTTCAGGTGGAATCTCCTTTCCTGCAACTTGAATCCATTGCTCCTTGTCCTAGTCTCTGGAGCAGTGGAAAACAAACCCGCTCCCTCCTCAACATGACATCCCTTCAATTATTTAAACATGGCTCTCATGTCCCCTCTCAACTGTCTCTTCTGCAGACTAAACATACCCAGCTCGCCAAGCTGCTCCTCATAGGATTTCATGGCTTCCAGACCATTCACCATTTTGGTCACCCTCTTCTGGACACATTCCAGCTTGTCAATATCCTTCTTGAATTGAGGTGCCCAGAACTGGACACAATATTCCAAATGAGGCCTAACCAAAGCGTAATAGAGTGGTAACATTACCTCCCTCAATCTAGACACCATACTCCTATTGATGCAACCAAGAATTGCACTGGCTTTCTTGGCTGCCAAGTCACACTGCTGACTCATGTTCAGCTTGGGCTCCACCAAGACTCCTAGATCCCTTTCACACGTACTATTATTCAGACACATGTCCCCCATCCTATAGTTGTGCATTTCATTTTTTCTGCCTAAGTGTAGGACCTTACATTTCTCTGTGTTGAAATGCATTTTGTTAGCTTTGGCCCAGCTCTCCAATCTGTCAAGGTCATTTTGAAATTTGATCCTGTCCTCTGGGGTATTAGCTATCTTTCCCAATTTGGTGTCATCTGCAGATTTGATCAGCATGCCCTCCACTCCTTCATCCAAGTCATTGATGAAGATGTTGAATAGCCCTGGGCCCAGGACAGAACCCTGTGGCACTCCACCAGTCACTTCTCTCCAGGATGAAAAGCAGCCTTTGGTGAGCACCCTTTGGGTTCGGTCAGTCAACCAATTACAAATCCACCTAATGGTAGCATTACCTAACCCACATTTTACTACCTTATTTGCAAGATTATCAAAGGGCACTTTGTCAAAGGCTGTACTGAAATCAAGATATGTTATGTCCACAGCATTCCCTCCATTTATCAAGCTTGTAACTCTATCATAAAAAGAGATAAGATTAGTCTGGTATGACTTATTTTTGAGAAATCCATGTTGACTTTTCGTGATCGTGGCATTGCTTTCTGAGGAATTACAAACTGACTGTTTAATGATCTGGTCTAAGATCTTTCCTGGTATTGATGTCAGGCTGATTGGGTGATAATTAAGTCTTCTTTTTTTCCCCTTCTTGAAGATGGAGTTTTTCTGTCAATGATATACCCCGCTATTGCACTGGCTGGCAATGCAAGAAAGGCAAGACCACAATGACATCATGCAGAAGTATCATCGCGGTCCCACTCCTCTTGTGTGCTAATGCCATGAGGATGCCGTCCTGTGGAAAAGGCCTTAATTTAATTCAGTTTAGTTTAGCTTTAGTTTTAGTTATGCATACATATTGTTTATGTATAGTTCCTTTTAATTTTGTTCCTTTTTTCTTTGTAGTTCTGAATTAATCTGTTCATATTAAAATTAATAAATATGAAATAGTTTGGAAAGGAAAGGAAAGGAAAGGAAAGGAAAGGAAAGGAAAGGAAAGGAAAGGAAAGGAAAGGAAAGGAAAGGAAAGGAAAGGAAAGGAAAGGAAAGGAAAGGAGTGCCTGAGGTGCATTGGAGTACTCTTGCCAATAGCCGTTCATCTTTGCAGTTCACTAACAAGGGGCCTTTCTGCACTACACTGTTATTGTGCTATTATTCCACTTTGAATATCCTATGGAATTCTGGGGTTTGTAGTTTACTGAGGCCAAAGAGCTCTGGTTCAGAATACTAAAGGCCCCTCCCTAAACTGCAAATCCCAGGATACCATATGATATTGAAAGGTGGAATAATAGTACTATAACAATGTAGTATTGGAAAGGCCCATGGTTTTGTTGTTTCTGCAGCACAGTTACAGATGTGTAAAGTTACTATAAATATAGACTGTTGGCAACTGGCATAGGATCTTGGCAACTGCTTTCTGTGTAGGAACCACATTTTCATAGAATTTTTTTTTCTGCATGGTAAAATCAACTGAAACACTTCAAGATTTTTGAACACTGGAAGAAAACTGCCCAAAATCTCACTGTTCAATTATTCTTCCTAATGGGGCTCCCCAACTCTTGGGAAGTTGGGAAAGCCTTTTTTTCTTTTTCTTTTTTTGACTGAGAAACATATAGCAGAAAATATTCTTTGCCTCCATAATCAGAAGGTTCAAGATGTTCTTGAAAACTGGCCAGTTGTTTTGCCAAAGGCACGTCAGAGCATCTTAAGCTACTGATCCATCACAATTGGCTGTTTCCCAGTGGTTCAAGGGAAAGATTATGGGTTGGGTCCCCCCTCCCACTGTCACCCTAGAGAAGACTGAGGAGAAGGTGGGAGAACACTCCCCCCACACCTTTCAAGTGCTCTGCCTCTTTGCAGATGCTCCATTTTGCTTCATAGTAGAAATTTCCACATGCCTGATTTAATCATGTGTCGACTGATATTAAGCAGACATGCACTACCTGGCTGGGTTCATCCCATTGCTGTCCCCAGTGCTTACTAAAATGGAAAAACTGACTCAGTTCTGTCCCATCCACCCATCCACTCCAAACAAAGTCACGGTGCTTTGCTACGGAGTTTGTTCTGCTGGGAAAAGCATTCAAGAATCACAGAGTTGGAAGGTGCCGTAAGGACTCTCTGGTCCAGTCCCCTGCCAATTAGGAATACACAAGTAAAGCATCCCTGAGAAATAGTGGTCCAGTCTCTCTTTAGAGACTTCCAAAGAAAGAGAATCCACCCCACACCCTCCACACAAGGAAGTCCACTACTGAAAAGCTCTTAGGCCATGTCTGCACTGTTATAGTGTTATTATTCCACTTTCAACATCCCGTGGAATTCTGGGGCTTGCAGTTTACTGAGGCCAAAGAGCTCTCTAGGTGAAAATTCTAAATGCCCCTCGCTAAACTGCAAACTTCTGAGTAATGTATTCCACTGTTGAACTGTTCTGACCATCAGGAAGTTCTTCCTTAATGTTTAGGAGGAATCTCTTTTCCTGTAGTTTGAATCCACTACTCCATGTCTTAGTCTCTGGAGCAGCAGAAAACAAGCTTGCTCCATCTTCCATATGACATCCCTTCAAATATTTAAACATGGCTGTCATGTCACATCTTAACCTTCTCTTCTCCAGGCTAAACATACCCAGCTCCCTCAACCACTACTCATAGGACATGGTTTCCATGCCTTCTACCATTTTGGTCCCCCTCCTCTGGACATGTTCCAGCTTGTCAGTATCCTTATTGAACTGTGCTGTCCAGACCAGGACACAATATTCCAGGTGAGGTCTAACCCAAGCAGAATAGAGTTAGACAGAAAGATATCTTCACCATATTTGCACTGGTCCTGGTTCAACAATTCAGAAGGTAATTTTTTTATTATGGAGAGAACCTAGGCTGTAGCTGCCTGCCAGGCTGTCACCAGACCCCAGTCCCCAGCATCTGAAGTAGGGTACCCAGAGTGAAAACCGGATAAGGCTCCTCTACCTTTAATGGCTTTTTAGAAGGGACAATTCCAGCAAGAGTTGCTTGATATGTAAGAGGGAATTTCAACAGGGGTTGTTTGTCGTACAACAGACAACAAGCAACCCCTGCTGATATTTCCCCTTCTACAAAACCTCTCCAACTTTCAGCATGACAACCATCATTCTGAGGCAGCAGATCTGAGCAGCTGCCTCTCAGAGCGTGTTGGCAGAGTATCAGTGGTGAGCTTCCCACCTCCGTCCCTCTGTTGATTCATAGATTTCCAAGGATTTCCTAAATACCACACTTATTTTTGATGGGCAAGGCTTCCCTTTGCTACATGTACCTTTTGTGGTGCCCAGAATTGGACAGAGTATTCCAAGTGTGGTCTGACCAAAGCAGAATAGAGTGGTATTATTACTTCCCTTGATGTAGACACTATCCTTCTATTGATGCAGCTCAGAATCACTGCCACATCACATTGCTGACTCATGCTTGTCTTGTTGTCTACTAAGACTCCAAGATCCCTTTAACATGTACTGTGGTCAAGCCAGGTGTCACCCATCTTATATCCACACATTTCATTTTTTCTTTTCTGCCCAAGTGTCCAAGTACCTTACATTTCTCCCTGTTGAAATTCATTTCATTAGTTAGCTCTCTAATCTGTTGAAGGCATTTTGAATTCTGATCCTGTCCTCTGTGGAGTTAGCTACCCCTCCTAATATGGTGTCATCTGCAAATTTGATAAGAATGCCCTCTATTTCCCTCATCGAAGTCATCGATAAAGATGTTGAACAGCAATCAACCCAGGTGAGAACCCTATGGCACCCCACTCCAAGAAGAAGAAGACCCATTGGTGAGCATCCTTTGGGTTCAGTTGGTCAACCAATTACAGATCCGCCTAACAGCAGCATTGTCTGGCCCACACTTTACTAGCTTGTTTGCAAGAATATCATTGGGGACCTTGTCAAAGATGTTGCTAAAGTCGAGTAATGCTATATCCAGAGTGTTCCCTTCATCTACCAAGGTAGTAACTCTATAAAAAAGAGAGAGAGAGACATCAGATCTGTCTGGCATGACCTATCTTTGAGAAACTCATGTTGACTTTTAGTGGTCACACCATTCCTCTCTAAGCACTTACAGTCTGTCTGTTTAATGACAACCTGTTCATTAAGGTCCTTTAGCTTCCTACCCAGAGCCTCACAATCCCTTATGATCCCTTAAGGGCTGTGCCTTGCAATGTAATTGGTTCCCACATGGACCAAATGAAGGAATAATGGTCGGTAGGCTTGTCCAATTTTGTAAGCTACTGTACTACATCATGGATCTTTGGCCCACAGAGACAAGACACCTCACAACACATCTTGTCAGGTCTAGAAATTACTGCTTCTGTCCCCTTACAAGGGAGTCCCTACCAACACTATATACCTCCTTTGAGGATCGGCAGGAGGCAATCCTTACACTAGATTTTCCATGGTCCCCTGTACATTTTCTGAGGACCGCAATTGCTCATGCTCCTTCAAAGAAAACCCCCAAAGAAGGAGACTCCACCACACTCTGGGGCAGCATATTCTACTGCCAGACAGCTCTGACCATCAGGAAGTTCTTCCAGAGGTTTAGGTGGAATCACTACAGGAAAAGAGACTCCCCCCAAACTTCAGGAAGAATTACCTGATGGTCAGAGCTATCCAGCAGTGGAATTTGCTGCCTCCATGGAGTGTGGTGTGGAGTCTCCTTCTTTGGAGCTTTTTAAGCAGAGGCTGGATGGCCATCTGTTGGGAGTGCTTTGATGTGGGTTCCTCCATGGCAGAAGGGGGTTGGACTGGATGGCCTCATGGTCTCTTCCAACTCCAGGATTCTTTGATTCCTGTCAATCCTCACCAGTGAGAGAAAGAGCCAAAGAATAGCAACAAGCTACTTCTAGACACAATAAGGAGTAATGCCAATAAATTACTATTGAAAAATGAACAGCTCCGCTATGAAGATCCCAATTGAAAAGCAGAGGAAGAGGCATATGACCTCTTGCCAATCAGTCCTCAAGCTGAGAAGAACAATTGGCCACATTGGCAGCCGCCATAGTGAAGGGCACATTGGTGTACACAATGTCTCTTCTGCCACTATATTTAGTATATATAACATGGATGGTCAAGGCCCACCATGGTGCAGTGGTCTGAGCACTGGACTATGGCTCTAGAGACCAGGTTTTGAATCCCCTCTCAGCCATGGAAATGCATGGGGTGACCTTGGGCAAGTAACACTCTCTCACTCTCAAAGGAAGGCAAAGCAAACCCTGTGACAGGTTCGCCTTAGGGTCACCATAAGCTGGAAATGTCTTGAAAGCACACAACAACAAAACACGGAACATGACGAAACCAGGTTTCACTATCTCGCTTATTGCTCAGTCACAATGGTGCCCTTGTATATCTTGAACAGACCACTGGGAAAAAAGTGAGTTTACTTCTTAATGTGAGACCAGAGAAACAGTTGTGCCCATTTGATCAAGGGACATATCTCAGCCTTTTCTCCCTCTTATTTTAGAAAGCCCTAAGGAACTGTTGCTTTTTTTAGTGCCCTCTAGTGACAGCTGCAGGAAAAAAAGGCAGCCGGACTGTGCACATCAATGAATTTCATTGCAGAGTAACTACCTGTCTGAGGGCCTTCAATTACAGTTCTAACAACTTAGCAGAATCCGTATTATGTTTCTAGTGGCTGGCTGAGGCAGGTTGGACTAGGTGACACTTAGGGCCCCGAAGAAACTTTGAGATGAGGACAAGTAATTGAGATATTAACTAGAGCAAAGCGTAAATGCTTGCTGTGGTGGGTTTGGAGACTAAGGTTAAATGTCTTTAATCTGAATGAGTACTCCCCTGTCCCTCTGCTTAGTCCTGCTGAAAGACAGGGTTGTCCATCTGATAATCAAAAGCAGGAACAGGCAAATAAGTGGGGGTTAGGGGCAAATTACCCTCCTCGTACATCCCCCAGCTGCAGTTTCTATGGGAAGCACAATAGGCTTTGTTTTCATCTGCAGTCCTTCTCAAAATGGTGACTTTCACCATTTTGAGAAGAACTGCAGAGGAAAAACAGAGATAGTTTGGTGTAGTACTAGATCTTGGGTTGTTCGTGAAGAACAGGGGGAGGTTTGTGTGTTACTACATGTTTGGCGTGCTTGCTGTGTGGTTTTCTTGCAAAAAGTGGCAGAAATGCAGCTTCAAAAAAACAGGCAAGTTACATTAATTCAACAGCAGCTTTGCTCTTTCATCAGTTCTTCTTACCTACAGAGGTCACTTGAAACCATTTATACATGTGCTGCTTGCAGCTGAGAGGGGGAAAGGACAGTTGAGAGACTTTGTAAGCAATACATGGTTGGTCCCAAATGAGCCTCCGGAAGTCCTCCATGCTCCCTACGGTACAGTACATGAGTTCCACTTTTCAACCAATTTTGTTTTCTGACAGTGCTTCAGTCCCTAACCCGTCATATAAGTGAGAGAAGTCTATATGGCAAAAATGCCATAAATTAACCTTGAGGACCACATCCAGCACTTCCCTCATCCCCATTCTGTGCCAAAATATATTCATTATGGAATATAAGCAACTCTATCCCTCCCTCAAGTTAGATTCCTTTTGGGAGAGTGACATCATTCAATTCTTCTAACAGGTCAACTAGGCAGCCCTGAATCACAAAGTGAAAACTTATATTCAAGAGAGGGGAAAGAAAGTTCGGCAGGACTTTGTCTCATATTTACTGA
The DNA here is from genome assembly GCA_948472985.1 of Iguana delicatissima. Lineage (NCBI taxonomy): Eukaryota > Metazoa > Chordata > Lepidosauria > Squamata > Iguanidae > Iguana > Iguana delicatissima. The sequence goes on from CAOKZL010001386.1 coordinate 123,950, forward strand.
ATGCTGGAATTTATTCCATATAAGAATATTTTTAATATTTTGTTGCAATACTTAACAAATTTCATTATATTCTCATTCTCCCTCCCTCCCTCCCTCCCTCCCTCTGTGTTTTAATAAACTACTTCTGGCAGATATACTTATAAAAAGTGAGTCAGCAAAATTTTCAGAGCGCTTGGAATTGACCCAGTAGTGCCCACAGTGTCACTGGCATGGCACATTATTGGAGGCCTGTTCACAAATGGAGGATTTTTAATTTCCTGTCTGAAAGGCCATTCTGCTCATATCTCACAAATGGTTGGCCACATAGGCATAAGGAAAGAGTAAGCTGGTAGTAGAACAAGGATCTTAGTCTGGAAACTGGGAATGGGGTGGTCACATTGGTTCAGGTAGTGGTGGTTTTGATGACAACAGGGTGGCAAAGAAAAAGGATGAACACCAGAACACATCTCAAAGTAGGTACTGCTAGCATATATATCTGGTGTTGCCCAGGATTTTATTTTCTCATAGGTGATAGAAAGATTTGAGATCCTGTGTCTCTAATTCCCCAAACCTAACCTAAGGAATTAGATGCAGCTGAAATACACCAATTTGAGATGCTGTGTCTGTAATTCACCAAACTGCCTTGTCCAGTACCTGTAACTTTCCCCCAGATTCTCCAATCCAAACTGTATTTAGAGTTGTTAATATACAGAGGTTAAGCTTCTGAGGGAATACACTGGCTTCTTCCTTCTTGCTGCTAGGCCTCATCTCCACAGCAACTGGCCAGGCCCAAGAGCAATCCAGCTGAAGATTCTAAAGGCCCCTCCCTGAAGTGCCAGCCCCAGGATTCCATAGAATCTTCACAGCCAGCCAATCCTATGAGGTCTTCTTGCCTGACACAGACAAACTCACAAACTTTGACTTTTATATATTAGATAAGCAGTCACTTGGTGAACCCATGCCCTCCAGCTTCCACAGATGAAGACTGAGACACATGTGGCCAAAGAACATCAGAGTGTGGTCAAGATGGCTAATGAAGAAGACCACACAAGCCAGGAGAAGCTGCAGCACTTTGCTTTTGCCTGAGCATACTGGGAAGGGCAAGATTCTGCATCTTCTTTTCCACTCACCCTTGCTGAGTTGATTGAGTGTGAACTACTTTATCAGTTTGGGAGAAGAGAGGAGAGAGAATCTGGGACATTTTAAAAGCAGGTGAGAACAATGGGATGGCAGGGGATTAATTGGGCCCATCTCTACCAAATGAGGACAGCTGGAGGGTGTGTGAACCTCCTACAGGCCTTAGTCCAAGCTTCAAAGAAGCTATCCAGGGGACTGAACCTATTTTGAGATTGAAGGGTTCGCCAGCCATGGACCAACATTTGTCTAAAACCAGCACAGGTTCTCCACTCTGTTGATACCATAGCTATGGCTGCCACTTGGATTCAGGTGAGGGCGGGAGTCACAGATCATCCTACTGAGGCAACAGTCTGTCTTTTCATGCCTAAAATACAGCTCTGAAATGTATTACTATCTATGGCATTACTTTAGTATCCCAACAGAAATGTCGTATCCATCTTCTGCTTTACCAGACAGCTGCTGAACAGCTTGCCTGCCATTTTAATTTGCAAATCATGTTTTCACCTTTGAAAGACAGATCTAGTTTGAGGTGCCCTTGTGGCCCAGAGCAAGTAAAAGTTCTCCCATGATGCCTGAACTTAAGAGAACATTGATAACATTGGCAATGTTGCCTATGCTGGAGGTGACACCTGTCTTTAGGGTTTTCTGTTAGAAGGTGAAGGGACAAGGGTTCAGCTCAGAGGCACCAAGTTTCTGGAAGGCCCAAAAATTTGCTCTGTATTTAAATCACAAAAATGCCAAGAGATGGGTAACTCCGATGTACACATTTTGTAGTCAAAAGCGCTGGGATGAAAACTCACATTAGCAACCTAACCAGAGTTGAGGAATTCTGGAACCATGTTCCCCAACTATACTGATATGGTGGGGACAGATTAATCCTCTGTTGTCACTCTTTCAGCTGCTTTTCAAATGTCCCAGTTTCTCTCTCTTCTTCCCAATTTCCTCTCTTTGTCCTCAGTTTTCTTCAGTTGCTGCAAACTGAGTTCAAAGTGCAAAAATAGTTGACGTGGCAAGAGAGAAAAGACAGAAAGGACAGAATCTTGCTGTAAGACTAAGGCACAAGTAAACTGCAGCAGCCTCAGTCAACCTGTGTGTTCTTCCACATTAATGACTTTTGTCATCTTGAGCACAGTGTTTGACCACACATGTCATCTGTGAAATATTGGAGAGTATGGGGGAGGTGCAGTCCCAGTATGTTTGAACAGTCAGATGCCGCCCTATCCAATACCTGTCATTTCATTGCTTAGAAAGTGATGAGAGAATAACTTTTGAAAGAAAAGAGCATGTGGTTTGCGAGAGGAGGATGAGGAGGTTAGTCAGTTAGTGGTCTCTTTCATCTTGCACAGTTATAGCACTTTAATCCCACTTTGAAATGTCATGGCTTTATCCTAGAGAATCTTGGGATCTGTAGCTTGGTGAGGGACTAGAGCTCTCTGCTAGAGAATTCTGAACACCTGACAAAACTTGAAATCTCTGAATTCCACGGGATGGAGCCATGGCAGTTCAAGTGAGATCATGGAGCTGAAAGAGACCTCAAGGGCCATCCAGTCCAACCCCATTCTGCCATGCAGGAAGAAACAATCCAAGCACTCCTGACAGTTGGCCATCCAGCCTCTGCTTAAAAACTTCCAAAGAAGGCGACTCCATCCCATTCCCAGGCAGTGTATACCATTGCTGGATGGCTCTGACCTTCAGGAAGTTCTTCCTAATGTTTAGATGGAATCTCTTTCCCTGAAGTTTGAAGCCATTGCTCTGCAGCAGTAGAAAACAAGCTTGCATCATCTTCCATATGTCATCCTTTCAAATATTTAAACATGGCTATCATATCACCTCTTAACCTTCTCTTCTTCAGGCGAAATATGCTGAGCTCCACAAACTACTCCTCATAGGGCTTCCTGGTTTCCAGGCCTTCGAAGTGCTTCAATTGTGTTACGGTAAAAATTGCCCTTCTCTCCTCCACCCATCCAATTTTGCCAAAAACAAAATTTATTGTGATCACAAAACATCTTGCTCTTGGAGAAAAAAAAATAAGAAAGATTCTGATGGGGATTGATATAATACTTTTAATATGATTTAGGATGTCCCCATCCCCAGCTGGAGTTTTGAATGTTTCCATCAAGCTGAATGAGGTAGAGTGTGAAGCCTCTGTCCTGAATATCTTTATCCTAACTGTTGCATCCCCTCTCAATGTGTCACAGATGACAACCAGAACCCATGTGGTACAGCAACAGCAGAGCATGTTCAAAATGGTCTGGCTGGGCATAAAGAGAACGAACATCATCAGTGAAGAAAAACATGAAAAACTACTATTTTAAGTAGGGAAAGCCTGGAATGTATGTATGGAAATAAGGAAAGTCTTTAAAGTAGGAGTTGTATGATCTTATTTGATAGGGCAAGATTTCATCCCCACTTCCCTTCCTGAGACCAAGCATGTCATAGCACTTTGAGCATTAAACTATGACCCTGGAGACCAGGGTTCAGTTCCCCATTTGGCCATCGAAACCCTCTGGGTGACCTTGGGCGAGTCACATATTCTCAGCCATCAGAAAACCCTATGATAGGTTTGCCTTAGGCTTGCCGTAAGTTGGAAACAACTTGAAGGCACACAACAATGACAACTCCCTTTCCCCCTCCTGAGTTGAGTACAAATTCCTTTTGAACTCATTTTTATTTCCCTCCACCTTATAGCTGCACCAAGGAAGGAGGAGGAAGATAAGAAGTGTCCAGCTAACAATCCAAATGCAAATTACAGTAACTGGAATCATTAAAATCACCAGGTACATAACACAGCGATAGAAACTTTAAAAGCTAGTCACTAAGCAATGGAATGTAAAGCTTATTGGGGGAAAAACAGGGCAATCTCTAAGAAGTATTGTCTTGGATAAGAATCCACCTGATCTTGGGAGTCAGGGGAATCATGGGACAGCCAATGCCATGCCAGAACCTAGTATAGAGGTGCTCTGTCTCCAAGTGTTAGACCCACATTCATTGGAACACTAGTGAAGAAGGAGCAGCCTTATATCAGAGGTGAACCACACATGTCCTATTTGCCTTTCAGGCACAATCCATGGGAACTGTGTCTGATTGTGTCTCCTGGGAATGTTTCAGTCCTTCGGTTTTTTCTACACTGTTTAATCGCTGTCTTTAATTAACTGTCTTTAATTGCAGGCAGATTGGGGACTGTTGACCTTTTGCAAAAGAACTGTAAAAGTTTCAAGAAAGGAAAAAATCAAACGTTCAAAGGACTGTAGGAAGCTTAGGGGGCATACATGCGCCAACATTTCACAGATGAGAACCAGGACATGAGTGGCCATGCAACACTATAGTGTGCTTAAGATAGCAAAAGTTATTAATGAGGAAGAAGAGACAAGCTAGGAGAGGCTGCAGAAGTTTGCTTTTACCTGAGCCTCCTGGGAAAAGCACATTTCACCCCTTCTCCTCTCTCCCTCCTGAGTGAATTGAAAGCAAACTACTTCTGCACTTTGAACTCAGTTTGCAACAAGTGGAGTAAACCAAGAATGAAGAGGGAAGCTGGGACATTTTAAACATTATAGGAGTGGGAAGACAGGATTAACTGAAACAGTCCTTCCAAATCAGTTGGACAGCATGAGAAGGAGGAAATGTAAGTAAGGTTAGACATGATGAAGGTATATAAAATTATTCCTGGTGCAGAAAAAATAGACTTGAGAAGACATATTCTCTTTTTCACTTAATAGCAGGACCCAAGACTATCCCCTGAAGCAGAATGGTGGAAGATTCAGGCCCTTTCCACACGGGGTAAAAAAAACGGCTTAGGGCGACCTCATCCGGAGGTCGTCCACACCGTGGAGCACGCTAGAGCGGTTTGAATAGTGGAGGTTCCACACCTCAAACCGCGCTAGCGCTGCTGCAAGGGGTGGCATGGCGCGTTTTTTAAAAACCACATTTTATGTGGTTTTTACGAAACGCAAGCGCACTAACCCATTGCAGCACCCTGTGTGAAACTGCAGGGACGCACTAGCGCGTCCCTGCAGAGCTGCCCGGGGGCGGGCTTCCGGCTGGCACGCTGCCCTGATTGGCGGAGCGCCGCCGGAAGTTGCTGGCCGCCATTTTGGGCGCCGCCGAACGACGCTGAAACTCGCCAGCGTGTGGAGCGGCGAACGCGTGCTCCCCGCAGGGACGGAGCAACGTGTTTTCAGGTAAGATCCGTCCCTGCGTGCGCTGCCCCGTTCCCCGTCCCCCGTGTGGAAAGGGCCTCAGGATAAAGAAAGCTCTCAATTCATAATTAAAGTCAAAACTTCATGCCAAAAGATGTTGCATTGGCTGCCAACTTGAAGAACTTGAAAGGCAGATTAGATAAAGTGGTAGAAGTTATGGCCCTCAACAGCTACTAGTTGGGATGGCTATATGTCATCACTATCAAAGGAAGTATGCCTGTGTGTATCAGATCTTGGCAATGGTAGGCACTGGCCCCAATCCTTTTGGTACTAACTGGAGTAGACCCATTAAATTGACAGGGTTTATTTCTGTATTGTCTCATTATTCAGCAGTTGATTCCGTAGCTGGAAGTAATCCATAGGATTCAGGCAAGAGGAAACCAAGGTTCAACAGTGGAGCCAATTACCTAGAGACGTGGCAGGGTCTCCTTCTCTGGACACCTTTAAAAGGAGTCTGGATGGCTACTTGCTGAAGGTTAAAGCTAGACGTCCTACACTGAACAAGGGGGTTCAACTTGATGGTCTATGTGACCCCCTCCAACTCTATGATCCTAAGATTCACATCCTTAGTTGATAGGCTACCTTGGCCTGTCATCTTTCATTCCTTCTCCTTGTAGCATGTTCAGCCACTGGAATCAAAACCAGAAACTACCAGGAAGTTTTCCTGTGTATTTACTTCAAAATTCCATTGAACTTTTCAGTGGGTTCCACTCTCGGGTCATTTCCACACTAGCTTGTTATAGTGCTATTATTCCACTTTCAACAGCCTATGGAATCCTGAGGTTTGCAAACCCCAGGATTCCATAGGATATTGAAAGTGGAATAATAGCACTAAAACAGTCAAGTGCAGAAATGGCCTTGGAGTACCACTGGTACAATATAGTCCTGATACTCATTTGAGAGGCCTGTTTTGCCTCTGTGCATGTAGTTTCCCTGTTCTATTTGACTCAGCGTACCTATTCGGCTCCCGGCTCCCAAATAATTCTTAAGAAAGCTGCCACAGTTGTCTGCAAGCTGCTCCTGTTTCCAATTCTCGGACTGTATTTTATGGCTCTACGTATCACCACAAAAATTTAATATTTTTTTTCTTTTCTTTTAAGAATAACACACTCAAACTCAAAATGGATCATGTGATGTCTTAACCATCAGCACAATGAAATCTGGTTTTATCATCAGGCCTGGCTAGAAGCTTTTGATTACATTTCCCAGCAGGGAAAGAAAATAAAGAGCCTTCATTCGAGGTGGGGTGGGGAGAACACAAAGCCACAAAAATCTAGCTCCATTTATCTCCCCCTCCCCAAATCCTAGCTGAAATCTATTTGTGGTTACTTAATAGTAAAAACAGTATTCTGTAGTATGCTCTTACAACATATTTGGCTCTGTTTTATCATCTGTAGCAGTATTGTCTGCTGGAAGAAGTGGGGCCTCTTTTATGCACCCTGAAAGAGAAAAGGCACAGGGCGCACGGCCATCAAAAATCACACAGATTTAAAATGGGATGCATGGGGCCACATAACACCGGAGTGTGGTAAATATGGCAAAAGTTGTTACTGCAGAGCACAGACAAGCTAGCGGAAGCCGCAGCAGTTCACTTTTGCCTGAGCCGACTGGGAAAGGCAAGGTTCTTTCCCTCCTCTCCCCCCAGGTGCACTGACTGAATACAAACCAGCTTTGCATTTCTCAGCAACTGAACTAAGCTGAGGATGAAGGGGGAAGAGAGAGAAACTGGGACGTTTTGAAATTAGGCAAAAAAGAAGTGGGATGACAGAGGATTAATCTGCACTGTTCTTGCAAAACCAGGACAGTTGGAGGCTTGGGACTTATCTAATATATAAAAGTCACAGTTTGTGAGTTTATCTGTGTCAGGCAAAGACCTGACCTCCTATGATTGGCTGTGTCAGGCGAGAAGACCTCCTATGATTGGCTAAGAAGATTCTATGGAATCCTGGGGTTTGCTGCTTAGGGAGGGGCCTTTAGAATTCTCAGCCAGAGAGTTCTTGGGCCTGGCTGGTTGATATAGAGAGGAGGCCTAGCAGCAAGGAGGAGGGCAGTGCATTTCCCTCAGGAACCCAACCTCTGTAAACAACTCTGAGTACAGATTGGATGGGGGAATATGGGGAAAAATTACAGATACTAGACAAGACAGTTTTGGGGAATTACAGACATAGCATCTCAAATTTTTCTAACAAATATTACCTATGAGAAGATAAAATCTTGGGCGACGCTGGGTATATATACTCGTTGGAGTATAAAATGGAGTATATTGGAGTTTACAGCTATGAAATGTTGGAAAATACACAATATAACCTCTCTTGGGAGAGAGTTTCAAAGCTCAAGAGTAGTTCTCTCCCACATCCCTGTCAAATAGGGTGAGAGGATCAAGGGGGAAAAAAACTATCTTATGATCATAAAACTTTGGCAGGCTCAATAATGAGGTTTACTCTTTGGTAAGCATATATATGATTGCAGCTTTAATCACTGTCATTTGAGCACCTAAAACAAGCTTCCCTCCCTCAAAAGCAAACATATCTTCATTCTCATCATATGCCTTCCAAAAACTACAAATCCCATCATCTCTGTGCTAACTGCAGCTGATGGGAGCTGTAGTTAGGCACAAGGAAGAAGCTCATCTGGTCTGATTGTTGTTGTTTAAGTGAGGCAATTTAATTTGCATTTCCTAGACTCACATGTTGATTGGAGCATAGCTTACTATCAGGGCTGTGCTCTTTTCTATGTTTTGCAGGATAGTTCTTGACTCAAAGAACTGCACATCAAATATGCATGCAGCTGGTGGGAAGTGGGGAGGCATACAAAGATGGATAACTAAATGTTAAATTCACAAACTTTTCTGTAACACAACACAATCATTTGTACATTGACCATTTAGACACTTGTCAACTGTATCTCTCAATTTAGCATGCGTGTATGCACTGTATCCTTCACATCATCTGTATCAATTCATCAAGTTATTTCTGCTTTGTAGCCTTCACACCAAGTGCATCTATCAATTTAGCACATGTTTATAATATCATATCAATTGTTGTTCCACTTTGTTGTGGTGCTGAATACAAAAATGCTACATTAAGGAAAGCCAACGAGAAAAATGAATTCTAATTTTTTGTGCAGGCGGATGCAGAAAGATCAGGATTATGACTGATTGTAAGTAAAACTGTCATGGACTGTGAATTTGATTGGCCCATCTTCCCCAAATAGCAGTCCATCACCCCTGAAGGGCATAATGTTGAGTAGAAGGCAGCTCTGGCGAATTCTCTGGAAACCTAAGTTGGCTTGGAAACGGCAGTGGAAAGCTTTCTATACCAATGATTCTCAAACTTCAGTGCTCCAAGTATTTTGGACTTCGGACCGCAGAATTCCTGACAATCAGTCATACTGGTTGGGGCTTCTGAGACCCCTTCTGCTTCACCCTCCCAACCCACCATAGGGACAGGGGAAGGACCGAACTACAAGGATGCTTATGCATGACATCATCATAGTCCTGTCCTTCTCCTTTCCCAGGTGGTGCAACTGTGCTGCAAATCATTGATGGGTTTTCCCCATCAATGACTGGTGATTGCACCACCATCCCACTGCATGCCCACACTTACCTTCCCTGCAGAGGCCCTGGAAGCGCATTTCCTGCTCCAGTGCAGCCTAGGACAGTACCTGGCTACGCTGCAGCAGGAAGAGGCATGGTCTTTGCACTTCTTGAATCCCAGAGGCAGCTGATGCAGAGGGGAGCATTTCTGTTGTGCCCCCCTCCTGGAAGAGCCAATGCAGTAACCCACATCAGATGTCTCTGGGCCAAGGTAAGGTGTGAAAAGGGCCTGAGACTTGGAATACGAAATATCTGGAAGAGCAAGGGTTGAGAGCCACCCTTCTACACTGTGGTGGATCCTCCATTTTTGGAAAGGTTTAAGAAAAGGTTGAGCAACCCTTGCAGATTCTCCAATGCACAGGAGACCAAACTAGATTACCTCTGAGCTCTCTTCTAACAGTCTGATTCCATGTCACCCTTTTCTATTACTTGTGAATTCCAGAGCTTTGTCCAAAAACCTTGGACATGCTCATTCCTTGGGTCCAAGGGGCTATTCAAACTTAGTTAAGCCTTCGAGAAGTCGCTTTTTGGACTGCAGCACCCTCTTCAGCCAGCTAGCATGAACCCTTGCTATGCTGGCTTGAGAATTCTGATACTACATTCCATCCCCCCGAATTAGCTTTTTACAAGGTTGATATCTGAATACCCATGAACAAATATTTATCTATACAAATTCATATTCCAAATTTTGGAACCATTAGCTGAGAGACTTCATCAGTGTTTCCCAATGTTTGGTTCTCCAGATGTCTTGGATTTCAGCTTTCAGAATTTTTGACTGTTGGCCAAGCTGGCTAGGGCTTCTGGGAGCTGAAGTCTCAAACACCTGGAGGATGAAACTTTGGGAACCACTGTCCTCTGTAATTCTTGCATAATATAAAGTTACATGCACATAACGAAGCAGTAGTTGTACTCTACCACTCTTCCACTGAATATTGCTTTTGGGGAGACAAAGAACTGGTTGTACATGTTTCTGTTGACTGTCCCATTGTTCAATGGGAAAGGCACAGTGGCTGTTCTCATAGTCCCAGTGATCAGTGCACAGTGATGTGTCACCCATGAACATACAAAGGCACGTGCAACAGTTCACTTGTGGAACTCTCCTTATGCAACTGTGAAGACGGATTTTATGCCATGGCCAAAAAAGGAGACAACTGCATGTGTACGGGAACTTAAAAACACCAATAGCCTATGTATGAAGTGTCTCAGAGTTCTAACACAGCCTTTTCCTAAGTAAGCATACTTCAGGGGGAGATTATGATAACTTAAATTATTGGATGCTACGGGAAGAAGAAAGACCCTTGCACATTTTTAAACAAGACAGAGAAATACCGCCATATGAAACAGTATCAGTAGAACAGGCAGCATATTCCACTGTTGAACTGCTCTAACCATCAGGAAGTTCTCCCTAATGTTTAGGTGGAATATCTTTTCCTGAAGTTTGAAGCCATTGCTCTGTATCCTAGTCTCTGGAGCAGCAGAAAACAAGCTTAACTACAGCAAGAGCGGCAAGATCATGGTTTTCCAAATCTTGGCCATCCTGGCTTGGACTCTTGAGAGCTGCAGTCAAACAACATTTGGCGGGCTGCACGATTCTCACCACTGTGCTAGTCAACCTTTAAAGTCTTCCCTCCCCAAATATGTAATGAATTGCAACAAAGATAACCAACAGAACAGCAGAACAAGAATAATGCCAGCATCCTATAACAGTTTAATCGGAAGCCACAAATGAATTATCTTCTATACTTCATATGCAACAGGAAGATGTTATTTCTAATTAGTAACATTTTCCATTCCTGGTTTTATAGATGCTTTCAAAGATTTTTTGAAAGGGGGAAGAAAATTGCTAAAATTACTCATGTATCTCTACTGTAGCTCCAATATACCACAATTATCTATTCAGAAATACTACATATGTAAGGCATTATAGAGACAGAAGCTTGAATTCTGCTATTCATCCCAACTCAATCAGACCTGGTGGATCAGTGGAATGTAACTGCATGTTGTTCCACCCATTCATTAGTTGATTCAGTAAGTCTGTTCTAGTTTGGCCTAAACCAACAGAATTCAGACCAGAATCTTGTTGGTTTAGCCATGTTTAAATATTTGAAGGGATGTCATGTTGAGGAGGGAGCAGGCTTGTTTTCTGCTGCTGCAGGGACTAAGACAAGGAGCAAAGGATTCAAACTGCAGGAAAGGAGATTCCACCTGAACCTCAGGAGGAACGTCCTGATGGTCAGACCTGTCTGACAGTGGAAGATGCTGCCTCAGTAGAGTGTGGTGGCATCTCCTTCCTTGGAGGTTTTTAAGCAGAGTCTGGATGGCCATCTGTCAAGAGTGCTTTGATGTGGGTTCCTGCATAGCAGGGGGTTGGACTGGATGGCCCTGGGAGTCTCTTTCAACTCTGTGATTCTATTATTCTAACCTTATACATGAGGGACCTCCAGGATACCCTGTTATTCCCAACCCTGCTCAGATCTTGCAAATGCACGGCTGTAGCTTCCTTGACTGAGTCAATCCACCTGTTTTGTGGCTTTCCTCTTTTTCTACTGTCTTCAATTTACCTATCAGTACCATCTTATCTAGTATCTCATGATGTGTCCAAAATACAACAGCCTCAGTTGAGTCATTAGGGGTTCTAGGAAGAGTTCAGGCTTGATTTTCTCTTGGATCCATTTATTGTCTTTTTGGCAGTCCAGGGTACCTGCAGAACTCTCCTCCAGCACTATATTTTAAATAGGTTTGTTCTCTTCCTGTCAGCTTTCTTCTCTACTCACTTTCACAACAACACATAAAAATCTGAAACACTAAACTCAGCACAAATACCTCTATCGTATTGTTAGCCCCAACTAGAGGAGACTCATTGACTCAACCAGATTTACTCACCATTCAGCAATTAGTCAATATGTCTAGCCAGGCTGGGACTAATCAACACGAATCTAATCCAAATACCTGGTGCTCAGCCTTGCAGAAAAGATATCCTGCCTTGTAGGCAAAGAACAGAGCCTTCAACAATGAAACAATCCCACCATCGTCTGCAAAATGAACGACTCCCAGCCCTGTCTTCTGACTAGGCAGCCCTCCAGATGTTGCTGGGGTGTAGCTCCCAGCATTCTTGGTCACTCTCTAGGCTGGCAAGATTTGGTGAGACTCACAGTTCTGTAACAACGAATAGGCCAACATGATTTTCACCCATGCTGTACTCGTTTCTCAGGCCAGGTCAGGCCTGCCAAAGAGAAGCTGCCAGTGAGTTGAGCCACAGTTGCCAAAGCCTCCTGTGGCCCAAATTCTATTGTCTTTGGCTCCCAAACATTTTTGCCTTCGCCTGCTACAGATTTTGTTTTTTGGATACTGCGTTCCAGCCAAGCAAACATAGTCAAACAAGCTGGCTCAACAATGGAGCGGACACCAAAATGAATCCCAGAAGCCCAGGCCAGCTGTCAAACCAAAAGCTCTGCTAGATGCCCTGCTGGGCAAGCTCTTTATGTACAAGGAGCATTGCACAACTCAAACTGAATTGCATATAGACCCAATTGCATACCCTTCAACACTTCACAGATGAAAACTGGGACACATGCAACTAAGCAACAGCAGCTGTGGTCAAGGTCAGGACAGTTGGAGGGTAGGCGGACATCTCATCCCCTACAGTTTTCCACTTTGGAAATAAGAAAGTCAGATACAAGGCATGGGCTGAATAGCACCTTTTGATTTAATCATTCAACTTATAAACTGCAATGGAAAGAGCTTCCAAGTATGGATTCTGCTAAGGCAAGAGATTGCCACCTGACCTTCTTCCCAGTCTCCCTGAAAGCAAGGCAGCTAACCTCCCGGAGCAACCCAAATTTACTAGATTGCTATCTGGCAAACCTTTGATCCTGTATGGCTTTCCCAAGCAATCTTTACCCTCAAGATCCTTGCCTAAAAGAGTGGGCTTTCCTCAGCTGAGCTCCAAGGTGTAATCTCCTTCATCATGTTCCCAGACTCTGCAACCTAAAGAGGTAATTCTAGAGGCCTCAGCCCTTCACCTCAAGGCATCTGCTGGTGCTTACTATACTTTGCTTTCATTTTCTTTCCCTCACTCCCTGCAAAGGAACTGCCTAAAACCATGGCCAGCTTCCAAAGGCCCTTCTGTGTCGTGTGGGTACATATATATACATACATATTAGAAAAGAGGAGAAAATTCCTAGCTATCCCAGTTGCAACTGGCCAAAGCCTACAATGATGTGGGCACTGAAAGAGGACATAAATGAGATAGTGAACTTAAATAAGACCCTTTGCTCTTCTGCCCGTACTTCTGTCACACTGTTCAATGCCACAGCATTTCCCTTCCTGCTGGACTCCATTCATTCCATCACCAGCAAGCACAGCTCTTTCAGGAGATGCGTTGCTGGCTCTTTTGGAACTGGATTACACAGTTACGCAAGTAATGTACAAAGGCTTACATCCTAGATGGATCTGGCCCAATGTAAAATGGAGCTGTACTCCCTTCTGCTCTCTGAGGCCGCCAGGCCCCAAAAGCACCATATTCTATAACATTTTACTAATGAAAACCAGGATATGTCTGGCCAAGCAACTGCACAGTGGGGTCAAAATGACAAAAGTTACTAACAAGGTAGAGATTCTGCAGCAGTTTGCTTTTGCCTGATCTTTAGGGAAGCGCAGGATTTCACCCCTTCTCTTCTCTCCCTTCTGCTGAGTTAACTGAGTACAAACAATTTTTGCACTTTGAACTCAGTTTGCAGCAACTGAAATAAGCTGATAACAGAGGGGGAAAGCATGTCCCTACCAAATCAAGACAGGTCGCAAGTGGACACCACTACAATCAACACCACCACAGCCATTAATAGCTAAGGCAGCCAGACAGAAGCTGGCTAGTTTCATCAGCTGCAAGTCCATAGATGGCACCACCCTTCTGAATCTTCAAAGGACCCCAGGAAGTTCCTGAAGAACACCTCCTTCGTTGTGCATGCAGCTGTAGGAATATAGCTATCTGCTGTCTGGATGGTCCTCCATTTTCCACCAGCGAACAGGGCCATAGGAGTCTGACAACAGAGAGATGGAATCCACAACCAAGGGTGTCACACCAAAAAGGTAGTAATGGGTACCTCCTTCTGTAATTATCACTAAAGGACACACATAACTGTTATTTAACATTATATCTACATATGTCACCAACAGGATTCCAGCTAAAATACTGATTATATCAGAAACTTTGGCAGATGAGGGAAGGGACTGGGGAAGAAGAGGAAGCAAATCATAAGTGTTTTTCTTTAGCACTGTGAAGGGTGTGGAGCAATTGCTTCAATGGGAATATTAATAATCCAGCTCACCATTGTGCACATATGTGCTTAGCTCTAGACTGTGGTTTGCCACTTTTCCTCTTTGTTATCTACCCCATACATTCGCTAGTTTCCCCAGAACTGGAATCCTGTTGGCATCCTATGTGTACATAAGCCTCCAAATAAGCTGGACATTTTTGTCCTGTGTGGAGTGTGCCTGTTGAGTTGAAGGTTGCACAAGAGTTACCACTCCACACAATCAATGCTTAACTCTATACATGGAGACTCAGACTTCTTATTTGCCATGAGGTTACCCAATTTATGACAAATGAGAGAATTTCAAGACACTCTCAATTTCCCTGCTCAGGTCTTGTAAACTCAAGAGAGTCATGGCTTTCTTGATCAAATCCCTCTACCTGTAATGCTGTCTTCCTCTTTTCCTACTGCCTTCTGCTTTCCCAAGCAACATCGTCGTTTACAGTGAGTCATGTCATCTCAGGATATGTCTAAACTACAACAGCCCTCAGTTTAGTCATCTTGGCTAGATTTATACTACACCATCCCAACGCAGCCAAAAAAGTCTAGGCCAGTTCCTTGAACAAAAGTTTTTAGGTTCTTCAGAGCTAGAAACAATCTTTGTCTCAAATAGACCTGTGAAGCCCTGTTTGATTGTTTTTAAAACCATATATTTTCATGATAGTAGAACAACTGATGTGACACATTTTACATCATTTTGCTTCAACCAAAGCAGCCAGTTTTGTTGACTGCCTAGTTGACAATCAATGGGTGCAATCTACAACCTCCAACCTGCCACCCTCCATACATTTTGGATTGTAATTACCATCATCCCAGCCATTCAACAAGACATCAATCATCCCCAGCCAAACACATGTGGAGAAAAGAAGTTTGGAAAAGCCTGATTTCAATGATGTAAGAGTTGGACCAAAGTTCAAATATGCCTCATTCACTGGGCACATGATCAAGAAATGACCTGAGCTGCAAGGATATCATTTTAGGTTTAACAGGCCAAGAGAGTTCTCATAGCATCCTTTGCCAACTGCACATATGCTTACCAGGGAACCCGATTCATAAGTTCAGCTGCCATGATTCAGTGCTGAGCAGAAATTAGAGACATTACCTTTAAAGACTGCAACTCCTAGAATCCAGCTGGGGGATTCTGGGAGCTGTAGTTTTTAAACATAACTTTCCCAAGCTCTGGAGCTGAGTACTTCTAGAGTGTGGCAGCTGACCAAGACTCACCTTCTCACTCCAGTATGGCCACAAACCAAATCAAGAAGCCATAGGCAGGTTGCTTTCTCTCAGCATGAAATAGTTTGGAGCATTATCTCTAAGTTAAACGTAAGGCAGGGAGAGGAAAACCATCCATGAACCACTTCCTATGTCAGATAGGATTATAACACATCCCCAGCAGAGACACCACCAGAATTACTCATCCCTCGCCCATCCTAGAATCAAGGCTGACTGGAAGGAGACAGAGCCAGAACAAGGACTCCATATCTTCCAATATTTCACAGATAAAATGTGTGGCCAAGCAATATCAGTATGTTATCAAGATGGCAAAAATTATTACTGAGGAAGAACAGACAAGCTAGGAAGGCTGTAGCAGTTCACTTTTTGTCTACTGTCTACTGGGAAGGATATGATTCCATCCCCTTCTCTCTGCTTCTGCCTGTTAAGATAATTGAGGGCAAATTACTTAAGCACTTTAACTCAGTTTGCAGCAATTGAAGTACAGTCCTCTCTCCACATTCATGGGTTTGACTTTTGCGAATTTGCAAAGCACATGCTTGCTTCCCCCTCCTTTATCCTCTGTCCATTCCCTTGCATTCCTCACCCCAGGCTTGCAAGGCTTCTGTTTAAAATGGACCTTTTCCCCTTTTGGATGAGGAAAGCCCCCCTCCCACTGCTGGAGATGTGCCGTCTCTGCCATGTGGCTGCACTTTCTGCTGTGTAATGGCTGCTGATTGGTCAGGTGCTCTCTTTGCTTCTACCCCTCCTTTTTCAAGATGGCCACCAGAAGTAACTAAAACCCAAGAAGTCTGCTCTTCTCCCTTTGAGGAGAAAGTACTGGTAAGCCCTTTATTGTGTCTTTTTTCCTCCGTCCCTCAGGATAGGGGCAGAGGGAAAGGAATGAGAGCGGGCACCCTGGAGCGGAATTGCGAGAGCGGGAGTTATTTGCGATTTTTCCACTTTTGTGAGGGTTCTGTGCCCCTAACCCTTGTGAATGTGGAGGGGCTACTATAAGCTGAGGAAAAGCGGGAAAGCAGGAGGAGGATGAGAGAAAGCAGGATATTTTAAAAACAGCTGGAAAAAAAAGATGTCAGAAGATTAATTTAAAATGTCCCTGCCAAATTGGGACAGTTGCAGGAGATGGCATCCTGAGACTGAAACTGAATGGAAGGAGACAGGGCCAGAGCAGGGGCTTATGCAGAGATGAAGCATGGAGCTTTCTACACCCCCAGATGAGTGTCTTTAAAAGAATTCAAAAACACATTAACTTCTCTCCCAGCCCACCAGCACCCTCCACTCTGGTCCACATGGTTTTGTAATGTCATAGGCTGTTAGAATGATCAAATCCTACAGCACTGCTGCATTTTCTCACATTGCACATTCCCCTAGAATATCCCTATTTGGAGTGGGAGTTTCTTGCTGTGGCCAGACCCACATGTTGCAGGGCTGCCCCCATGATGTCACAGCCTCTCCCCACACCTCTCCCCCCTCTCCTATGGCAGCCTTGACGCAGGGGGAAAATGACCTTCGCCAGACAGAAGTAAATTGACTGCATGAGTCACCCAGAAGGAATCTTAACAGTATCCCATTTGTCTGAGAAGGATTCCATTTGTGTACTGGCAGATGGTAATCATTTAACACAGTTCTCCCTCCAGAAGTTTCCAGATCATCCAATGAAATTCTTTATCTTTTATTTTATTTTACTTTATTGGCCCTAGAAAAACTCACAAGTTTGCAAATGACTACGCTCAGACCTCCCCATCTTAAACATGGAAAAACCAGCCATCAAGCAAACTAATATCTAGGCTAATTCCCATGGTGTCATTTAATATACTGTGCTGATGTTGTTTTAAATCCAGATCACCATGTTGAAAAAAACTCATTTTCTCTGCCCAGCTCTCTTGTGCTGTGACTTGCTAGGAACTGCAGTCCCCCCAAATACTAACTTTACCAAGTTCTGGCTCCACCCCTCAACCGCCAATGACCTCTAGCTTCCTCTACGATGATGTTTATGCCCTCTGGTCATGGAAATTCCACCCAAAAACTATCCAATGAGTTATTTTATGGAAATTCCCCTTAGGATATATTGCAGTACAATATGAAAAGGAAATAAACAGTTCATACATCCTGACTGTTTCCAATAATGGTGACAGCAATTGGAGAGCATTAGATACTGCTGTCTTTGTGTAAAAATTGCTTTCCCGGATCAGAATGCTATCTACTTCGGTCTTCTGCAAGATCTCTTCACAATGCTGTGGACCGTGGTCTCTATCAGCAGCCCCAGCCGGCATAGTGAATGGTAAGGCTGACATAAGCTGCTGTCTACAACACCCGGAAGGAGGAGAAGGCCTGATTCTCTGGGTCCTTTGGATGAAAGTATCAACAGTAACCAAAAGCAAACATGTAGTGAATATTAAGGAACATATATCCTCCAGTTATCCCACAGTCCTGATTAATCCTCTGTTGTCCTACTTTTTTTCAGCTCCTTTTAAAATGTCCCAGTTATCTTCTCTTCCTCCCACTTTTGCCCTTCGTCCTCATCTTACTTCAATTGCTGTAAACTGAGTTCAAAGTGCAAAAGTTGTTTTCGCTTCATGAAGTCAAGGGAGGGGAGAGGAAGAGGTAGAATCTTGCGTTTTGCATTCAGCTGAGGCAAAAGCAAAACTGCTCCAGCCTCTCCTAGCTTTTGCATTCTTCCTCATTAATAAATTTTGCCATCATGACCACACTCAAATGTTGCATGACCACATTTATCCTAGTTTTTTATCTGTGAATTATTGGAGGGTATGGTAACATTTAATGAGCATGTAATAACATGATAATAAGCATGCAATATTCTTGCATACGTGTAAGTTCCCACTGGAAAGCGTGCCATTAATCTTCACATGAATGTCACCTAGGAAGACATGAAGGATTGTGTCTGCCTCCAGAGTTCCTCTCATTCTGCTCCTAGATTGTCTGCTGTAGGGTCCAAAACATGGGTGTGAAACGGCAGTGGGTCTAGGAGCCAGTTTGCTGCTCCTGGGACTTTCTGGGGGCCACATCAATTGGGGAACACCACTGATGTGGATGGAATCCCCTGTCTGGTTCTGAAAAGCAGAGGCCACTTGATTAATCAAAAAAGGGCTGTGCTGTGGAGTTTAGGAGAAAAGTCAAAGCCCTCAAAATAGTCCAGGGGTCATATCCAGGCCCAGGGCCATTCTCGGGCCACTACTTCTGCACAAAGGTCCATCCAATACTGACAGAGGATGCCTTTTCCACATAGCAAGCTGGCCACATTCCTCCCCGTGCTGCAAGTCCATAATATGAAGCCATCACTCTGAAAAACTGGCCCTCCCCCTTCCCTCCCTGCCCTCTCCCAGCCCTTCAACTCCTACATCTGGATACCTGACAAAAAGCAGGCATGTCATTATTCCACTTTCAATGTCCTATGGAATCCCGGGGTTTGCAGTTTAGGGAGGGGCCTTGAGGATGTTGAAAGTGGAATAATAGTACTATAACATACTAGTGCAGAAATGGCTGTAGTTTGGAGCAGGGATGCAATTGTTTGCTAAATTTCCTCTTGGAGGAAGCCACAAGTAATTGTAGGAATTCTCTTCCTGCTGAGAGAGTTTTTGACAACTACACAATTTGCAAAGTTTCTTCGCTATTTGAGACTCCAGGATTCCATAGGATATTGAAAGTGGAATAACAGAACTTTAACAGGCTAGTGTGGAAATGGCCCTGATGCCAAATTCTTTTGCAACCCATTTCGAGTTTAGGAATCCGTACCCTCCAAGTGTTCTATCCTGGCAGAAGACAGTCCTGATTAATCCATCACACTTTTTCAGCTGCTGACCACAGCTTCCCTCTCTTCCTACTATTACTTTCCCCCTTTGTCCTCAGCTTATTTCAATGGCTGCAAACAAGTAAAAGTGCAAAAGTAGTTTACACTCAACTCAGCACAGAGGAGGGGGTGGAAGGTTGCCCTTCCCAGACAGCTCAGGCAAAAGCAAACTGTGGCAGTCCCTCTTAGTTTGTCTCTTCTTCCTTACTAATCACTTTGGCATGTTGACCACACTGATGTTGCTTGGCCTCAGGTGTCCTAGTTTTATCTGTGAAATGTTGAAAAGTATGTAGGAGTTGCATATGTCCTTCTGACATTACAGAGGCAGGGCAGGCAAAGGTTTAGGGAGAGGGAACAAAATACATCTGGTCCAGTCATTTCTGTACATGGGCACAAGGGGGACTCCAGGATTCCATAGGATAAAACCCAGGGTTGTGATTGCTACCATTCTACTCTCTGCGTTATTTTACATGGCATGATGGACCCAAGTGCATGCATCTACCTACTTTGTACCCACAATCTCTTCTCTTTCCTGGCTTTCTCATGTGCCACAGTTGAGACAGAGACACCTTCAAGCTGAGCCAGAGAGCTCTGGAGTCCACCAGGAATGGGTATAAATGGGGGCTCAAGCTTAAAAAGCACCTCACAGACAAAAACTCAACTCTTTCTTCCTCCAGCATCAGTCACCCTGGGATTCAGTTCCTCACTTTGAACAGCCAGCAAGCAGAGGAACTCCCTGGGACTTCAGCTAAGGCCTGGAGATCTGGTACCCTTGCCTGCCCACGAAGCTGCTGTATTGCAGCAGTTGTGCAAGGTAAATACATAGAATCATAGAATCATAGAATCATAGAAATGTAGAGTTGGAAGAGACCACACAGGCCATCCAGTCCAATCCCCTGCTATGCAGGAACACCCTCAAAGCATTCCCGACAGATGGCTATCTAGCCTCTGCTTAAAAACCTCCAAGGAACAAGACTCCACTACACTCCGAGGCAGCAGATTCCACTGCCAGACAGCCCTGACCGTCAGGAAGTTCTTCCTGAGGTTCAAGTGGAATCTCCTTTCCTGCAGCTTGAATCCATTGCTCCTTGTCCTGGTCTCTGGAGCAGCAGAAAACAAGCCCTCTCCTTCCTCTACATGGCATCCCTTCAAATATTTAAACATAGTTATCATGTCCCCTCTTAACCTTCTCTTCTGCAGACTAAACATCCCCAGCTCTCTAAGTCTATCCTCATAGGGCATGGCTTCCAGGCCTCTCACCATTTTGGTCACCCTCCTCTGGACTTGCTCCAGCTTGACCATGTCCTTCTTGAATTGGGGTGCCCAGAACTGGACACAGTATTCAAGATGAGGTCTAACCAAAGCAGAGTAGAGTGGTACTAGTACCTCCCTTGATCTAGACACCATACTCTTGTTGATGCACCCGAGAATTGCATTGGCTTTCTTGGCTGCCGCATCACACTGCTGACTCATGCTCAGCTTGTGGTCTATTAAGACTCCTAGATCCCTTTCACACGTACTGCTATCCAGCCACGTGTCCCCCATCCTATATTTCTGTATTCCATTTTTTCTACCCAAGTGTAGGACCTTACACTTCTCTCTGTTGAATTTCATTTTGTTAGCCTTGGCCCAGCTCTCCAATCTATCCAGGTCCTTTTGAATTTTGATCCTGTCCTCTGGCGTATTAGCAACCCCTCCCAATTTGGTGTCATCTGCGAATTTGATGAGCATGCCCTCTATTCCTTCATCCAAGTCGATGAAGATATTGAACAGCACTGGGCCCAGGACAGAACCCTGTGGCACCCCGCTAGTCACTTCTCTCCAGGATGAGAAGCAGCCATTCGTGATCACTCTTTGGGTTTGGTTGGTCAACCAGTTACAAATCCAACTAACAGTAGCCCTGTCCAGCCCGCATTTTACTAGTTTCTTTGCAAGAATGTCATGGGGAACTTTGTCAAAGGCCTCACTGAAATCGAGGTATGCTACATCCACAGCATTCCCTTCATCTATCAAGCTAGTAATTCTATCATAAGAAGAGATAAGATTAGTCTGGCATGACTTATTTTTGAGAAATCCATGTTGACTTCTCGTGATTATCGCCTTGCTTTCTAAGTGATTAGAAACTGACTGCTTAACGATCTGCTCCAGGATCTTTCCAGGTACTGATGTCAGGCTGACTGGGCGATAATTATTTGGGTCCTCTTTTTTCCCCTTCTTGAAGATGGGGACAACATTTGCTCTCTTCCAGTCTGCTGGAACTTCTCCTGTCCTCCAAGATTTCTCAAAGATTATAGCAAGCGGTTCCGAAATGACCTCTGCCAGCTCTTTTAATATCCTAGGATGCAATTCATCTGGCCCTGGAGACTTGAATTCATCCAGTGTGGCCAGGTATTCCTGTACCACCCCTCTACCTATTACATGCCTCATTTCCCCTGTTTCCTCACCTGCTCCCCTACTGCCAGGTTGAGTGCTTGCATCCTTCTGAGACTGAGACAAAGAAGGTGTTAAGTAGTTCTGCCTTTTCCCTTCCCCCTGTGAGTAATTCACCATCTTCTCTGCGCAGCGACCCTATCGTCTCCTTCTTTTTCCTTTTGCTGCAGATGTATTTAAAAAAGCCCTTTTTATTGTTTTTAATGTCTCTGGCCAGCCTGAGTTTGTTCTGTGCTTTAGCCTTTCTGACCTCCTCCCTACATCTCCGGGCCACTTGCTTAAATTCTTCTTTGGTGGTTTCCCCCTTCTTCCATTTCCTATACATGTTTCTCTTAACACTGAGCTCAGCTGAGAGTTCTTTAGTCAACCATTCTGGTTTCTTCAGATGCCTTCCATTTTTCCTCCTTATTGGCACAGTTTTAGACTGTGCCTTCAGGATCTCCCTTTTAAGGAACTCCCATGCCTCCTGAACTCCTTTCCCTTTCACTATTCTTGACCACGGAATTCCAGCCAGCAGCTCCCTAAGTTTACAGAAGTCCGCTTTTTTAAAATCTAAGATGAGTGTCTGGCTACCCTTATCTTCTCCTTCCCACTGAATGCCAAATTCCAATAGGGCATGGTCACTCCCCCCTAAAGATCCAACCACTTCTACCTCATTAACAAGGTCATCCCTGTTGGTCAGGATCAGATCTAGAATATTTGATCCCCTTGTGGCCTCTTCCACCTTCTGGACCATGAAGTTGTCTGTAAGACAAGCAAGAAATTTGCTGGACCTTGCTGTATCTCTCCTCCTTGAATGTGCAGTCATTTGGTTGAGGAAGGCATCATCAAAGTCCTCAGCCTGGGTTGGAGGTCTGTAGTAAACCCCCACCAGAATATCCCTATTGTTTCTCGCTCCCTTAATTCTAACCCAAATGCTCTCAACTTGGCTTACTGGGTTTAAGTCAAGGATCTCTTCACAGGTGAAAACATCCTTGACATACAAAGCTACTCCTCCTTCTTTCTTGTTTGGTCTATTTTTATAAAATAGGCTATACCCCTCTATTCCTATATTCCAATCATGAGACTTATCCCACCAGGTCTCAGTGATGCCTATCAAATCGTATTTTATTTTGTTGTACTAGGAGTTCAAGTTCATCCTGCTTGTTTCCCATACTCCGTGCATTAGTGTAGAGACACTTAAGTCCCTGGGCCCTTCCTGCAAGTCCTGTACTATAAATACATGTATGCTTCTCCTGTAAGGCACTTGACTATTTGTTTGTTTTTTTCCTGGTAAGGTACATAAGTGCTTGCAACATCCATGAACAAATAAGTAAATACAATCATCCCTCCACATTGGCTAGCGTTAGGGGTACAGGACCCCTGTGAATATGGAAAAAATGATTAATAACTCTAGGCCCTCCCAAACCATATTTAACACACAAAAAAGTGTGATCGCCATATTCAACCCACCATGGATTCCTTTGAGACATCCAGGTTCCTTCACAAGACAGAAGTGGGGGGTTGGTGGGGCTTACTGCCCCCTCCACTGCTACCCCACACCATTTTTAAAAGGGACTTGCAAGCCTCATTTGCAGTTTCTCAGTCTCACGAGGCTTGCAGTCCCTCTTAAAAATGGCATAGGGAGGCAGCAGCAGTGACAGCAAATAACCCATGAATAATTAAATCCGCAAGAGTGAAACCCGCAAATGAGGAGGCCTGACTGTAAATACATTTTAAAAAAACAACCTCACTTTCTCTCTTCGTCCAACCTTCTCAACCACAAAACAACACTCCATGGGAGAGACTCATTGGACAGTGGCAGTGTCACATGAGTGCAGTTGGCCTTAGGTCCTGCTTGTGGCATTGGGACATATAAGGGCCACTGTGTGATCAGATGGCCAGAGCAGACAGACCTTCCATCTCCTAAGGGGAATTATTTATTTCATTTATTTCCCATCTTTCTCCCAATCATGGGACTCTAGGCAGCTTACAACATTTTCAAAATACTTCAATAAGTTATTTAAAAGATCATTAAAGTTCATCAAAAGACTATGTATACATCGTAAAACAACTCACCATTAAAAGTATATCTCAGTCAGTTCTTAAAAGCCTCATGGCTTAAGGCTATTTTAACCTGCTGGCAGAAGGAAAGCAAGCATGGAGTCTTCCTGCCCTCCCTAGTCCCAAAGCCTGGGAGCGGACACCGAGAAGGCCTTCCCATTTGTTTCCACCAAAGGAAACTAAGAAGGTGGTGGGAGAGAAAGAAGGGCCTCTCCAGAGGGCCTTGGATGAGCTAAGATGGATAATGGGCTCAGAAAGGAAGATGAGGGCAGCCTAGCATCTTCTGAGACACTTGCCATTAGGAAAAAAAAAATGTAATGCTTGGTAAGCCTTGGTAAGCCACTTAGAATCACAGGCCATTTCTGCACTACACTGTTATAGTGCCAGTATTCCACTTTCAACCTCCTATGGAATCTTGGGAAGGGGCCTTTAGGATTCTCAGCCGGAAAGCTCTTTGGCCTCAGCAAACAACAAACCCTCGAATCCCACAGAATGTTGAAAGTGGATTGATAGCACTATAACAATGTTGGGCAGAAATTGCCATAGAGTTGGAAGAGACCACAACAGCCATCGAGTCCAACCCCTTTCTTCCATGTAGGAACACACACTCAAAGCATCCCCAGCAAATGGCCATCCGGCTTCTGTTTAAAAACCTCCAAAGAAGGAGACTCCACCACATTCCCAGGCAGCATATCCCACGGGGTATTTCCATTGCACCATTGCAGCAGTTTGATGCCACTTATTTAGCTGCTTTGGCTCCACACGAAGGAATTCTGAGATTTGCAGCCTTGCTGGAGTTCTCTCCTAGGATTACATACAGTAGGGCCATTACAGTTAAGGAGGTACTAGATAAGTAACAAAGTACTGCTGATATATCCCGGGAAGGGAATGGATAGCATGGGACCCTGTCTTCTGGCCTCTAGCCTCTCCAAATTGGATCACAAAATTTCATCTGAATGCAGCCAAAACCCTCCACCAAAAGTTTCACCTAAACCACAACAAAAACAAGGCAGCTTCAGTCACATAGAGACAGGGGTGCAGAGAGTGCGGTTCGCCCTGGGCAGCAATGTTTTCGGGGTGTCCTGGCCTGCAGCCATGCTCTTGCATGCCCTGGCCACACCCTCACATGCCCTGGACACACCCACACACACCGCAGCCACACACCATGCGCCTTAGCCCCGCCCCCCTCCACACACTCCAAGCTCCCCCATGGGGCAGTTTGGTCCCCTATTAACCCCCCCCCCAGCTTCCAAAAAACTCAGAAGCTGGATGTATTTTAACCAGTTTCCAGAGCCAGGTGGCGGGAATGGCTCCTAACCCCTTTACAGTTTCTCTACCCCAAGATGCACTATTAGATTAAGGAGACACCATTGAATTAGATATAGAAAGACCACTTAAAATGTTTGCAAAATGATTTTTAAATGTTTGCAAAATGATTTTTAAAAAGTGCTATTTAAGTGCTGAGAAAAGCTGACCAGAAGACTCCTGGACTGGATGGGAATGTTTGCAATTCAGGACTTCATCTACACATCATTTGAAACTCTCCCCCCGCCCCAGAAAACAGCATTTTCTGTGCAGGAAAGAGCATTTCCTGCACAGAAAACAATATTTCTGCTTTGATGTATTATCTTCTTTGCAGACAATGCTGTTTCATGCACAGAACATGCTATGCTTGGGAACTTCTTCTGTACAAAATGTGTGTAAGGTTGATTTGCATAGAAAACAACATTATTTGCACAACTTTTTTGCACAGAAAATATTTTGGCCTAGAATTATTATGTTTTGAACAAACAATCCTCCTTTCTACACAGAACATGCTGTTTTCTGCAGAAAACAACCTTGTGCAAATTTTGTGCAGAATAAGCCTTGAATTCTGCTTATTGTGTGGTCTTCTACAACATTCTTACAGCAGAAAAAAATTGTTAAAATTACTCATTTTGCTCATTTTTGCAAAGTATGCAAACCTATCTTCTCCCTTATCAACCTGACATATGACTCTGAGAGTCCCTGATTTACTCAAAGGGAAAGGCAGCCCCAGACACAACCTGCAACATGGCTTAATTTGATCATCTTAATTCTGGTTTGAAGTACCACTTTTAAATGCTTAGCTTTCACACATATATTATCATATTATATAATCTCTAACTTCTACTAATAGCAACAACTTTTTAAGCTTATGCACAGGCAAGGAAATAAAATATCTTATGATTCTCATAACTTCATTATAATAGGACAGTAATTTCCAAAGTGTCTAGGGGCATAACTGTGAAGTGGTTCTTAGCTTCTCATGGCTTAAATTTAGTATTTAGAGGTACCTTGACTCAGGACATAGATATTCCATAGAGTTTTCATGCTTTAGAGCCACTGGTGGCCCTTTTCTATGTGGATTTCCCTAATTTTCAAGAACTTCCTAAACGAGTACCCTTCACCAATTCTTCTTTTGTGCCCCATAGGGTTGTGTAAGGTCTTTCTCAGTCCTGAACCTGCTTCCATT
This sequence comes from Iguana delicatissima, assembly GCA_948472985.1. Taxonomy (NCBI): domain Eukaryota; kingdom Metazoa; phylum Chordata; class Lepidosauria; order Squamata; family Iguanidae; genus Iguana; species Iguana delicatissima. Next base: position 150,177 of record CAOKZL010001386.1, read on the forward strand.
TGATTTCATGCAAGGATGCCAATGGGATGTTGGAAACTGCAACTCACAGCATTTCTCACCATTGGCTATGCTGGCTGGAGCTGGTGGGAACTGCAGCCCAACAACATCCAGAGGACTACATGTTTACTAGCTCAATTGAATTGGTGACCCTAAATTCTACTATTATGTGATCACTTTCTATACATCAGAGGTGGAAGTAATGAACTCCTCTAGATGTCCCAGGAGCCCTGGACAGCATCAGCAATAGAAAGGAATGCTGGGATTTGCAATCTAAGAAAATCTGGAGGGCTTCATGATTCCCATCAATGGTCTATACAGGTCTGTCAATTTTTAGGATGCCAGTGTAACTTTCTAATTAATTCTTTATCACATCCCTTGTCTAAATCATCTTTCCAGACCCACATAAATGGAGCTGTTTCTCATGAGGAACTTGGCCTACTACAGGTGTGACCAACTATTGGCCATACAGATACTGTTGCAGTGCATCTCCCATTACCCCTACTGAGGATCATTAATGATTAGGAATGGTGAGAGCTGTACTGCAACAACTTCTAGAGGACTACAAATTGACTTTCTCTCTTCTTTAGCACTTTGCATATTTGCTACACACTGACTTGGCTCTTCAGAATAAAGTAGACATAGCTCACATGGTATTACGTATATGTCCACATCAAAAATGTATAGGATATTGCAATGCTATATTTATTTCAGTGGTTTTCAACACATCCTACTTCCAGGAAATTGCATATAGGATAGCAACCTTGAATTACTAGCATGTGTTGCATTTCTCTTGTGGGTATCCTTGTTCAGCCATTTAAAGAGGGTGTGGTAGCGTGAGGTAAGCAAAGCAGCCAAAAATCTTTGGAACGTCAGATGGTGTCTTGGTTTCTAGGACTCTTAACACCTCCCCCATTTGACTCATTCCTGATTTTTCTGGAAGGTCACCAGAAGATTCACAGAAGTCTTCCTGCAAAGGTAGTTTTGAGCTTAGTAACTATAGTTGTCCCAGTCCCAAAAACATGAAGGGACCTGACTCCACTCTTATTACATTGAAGGAAATGCAATCTTTAGTGGGAGATAATGCATAATCTGCAAGAAGATGCATTGCAAGGTTTCTTCTGGGCCCAACTACCATTCTCATAGGAAAATGCTGAGGGTATGTGCAGTGGTGTATCTACCATAAACAGCGCCTAAGACAAGCGTGGAAGTTGTGTCCCTACCTTCTTACCTCTACACCCACCATCCACCCCTATGTGCACAGCGTTTTTGCACCACTCCCCTACGTGCTCCACCATAGATATGCTTCTGGGTATTCTGTGTAGGGGGAAAAGGATGAGGAGGAATGGTCAGATTGCAAATTCCCAAGGAAATGTGAAGTTTAATACCCTGAATATCTTCAGCGGGGAGCACCCCCTGTTTATCTGCAGACCAGATGGAATAATAAACTTGGAAGGCATTGCAAGGGTTGTCTCATTCAGCCAACTGCCATGCAGGAATACACAGCTAATGTGCTCCCAAGAGATGGCCATCCAACCTTTGCTTTAAGACCTTCAAAGAGAGTCCACAGTAGCCCAGTCTATTCATTTGTACCTTACCACTCCCAAACAATTCTGCTAACTCAGCTACTACAGTCTGCCTAAACTTTCATTTGTGGTTTTGCTTGAAAAGGAAAGAAGTATTTCAAAAGTTTAGAAGACAGGTGTTGCACATGTTTTAAGTGTAACATCTCTTGTTGGGTATTTCTGACAGGATGGCCTGGCCACAAATGAATACTCACTCTCCCGTCCATAAATATATAACTCCTTCCTTGTACAGCAGCATTATAAATCCTGAGTATCTGCAAAGTTCGTACAATATGATAACCTAACACAGAGAGACATATAGAAGGGGTGGGAATCATTAAGTTCATGAGTCAAATATAGCACTGTGGTCTGCAAAAGGGCCACAGCATGCCTCCTGCCAAAATCAGCCAAAACCTCCACAAGCTTTGACCAAAAAATCCAACTTAGATCCATCTCTTCAGGGACCAAATAAACTTCAAAATGCTGTTATCAGAGCTCCAGTGCAAAATAGCAAAGATCCGATAAAACTGCCCCCAAAGTGACTAGAGGACACTATCATTCAAAATGGTAGGAATAAAGAGATGTCATAGTCCTCAACAGGCCAAGGGTGGGCAATTGGGAAGGCTGGGGGAGCATTTAACAGGGCCTCTTGTGCATTACACCGCTGCATTTCTGCATGCCTGAAGGGATGTTTTTGGCCAAATTTTTATCTTTCTTCACAAGTATTTTTGGAGCTAGTAAGCTGTAGCTTATTGGAGCAGTTTTGCCAGCTTTGGGGCAGAAAATAACCTGAAAATCAGCTTTGTACTGAGAAGCCCACAAGGACATGGAGTTGACAGCCCTTGGTCTATTTGAACCATCCACTGAGGATTACCCTACACTGAAAGAAAATACCACCCCTGCTTCCAAATAATCCTCTTGAAAAAATGTAGCCCTGATTAATCAAAAGGATATGTATTGAACATCATTAATACACCAGTAAGGTTAAGAATTCTTATTTAGAGGCCAGAACTTGGAGTCCAGCAGCTCATGCACACTGTAGTCCTACAATAGTGTCACGTCTAGCTGTTGTAGAAATGAAATCCTAGAGCAGTGCTGGGTAATATATGCTCACCCCCCAGATAGTGAACTACAAAGCCCATGACCACAACTGTTGCCTATGATGGCTGAGGCTAATGGGTGTTGTAGCCCTAGGGATGCCTAGAAGGCCACCAGACCCTCAGCTGCTTATTAGATGTTCTATACATTTTTTAAAAAAGAATCAATACATTCATAGTGTAAGAGCTACTTCAATTTGTGAATTAATTTTCTGGTTGGCCTTTAATAATTAGACAAGAAAACCAGCTTCCAAAGACATGTCTACTTGGAATCAATGGGACTTATTTCCATCTTCCAGGTCTCACTGCTTTTGGCTTCCAGTGATATGAAGTGTTTGTTGCAATTTTCAAATAAGGTACACTATAGAAAAAGTTCACAGAACATAGTAATGAGTTTGATGCATTACTGCTACTGTCTCTGGTGCTGTCCAATCCATTTCCACACCACTTCCAGTACCTCACATAAAGACTCCTCCTTCAAATAAGGTTTCTATGCATGCAACTCGCTGCAGCTAATGTCCTTCAAATGCATGACTGGAGAGTAATTGATTTGGCAGCCCTTTTGCTCCTGAGGGAAGCCTGGAATATCAAGTTTGGAAGAATCTGCCAGGATCAATCCCTACAGCAAGCAGCTAAATTCATTTTGCCTTCACAAATGCCTGAGAACTGAAATACAGACAGCCATTCGCTTTGGAGGCACTTCTCAACAGTTCTGCTTCCACAGAGACTCTGCTTCTTGTCTAAAAACCAAGTCTGAAAAAAGTTCCTTTTCTAGACCACAGTTCGCAAAGTCTGGGAACTGAAATCCAAAAACAGTTTCCTGTGCTTAAGTTCTGAGTCTGGTCTCTGGATCAACTCCTCCATTGCTATTCCCCTGGTTTCCTTCCCCTTCCTTTCTTAACTTTTCAGTTCCCATAAAAGGTTAGAATGCAATCCTCTTGGGGCAGGGACTTTCATTGCAAAGCACAATGTACATAGATGACAGACTAAATGCAGAATTAAGTTAAAGGCAGCTCAGTAGAAAATGATTTCTGAATAGTAATTTGTGGGGGTGACAGCATTTGGTGATCTTAACCATAACAAGACAACTTAGGAAAAACTAAAAGAACTGTCCCAGCCAGGGATGCTGTCCCAGTTAAAGAACTGATCTAGCTATACTCCAGACACAATAAGAATAATCATCTTTTTCACAGAGATAATGAATAAAATGGCACAGTTTGGTCATCTGCAGTCCCTGAACTTTGGGGATGGAGGCGGTGGTGCTGGGACAGAGGCCACGTCCTCAGGCATTCTTCCCAAATATCCATTCCTGTTTTCGGAAGCACAAGCAGGGTTTCCACAAAAGTACAGAGAAGGCACATTAGGGGGCGTCCGTTTTCTTAAGTTCATTCAAGTTTGCAAAAAGTTCTTGCCTTTGATCCCAGATTGTTCCTTTGGAAAGGGGAGGGGGAAGTTTCTAAGACTGGGCACAGCTATGCCACGAAGAGATCATTTGAAGACACAGACCAAGTTTTCCCCTTGTTAAGTGGCTGCAAGGTGGGGTGGAGGGAGCTCCTCATTCTCTCCATCAGCACCATCCTCGAAAGTGGCAAAACACACACAGGCAAACCTATGCACACACATTGCATTTCTGAAATCTGCTCCCTTTCTGGTCCCCTTTGACAAACAACATCCAAGGGATTTTCAGCTGCTAAAAAGGACTTTCAAAATGAGTGGGATGCCAGAGCAAAGGATTAAGGACACACTAAGAGATCATCAAAGGGGGAAATAAGTTGTGGCTGGACATTTAAAATAGACATTTAAAATAGAAATACCCATCCCCCTCCAAAAAAAAAATTATCTATACACAACGTTGATTCTTCCTCACCTTAGAATCAAAGATTGGCTCCAGGAAAATCCAGCCTTAACCTGGAGCAAGTGGAAACATTACTAATGATCATTTGATAGCCTGAAGGCAAAGCAACAGTTTGCATCCAACAACCGACAAGTCAAACATCAAGAATGGGGTTACAGGAGCTCCTTACCTGCATGGCTCTGGGTAATTGCATAGAAGAGGAACAGCCCTAGGCTCCAAGGGCAGCTGGACCCCAGCATCCAAGTCTTCTTTTTCCATCTCGTGTGGGTATCCATGGTCCACCAAGGAAAAAGAAGGATGTTTGGAAAGAGCTTGTGCAAAACACGCAAACCTCAAGACTGGTGGAATATTTCTCTCTCTCTTTCTTTTAATTTTATATATATTTATATATATTTATAAAATATTAAATAGCCAGATTCCCCTCCCCACCCACCCCCAGAGGAACACACACTTTATAAAGCCATGAGTTACAAAATGCTTGGGATGGAAGAGGAGAGAGCCAGAAGGTTTCCTCCCAGCTGCTCTGCCTCTTTGGAAAAAAAAAGAGAGAGAGAGAGAGGGAGAGAGAGAGAGAGAATTTTAAAAAAAGGAGTAAAAGAAAGTTGGCTTGCTGGCTTAGGAGATGTTTGGGTGCCCTCTCTCTTTTCCTCAAAGGAGTTCCAATCCACTTGGTGCCTTCTCCTCCTCTGCCTTGCCTCCCTTCACTCCTTGCCGGGTTCCTCTCTCTGCTCCTCCTTCCGGGGTGTCCTCAAAGGGAAAAAAAAGTGATGTTCCCCTGTCCCTTCCCTGATCTGGGAGTGAAACTTTTTTCAACTCCTTCTCCTCTTTCTTCTAGTAAGGCAGATGAGGATAGAGTGTCAATCCAGAGGCGCTGCGGCCAATCAGGGCCCAGGCACCGCCCTCCTTTTTCCCTTTGCAAAAGGGGCCGAAGGGAGGAGGAAGGAAGGGAAGAGAGGAAAGAAAAAGTTGTGTGTGTGGCAGAGAGGGGCGGGGGGCTCTCCTCCACCCATCCTGGACACCACCTCCCTCTTCTTTCCTCCAACCAGGCCAGGCTGCCACTGAAGAGGAGGCCCCCAGCGGGAAGTTTGAACACAGCTGCTCAAGACAAAACTTGGACAGACAGGAATCGGCCTCGGTTCAACTGACAGGAGCAACGCAGCTTTCTCTGGAGAACTCCAGAAGTTCATCATTTGAAGACTCCTGCGCCCAGAGTCTCCCAGGCAGCTGGCCACGGCAACCTAAAGGGCCCCGGGCCAAGCTCAGAACATCACTGTGATCCGTGCATTTTCTCCCAGTTCCCAAAGATTGGTGGAGCGAAGCGGAGTTCTGCCTGAACCTGGCAGAGTAGCTTTCAGCAAGGCTGGGGGAGGAGTTATTTCAAAGCACTGCTTCATACACACCTCCACAACTGGTGTGGGACTGGACAGGTTTCATCCCTACTCCATCCTGCTGGACGTACCCATCGGACTCATTCATCATCAATAATGAGACGGAACCATATTTAGGCACAAGCTACAGCTCAGAACTTCAGATTATGCAGGAATGTTCAAAGCATGCACACTCAAAATGCCACTGTACTTCAAATCTTATCTAACCATTAGCCAGCACACGAGGGGATGTTATTAAACATGGGTAATGCTTAAGGCAGGGGGGAAAGGGTGTGGTACATGGTCTGTGCATAGACTTAGACCCCACTTTTGTGGCCTCTGATACCCTGCCAATCTACCCAAGACCTCTTTAAAAATATAGAATCATAGAATCATAGAAATGTAGAGTTGGAAGAGACCCCTGGGGCCATCGAGTCCAACCCCCTGCTATGCAGGAACACCCTCAAAGCACTCCCAACAGATGGCCATCTAGCCTCTGCTTAAAAACCTCCAAGGAAGGAGACTCCACTACACTCCGAGGCAGCATGTTCCACTGCTGGACAGCCCTGACCGTCAGGAAGTTCTTCCTGAGGTTCAGGTGGAATCTCCTTTCCTGCAGCTTGAATCCATTGCTCCTTGTCCTGGTCTCTGGAGCAGCAGAAAACAAGCCCTCTCCTTCCTCTACATGGCATCCCTTCAAATATTTAAACATGGCTATCATGTCCCCTCTTAACCTTCTCTTCTGCAGACTAAACATCCCCAGCTCTCTAAGTCTATCCTCATACGACATGTCTTCCAGGCCTCTCACCATTTTGATCGCCCTTCTCTGGACTTGCTCCAGCTTGACCATGTCCTAAGTGTGTTGTTCAGTTATTTCTTCCCAACAAATGATACAGGAAGCTTCCCAATTCACAAAGGTATACAAAAACATACCCGTCCCCTCAAACAGCTAGTATAGCAATAAGAGAATAAAAAATAGAAAATATATAATATATTTAGATAAATAAGGAAAAATATGGGGGGTAAATAAACAATAAAGATTTAGAAAATTGAGATAGTCATGGGTGTCAGACTCCGACACTATATCTTAGGGAACACAAAAGCAATATGCTTAGGGAACACAAAAGCAATATGCTTATTCAAAGAATAAATTTTTATTTTTAGTCCCGAGGCAATAATTATAGATATATAAAGTAATAAGATAAATAAGTTGGTAAGAGAGAGCAGGATACTGAATAGATGTACAAAATGAAATAGAGTGCTTAGGAAATAAAAGATAGGATATAAGTAACAATGTCGATAAAGAACATAAATGATAAAAAGGAAGTCAACTGTTTTTATATGTGGTATGTAAGGGTGGTGTTAGAACTATTTGTCAAGTAAATTAATGAATGTTTGTATTGTAATGTAATGTATTGTTGTTTACGTATGTGTGTTTGGAAAATGTATTAGTGTTGTTATGGAAATCTCAATAAAAATTATAAAAAAAAAAACATACCCATCCCCTAACTTGGGGTAAAGAACACCCCCCCAATACTTCCATTTCTACTGGAGTCCCTCTCAAAATGGTGACATGACACCCACCCGCCATACTGAGAGTGACTGCAAAGGAAAGCAAGAGTCATTTTGGTGCTCTGTGGGACAGGGGTCGAAGAAGCAAAAAATAAAAAATAAAGGGCTGAAGATAATAGTATGCAAATTTAATCTGGCCTAAATATCCTAAAGGCTATCCTATCTGATCTTGAAAGCTAAGAAGCATCAGCTCTGTTTAATTCTTAGGCCATTTCCACACGGGGTAAATAAAATGTGGTAGCACGAGCTCTGACAGACATCGCCCACACCTTCGAGTGCGCTTGCTCGTACATAATTGGCGAGCTCCACACCATAATCCGCCTGCTGACGTCACCAACAGTCAGCGTGCGGGCTTTTTAAAAAACGGGGAAAAGGTGGTTTTTTTCCCCTCATACCGCGCTACAACATTCATGCCCGGCTGTTTAGTGTGCTGATTCGTGCATGATGTAATCAGAGGGTGGGCTGTGGGTGTGGACAGCTTCAGCTCCCGGACCCACCATCTTCTCAGGTGTGGAATGCGCCACGAGGAGCCTCCAAGCAGCGGCACAGAAAAGTTTAAGTCCTCCGCAGCATTACCAATAGAGGCCAATCGCCTGCACCTCCTCACTCGGTCTGTAGCCCATAGATGTCCCAGTTCAGCCAGCACAAGTCCAAGAAGCCAGAATATAGCTAAAATGGGCCGTTCAACTTCAGGAAACACCTCTTCCTCCATCACTCACAGGGAAAGATAAAAGCAGAAAACGGGCGCGAGAACCCACCAGAGATAGGGAGAAAAACTGCACTCCACCAGCTATGGCGCGGAAAACCATTCCCCCCGAGATAGGGCGCGAAAATCAAAAATCGACACGGTTTATTTTAAGGCTTCCAGGAGGAATGGGAAGAGGGAGTCATCGTGGGAGGAACTGCAGGGCATGACGTGAGCATGCATGTCATGACGCATGGGGTCATTTTTTAAAAAAAGAGCTGCCAATCACATCCGCTGCATGAATTCCACAGAACGTGTGGAAATGGCAATAGACTGTTGTACAATATGTCCATGGTAGCACGGACAAAAAAAAACCCCACCCGGAAACGTCGCAGCGCGAATTCCACGGAACGTGTGGAAAGGGCCTTAGATAGGAGACTGCCAACAAATACCAGATACTGTAGGCTATATTTCAGAGGAAGGAACTAACAAAACCACCTTTGAGTTTTCCTTGCCTTATGGATATTAGGTTCAATGTATCTCTCTCTCAGGTAAGTCTGTTAGTTTCACTTCATTCCAGGAATTTTCATTCAAACAGACAAAATGAGACAGAGCTTTCATTTTCACCTCCCATACAAGCGTTTTTAAGTGAACGCAATAGGCTTTGGGCAAGATGAAAGTTAAAATAGAAACATGGTAAACGTAATCAGAGTACAAATCGGGGGTGAAGTCATGGTTCAACAGACATGTTTTGCACTGACAGATCTTTTACAGTATTTATAGGTAAAAATCTCATACGCAACAACAATTCCTTAAATTTGAGTATGTATTTTACAGAAAGTCAGTGTTGTGTAGTGGTTTGAGTGTTGGACCAGGGCTCTGGAGACCAGAGTTCAAATCCCTGTTCAACCATAGAAACCCACTGGGTGACCCTGGCAAGTCTCACTCTCTCAGCCTCAGAGAAAGGCAAACCCCTCTGAATAAAAAAAACCTCCTGTGTTAGGTTCACCTTAAGGTATCCATAATCAGGAATGACCTGGAGGTACTCAGCAGCAACAATAATCACATATTCTATAAGATAATAAGGCAAACTAAGCAATGGCTTTTTTTTAAAGATCAAGAGAAAGAAAAATCTGATTCCCAGGTAACAGTAAGAATAAATAAAAGTCCAACTAAAAATATATCTACCCTAGGAAAAACTGCCCAAACATGGAAAGTTAGTGAGAAAAACCAAATAATTTGATACAAGGATAAATTCTGCGCAAATGCACATATAGATAGAGAATTTCTACTTTTAAGATAGATAGATAGATAGATAGATAGATAGATAGATAGATAGATAGATAGATACAAGTAGTCAGAAAAGCCTATGATATGTTTGTCTTCACAATCACCATAAAGTCAGAAATGACTTGAAGGCACACAACAAGTTATAAATAGAATAAAGCAGAGGGATTAGAAACAAAACAGTCCAACTTTGTATTTAGAAGAAAAAAGGCCTCCAGATCTCTACCCATCACCTCAAAACCTTCCTCCATACAACCACTTACCCTGATGAGCCAATCTTGCATTTCCTCATTCTAAATAGGTACAGGTGTCACAAGGAAGAAAGTATCCTCTTTAAAGGGATATTCCCTCTGCAGTTACCAAAAGAGATATATCCCCTATAGACTTCCAGAAAGACAAATAAATAGGTTGAAGAGTAAGACCCTTTTTGCACCTTACCTTTTCGCGGTGCTGGGGTGCGGGGCTCGCACGAGCAGCCTCCAGCGAGAGGCTCTCGCATCCCAGTTCCTTCAGCTCCGCAGCTGCCGCCCGCTCGTGCGAGAGCCCCGCCGCTTCCTTTCACAGTGCAGCCTGGGACCTTCCCGGGCTGCACTGGACAGGGAGAGCAACCAACCCGGCTCCCAAGGTTCTGCACACAAGGCAAGTGCATGCAGGGCCCCAGAGCAATGCATGACTGCACACCATTTTCAGCTTAAAACCAAAAATGAAAAAGTGTGTAAGCGGTCCCTGCCAGGCCCTGGAGTGTAGCGCAAATGTGAATGCATCATGCGGACCACTCCTCACATGTGTGCGATGCTCAAGGGGCCCTTTCACATCAAAAATGCTGTGCGAAAAGGGCCTAAGTCAACCATGAACCATCCTTGGAAAACAAAATGACTAAATTGAGGCTATCATACTTAGACCCCTTTCCACATCACCCTCCCAATTCACCATGGGGACAAGAGAAGGACAGGACTATGACAAAGCTTCTGCATGATGTCGTCATGGTCCCGTCCTTCTCTCATTCCCAGGAGGATTAAATCATTTATTGGTATTCCCCATCAATGACCTGCAGTTGCTATCCCGGACTTACCTGGTCTGTGGAAGGCCCGGAAGTGCAACGGCTGCGATTCCTGCCCCAGCGCAGCCTGGGAAAGTACCTGGCTGAGCTGCGGAAGTAAGGCCATTGCGCTCTCTTCATCAGAGAGCCAGCCAGTGTGGAGGGGAGCACTCCCGTTGCACCCCCCTCCCAGCAGAGCCAATGCCAGGATCCCCACCGGACACCACTGCAAAAAAGTAGGGTGCGGAAAGGGCCTAGGGCACATCATAAAGCGGCCTGACTTGTTGTAGTTGTGTATCTTCAAGTCATGTCTGAGTTTAGATGTCCCTAAGGAAAACTTAATCATGGGGTTTACTTAGCAGAATTTGCAGAGAGGGGGCTTGCCTTTGCCTTCCTCTGAGAATCAGAAGATGTAACTTGCCCAAGGCCAGCTAGTGGGTTTCCATGGCTGACTGGAGATTCAAACCATGGTCTCCAGCACTCAAGCCATTACACTTGAATTAGCTGAGAAGAAAATCAGACTCAGTAAAATGGAAGACAGTAGAAAAGGAGGATGAGCACATTAGGGATGGATTGATTCAATCAAGGAAGCCACAATCTTGGATTTGCAGACCTGGGCTGTTGATGTCTGAGGCCATTTCCACACTAGAGTGTTAAAGTGCTATTATTCCACTTTCAACATCCTATGGAATCCTAGGTTTTGCAGTTTAGGGAGAGGCCATCAGTACAGAAATGGCCTGGGACTCCCTGAGGTCTCTCTTGCATAGGATGGTCATAATTCAAAGTACACTTGATACCAAATAACAACAGCAAAGTAAATCTTTAATAAATTTTCAGTTTGAGAAAGAGGCACATGGCATATAATAAAAGGCATAATCTTAGGAAATGTATACATACCTCGCCATTTTGTCTCTCACTTAGGAAAGAATTCTCCTGACCATCTGCCTTTGGGCTCTTGGAGATATCTCATGCCTAGTGTTACCCTTAGTCAAAGATGACTCAACAGAAAGTAACAACAGCAGGTACCCCAAAACTGATAAATATAGAAGAAATACAACAAATCAAACCAATTCACACCCAAAAAACACAAATAACACAAGAGATCCAATGGTATGGCATACAACCATTTACATCTTTAAAGAAAATCAGTTGAGAAGAGAAGACAAAATTTTCTTAATCCTCACAGAAAGAAAGACAAGAGAAGAGATTGTGATAGTTATCCATCTTGGAGGGACAGGAAATAGAAGGCATTTTCTAATTAGATCCCCAAATGTTGGAACAATGGAGGCCTAAATCCAATTGTTAGTTTCAGTTAGAGTTAAGTCACTGGTCATTTCCGCACAACGCTGTTAAAGTGCTATTATTTCACTTCCAACCTCCTGTGGTATTCTAGGGTTTATAATTTACTGAGGCCAAAGAGCTCTCTGGCTGAGAATTCTAAATGCCCCTCCCTAAACTGCAAACCCCAGGATTCCATAGGATGTTGAAAGTGGAATAATAGCACTATAATAGCGTAATGCGGAAATGTCATTGAGCAATAGAACTTACCTAAAAGTTGACTTACCAAGATCTATTAGTTCTAGTCTAGTTGGGATTAACAGTTGGATCTAAGCCCCCACCAACCTTAGGGTTGTGAATCATGTGTGGCCATCTTGATGATTCTGAACTGCAGCTCCCAGCACTCCTCACCACTGGCTATACTGGCTACGGCTGCTAGGAGCTGCAGTCCAACGACATCTAGAAGACCACATGTTCTCCACCGCTGATCTACCTATTTTGTTTCCTGATGTCCCATTGAGATATCCAGTGGTTGGTGATTGTATGAACAGAATGTTTATGGTGTAAAGTTAGTGTCTTTTAGCTCAATTTAGCTCAATTTAGCCTCAGAACACTCCTTACGTTCTTAAGTACCAGCCAACTCCTTAATGCCACTTTCAAATCAAAACAGAGTATTAGCATTAAATGATAGGAAGCATTATTAAGTTCAAAATTATCAAGAGGCAGCCAAAGGATGGTCTAGATAACTAGTACTTAAGGTGATAACAGGAGGACCAGAGGAAGTTGAAGCCATTGAGAGGGTCTCCAGAGACAAACCAATATGATTAAAAATAGATTTGGAAGGAGAGTCTTATCAACGGTGCCATTCCTGAAAAGAATGTTGTTGCTAAGGTTCCAATGAACACTTAAAAAGAAATGTTCACATTCAGCCAAAGAGCAGCAGTAGCCAGTTCCACATTACTTAGATGCTTTCTGATCTGAGTGTGATCTTTTTAAAAAATATTCACTGAAACTTCTACAGCCTTCTTTTAAAGAGAAACTTCATTGACAGCCATGTCCTTCCAAAGTCCTTTCCATACTGTTTCTAGTCAAATTGTGTGGGCTCTGGGATTCCTCTTACTGATTTAGCCTCCTCCCATTCTTGCTCTCATCACCATAAAAACTAGTTCGGCTACTACTACCAATAAACACAGATAACAGTAACACACATTGGACACAAACACTCATGAGATACCAGCGGGTGACGACAGCCTAGCAGGAAGATTTGCCTTATGTAAGAAGCATAGCCCTGGACTCAAGTCAACAGTTCATTCAGCACAAAACTTCTCCCTATCTTTCTTGGTATATCCAAGGCAATTTGTGTGGCTTAAGAAGGAAAACAGGTAAATTTTGACTCTGGGCTCATTGTCAGAAATCTTCACCTCTCTTCAGGCAAGCAGCCAGTCATTTCCACTTGATGTCATTGTCCCGCCAGGGCCATAGGGCCATTTCTACATGATGTCGTTGTCCTGCCAGTGGTGGAGCTTGGAGTGGGTGGAGGAGGGGCAGGGGGGCTACAGCATGAGGGGCGTGGCCACTGTGCATGGGGCATGGTCAGGGTGCACGGGGGCATGGCTACAGGGCAGGATGCCCCAAAACATTGCTGCCTGGGTCGAACTGCCCCCCAATCCCTACACAACTGTGTCCCACAGTGCAGATGCATTGGTGCCGGTCTGCAAGTCGTGCTTTTGCACAACATCATTGCAGTCCCACAGCCAACATGTGTCCACCCATCGGAAAAACCCATTACTGGGGGAAAAAATCTGGTAATGGCCCATGATCACGCAACGCTTCTGTCACTGGCAGCCATGAGGAATGTGCAGGAGTGCAATCCAGGTGCTTCCTGCCCCAGTGCAGCGCAGGAAAGGGGCTGGCTGCACTGCGTTGTTACCCTTTTGACTTTTAATTTGACATATCTATTTTCTATTTGGCCCCTGAAGAAGGCCATTGAAATATATATATATATACACACACACACATATATATACATATATATGCATATATACATAGGCCAAAACACATTGAACTTGTTCTAAAAACAAAAAATACCATCCTCTGAGCACTTGGAGACATATCTTCCTTTTTTTCCTCAGATGCTACGTAGCGTGCCAGGAAAAATCCTGTCAACTTTTCTCAACTTCATTCTCCCAAGTAAATCAGTCCCCTCCACAGTCATCTCTCATGAAGATGACACCACCATGTTTCTGCTGCCAGCCCAGAAACCAGTGAGTGTTTTAGAATCATAGAAACGTTGAGTGAGACAAGGGGGCAGAAAATCCACAACTTAAATATCCATGACAAAAAACCATCCAACTTGTGTTTAGAAACCTCCAGTGAGGATTTTTGACCTTCAGCCCATTCCAGTGTCAAACAGCTCTCGTCAATGTTTAGTCAGAATCTCCCTCCCTAAACTGCAAACCCCAGGATTCCATAGGATGTTGAAACAGTCTAGTGCGGAAATGGCCCAAGTTAAAGGAAAAAGCACCTAGCAGGATCAACTGAACCCAAAATAACCCTTTGTATATCACTGGACATCTGTTAATGTTCGCCAATGATGAGGTTCACCTCCCTGCCCCAGAAATAACCCTGGGCACTTGCTGTGAAATAAACAGCACCACCATGGTTGTAAGCTTAAATTTTCTTAATTTTAGAATAATTTGATGCTTAATCTTTTTCAGTAGAGGCAGATACTGGACAGCACCCAATGGAATGCTCCAGGAAAAAGAGGGAGATGCTGTTGTTAGCTTGTTTCAAAATAAAATAAAAAATAAAAACCATCTGTTGAGCACTTGGAGACGTAGCTTCCCCTCTTCTTCTGAAGTCTTTTTCAGTAATCAGCATTAGGGATATAATTTCAAACTACTGTCATTCTTGAAGGAAGCAATGAATAATTTTAGCAATTTTCTTCCCAGAAAATCTCCAAATGCTCCAGAATTTCAGAAGAGTATTCACAGTTTGAGATTTGCAAAATTTGCTCTTTTCTTTTCTTTTCATAAGCAACAACATTTTCTGCACAAGAAACAGCACATTTTGGACTGAAACTATTTTCACAGAAAACAAGTAACGATCTTCTGTTCTGAAAATGTTTTTTTAATATGCAAAAAAGCCACATGTGATTTTTTTTATTTACACTTTTATATTTTATTAGAGTACAAAAGTTCACAATAAATAAGCCACATGTGAATTCTGTGCTGAATAAGCCCTTCCCTGTGAAGATTTTCATCAATCCTGGATTTTCCTTGTCAGGTTTTCCCGACAGTCAACAAGCACATTTTTCAAATATTTTTGGATATTATTTTCATTCCTAGCCAGGATGGGAGAGACTGTGGCAGAGGACCACTAGGTAGAAATGAATCTGTGGCCCTATGGGTGAGGGGACAAAGGAGTAGAGGACGTTATACTCAAACACCAGCCTTCTTTGGATTAAGATGCAGAGAGCCAACAATACACAAAGAGGTCCCTATTTGCCTCTATTTTTCATCGCTGGCCTGTTGGGAGGCGATGCAACCAGGGCGGATGGATGTATTGCTATGTAACTGGGACACTTGGGGAAGGTCACTGACCCTTCGAGTGGAACGAATGCCATTCTTACCACAACAAACAATGCAGACCGACTCGCCAGAGGAAAATGACAGGCAACGTCACAACATTGCTTTTGCGGGCTGCAAAATGATAGTGCACAGGTACTGTTTGACTTGATATTTTGGCTTCTTTGGTTTTCTCCCCCTTCCAGATGTGGGCTGGCTCTTTTTTTCCTTCCCCTGGGGTTGACACAAATAGCTCATTGTTTGGAAGCATGACCTTTTCCAAGGGGCGGCAGTGTGGAGAAGGGGTTCAGAGGCAGCTGAGGGAAATCTCACAGATACCTTGGAAGGCTCATTAAGAATTGTGCTGAAGAGCCCAGGCCTCCTACAACAACACAAAATGGAGGAATAGTCAAGTACCCTTCCCCCAACTCCAAATTCCAAGGGACGTAGAGGAATCTAAGGTAACTTTGGTAGGATGCGAGAAAATGCAAAATAAGTTCAAGATGCATTTTTTGGTGGTGATGAGACAAGAGAGAAGCAGCAGCAAGGAGGAGGGGAAATCTGCACACAAGATTTTCATGCACTTACCTCTCTGGCATATTGCAAATTTTAGCACAGCAAATTCAAGGAGACCATGGGTTTCCTTTGGAGAACCTCTAAAAAGTTCTACACATTTGTAATGTAAGACTTAGGTCTTTTCCGCCATAGACTGTTATAGTGCTATTACTCCATTTTCAACATCCTATGGAATCCTGGGGTTTGCAGTTTAGGGAGGAGACTTTGAGGATTTCCAGGATTCCATAGGATGTTGAAAGTGGAATAATAGCATTATAACTGTCTAGTTATAATGGCAGAAATGGTCCTAAATGGTATTCCTTGCCCTGTTTAGAGCAGACCTATTGAATTCACTGAACGTACATAATTGTGGACTGCTCAAGTTCCTGGTAATTCAGTAGATCAGCTCTGGTTGGGACGAACAATTGGATGTCGTGTGCTGGAGCTTTTTGGGGATGCAAATTTTAGCACAGCAAATTCAAGGAGACCATGGGTTTCCTTTTGCTGTGCTAAAATTTGCAATATGCCAGAGAGGTAAGTGCATGAAAGCAAGCTGCTTTAAGAGCTTGATTGGAGTAGTTCTCCCAGTTCACTGAGATAGCAGGGGGAAAGGAACAGAAGATGAGAAGATAATAAGGATCTTTGGAGAGACTGAGGGCCAAACTACAGCAGACACTGAGCTCTTAAATAAGTGATAGCACATTTTCTTTTACAGGAATGCAGTTCCTTTAAGCAAATTTACAGAGGTAAGAAATGCTCAGGCTAGTCCTATCAGATATCTTTTAGCAATCTGGGAACATTGTTTCTAAACTGGAGCTGACTTTCTCACATAGGCTGACCGTGAGTGACTCTAAGGGCCTTTCCACACTAAACTGTTGTAATGTGATGATTCCACTTTCAACATCCTGTGGAATTCTGGGGGTTATAGTTTGCTGAGGCCAAAGTGTTCTCTGGTTGAGAATTCTAAAGGCCCCTCCCTAAACTGCAAACCCCAGAATTCCACAGGAAGTGGAAAGTGGAATAATAATACTATAACAGTCTAGTGCAGAAAAAGTCCTAAGTAATACAGCCTGCCCAAGATATTCTGCTGCCTGAAGTGAGGAGCAAAAGGGCACCACCTTCCATTTGATGTACATTTGATAGACAATTTATGTGATTATGAATATTTATAAACCATTATAGATATTTATAAATCATCTGAAAATTTCAAAACGGGTGCATAACAATAATGAAATATACATCATATATACAGTACATGAACATTAAAATGCAGTCTTTATATTGTTCACAAAACAAGTGCAGAAATTTGTAGAAATGGTTCTGTTACCACCGTGAACTGGCCTGGCCTTTGATAACCTTAGATATCATTTTGATATCATAATTCGGCCCTGCTCTGCCAGCAGCCAAGTGTTTGTGAGGCCACAAAACAAGCAGGAAGCTAGACATGGCTATTAAATGCTGAATCATTTCTGTTTACACCCAAGCAATCCAGAAACTGCCAGATCTGCTTTAGGAGACCTCCTGAAACAAACACCTTCATTACAAATGCGTGTTAAAACAAAGAGACCCTCTGCCCCGAGAGGGCACCCTGGCAAACTGAGTGCTCAACTGTGAAGCTAGCTGCATCTACATACTGGTCATACTACTGTCAAATCGGACCATAACTCAATCATGCAAATTCTGACCTTTTGGAGACATTGTCTCCAGCCCAAAACTCATTGTTTCACTCAAGACCAGACAAGCCCACGGTCATACCTTCCCTAATAAAAACCCCAAGCTCTGAGAGCTTCCCCGGACCGCTCTGGAGTGCTATCCAGCCTTGTCATCGCTTCGTTCTGCAAGCTCCCCTCGGCTGTCACGCTGGGTTTCCTTCTCTCCAATTGGACTTCTTCAGGACTACGAGAAAGGTGGCGTATCACCCATTTCCCCCAAAACTCTTATTCCTATCTCTGGTTAGCTGAGCGGTTGTGTTTTCTTAATAATTGCAATCTGTTTAATAAATTTCATTGTTGCCATCTTAAACTGTTTGACTGCTCACTGACCCGACGCTGTATACATTGGGTAAAAGATCCCCGCTAAGTTACCCTGCCTCTCGATAGCCAAGAGAGTGCTCCAGCTAATTTCCCCATCTTGTTTGTGTTGGTTTTGGTTATTTGGACCCCCAGTTCTCAGGGTAACAGTTTCATTTTCGATATACATCTAAAATTGGACAACAGCTAATTTTAGACAGCTAAATTAATGATTACAAAGCAGATGATCCTTTCTTAGGGCTATAATTCTTCACTAACTTTCTTCTTCAAAGAAACAAGAAGCAGTTTTAGCAAATTTCTCCCCACTGTGAGAGTCTTCAAAATTTCTAATATTTTTAAATGCTATTTGCAATCAGGACTGATTTTACACAAAATTTCATGTGGTTTCCCTGTACAGAACAATCATGTGCAAATTTTGCGCAGTCCAACTACAGAATTTTCTGTGCAGAAACATTTTCTGGCATTGGCATTTTCTGTACAAAACATCTATGTGACTTTTGGTGTAGAATAAGTCCTAAACTGTGAGGATTATCATCAGTCCTGGATACTTCTCAGCATGCTTTTTTGACACTTAAAAACTTTTTTTGAACTATTTTAACAAATATTTTGCATATTTGTTTGATCCCCTCTTGTTGTTGGCACAGGGGATGGGAGAGCATCCTCCATCACATGTGACAACATGATCTACTTGCAACATAGTTGTCTCCTCCTATACCATACTGCTGTCTTCCAGAGGCAACCAGCGCTCACTCAGTCCGATGGTATATCCAGCAGAATTAAGAGGGGGAAAAGGCAAATGAAAATTGATTGGCAGTCCCACGTTTCTTGTACCACCACAAGCAGGTATTTTTCAGCACAGAGGATCTCTTGACTTGCAGTAGCCTTCAGTATACATGTCTGTACCTTCAGTTGTCTAATTTTCCTGAAAAGCTATCTGAGGGTCAAATCAGACAAGTGCTCCCCCATGTGGAGAAAGATGTCTGTTTGTCATAGCATGTGATTATCTGCAGATATACACCTTCACATAAATTGCCTGATTGTCTGATCAGTAATT
This sequence comes from Iguana delicatissima, assembly GCA_948472985.1. Lineage (NCBI taxonomy): Eukaryota > Metazoa > Chordata > Lepidosauria > Squamata > Iguanidae > Iguana > Iguana delicatissima. Next base: position 169,124 of record CAOKZL010001386.1, read on the forward strand.
GGAAAGTAACATGGACTTCATTTGCAAGTCTAATTCCAGGCACACAAATCCCTGAGGAAGTCCCATTGTGAGAGACAAACCATGTTAATCCTTGAGAACACACATTTCTCTCAGTATAGACCATTTCTGCATTAGACTGTTATAGTGCTATTATTCCACTTTCAACATCCTATGGAATTGTGGGGTTTGCCTTTGAGGCCCCTCCCTAAACTGCAAACCCCAGGATTCCATAGGATGTTGAAAGTGTAATAATAGCACTATAACAATCTAGTGCAGAAATGGCCATAGAGTCTGACCCTAAGCTACGACTGATGGTGTATTCAGATTGTATTTCAGCAAATAGTGGAAGTGGTTGGGTGACTAAGAATTTCTTGCTAGATTACTGGTGGCAACTTCTCTGCAGGGAGAAGACTGTAATAGTTTAGACTGATCTTAAGTGTAAAAAGTGAAGCAGCATGGGGTGAAATATCAAGGAAAATTAGGCTTTATGTATATGAGAGCTTGGCCCTGAGTCTCAGGGCCTGGATTCTCTTCTCTAGTCTTCAGGGCAAAGGGGAGGAGTCTCAGGGCAAGAGCATTATCTTCAAAAGTGTGTGCATATGTATTTTCCTCATTTATCAGACTCGGAAATTTTTATTTGGATGACATACTCTGTAAACCTGTGGCCAAGGCTTAACATATCCTGTTTAATGACATCATTAGAGCTGAAAATCCCAAGTCCCAGATATTTGCCTATAGCTGTTATGCTCCAACACTTCAGATAAAGACAGAATCTATGGGGCCAAGCAACATCAGAGTGTAATCAGGATAGCAAAAATGATTGATGAGGAAAATGCATATGCCAGGAGAGGCTGCTTGCTTTTGCCCGAGTCTATTGGGAAGTGCAAGATTCACTCCCCTCCTCTCCTCTACCCACTCCCAAGTTCACTGAATGCAAATTCCTTTTACACTTTGAACTTAGTTTGCTGCAACTCAAGTAAGCTAAAGACAAAGGAGGAAAGTGGGAGGAAGAGAGAGAAACTGGAACATTTTAAGAGTATCTGAAAAAGTGAGATGGCAGAGGATTAACTGGGAACATCTCTTACAAACTGGGATGCTTGGAGAGTATGTTCCTATTGTAGAGCATGGCAGTTTGGCCTCATAGTGCCCAAACCGGTAAAGTTCTTGTTAGTGGGTGTCTATCAGGCCAACTTCATCTATAAATTCCAGGAGCATGTTAAGACTTAGGCCATTTCTGCACTATCCTGCCATAGAGCTATTATTCTACTTTCAACATCCTATGGAATCCTGGGGTTTGCATTTAGGGAGGGGCCTTTGAGGCCCCAGGATTCCATAGGATGTTGAAAGTGGAACAATAGCACTATAACAGTGCAGTGCGGAAGTGGCCTTAGTGGGGACTTATTCTGTGCAAAATTCACATGTGGGTGATTAACATATAAAAAAGCATTTTCTTTACAGGAAGCTGCATTTTCAGCACAGAAAAAATAATATTTCTAGAAAAGAATATTATTTTCAGTGCAAAAGATGTTTTCTAGGCAAAACATCCCCAAGCAAAGTTTGCATCGATTAAGTCCCAAATAGTGTAAAAAAAAAACTTTGAAAATTGTGTGGTTTTCTAAAACTCTCTCAGCAGGAAGAGAATTCCTAGAAGAATTTCTTCTTCCTTCAAGAAGAAATTGAGTGAACAATTGCACCCCCACTCCAAACTACGGCCATTTCTGCACTAGCCTGTTATAGTGCTATTATTCCACTTTCAACATCCTACGGAATCCTGGGGTTTGCAGTTTAGGGAGAGGCCTTTGAGGCCTCTCCCTAAACTGCAAACCCCAGTATTCCATAGGATGTTCAAAGTGGAATAATAGCACTATAACAGGCTAGTGCAGAAACCGGCTACAATTTAACAAAGTGTAAGGGAAACGCAAGGATAGAGTAATGCAAATTGGAAGGGTTCAAAGCCAGAGGTCTTCTTGCCTCAAGTCCAATGTGGAAATCTGCATACCAAGTTTTTGACGCTGCCCTGATGTGTCTCACAGCCATGGTTCACCACTAATGAGGCATCCCCAAAGCTGCTCTGGCAGCCGCCTCCTCTAGGCCAAAAGAACGAAGTGCACTTGGCAACCGGCACTTGGCAAAATGAGGTAGGGGTGGAACAAAACACATCATTTGTTCCAGCTCTACTGAAAACAAAGGAGGGAATGGGGGAAAACACACACACATGCAATGCACATCTGTCAAGTATTTAAAAAATGGCCAAACATCAGCTGGAAAAGTCATTTAGAGTGTCACTTCCCAGACCGTCTTACAAACAGGAGAGATGAATGAACATGACAAACACTGAGCCTAAAGACAAGATGGCTTGGCAGGGGCTGAGACAGAGACCCGGGCCGAATCCTTTGCAAGGAGAAGCTGTCTTTTTTTCTTGCAGAGGCATTTCCCCAATCCTTACAGCAAGTAGAGAAAGGTTGCATGGTAGGGTAGTGGATAGCCAACACTTCTGGCCTTTCCAAGGTGACTTCTCATCTTTCCAGCACAAGACGTTGGCTCTTGTACAAGTAGGGCAGTGAATTCATTCTGGATTCGTGTTTGGATATTCAAGGAGCGATCCGGCATGCCATGTCCTGTCTCCCAAATAGATTCAGCACCTTAAATAGCTCCTTTAAACTTTGAACTAGAACCTGGATCAGAATCAGCGTCCCAGTGAACATGATCGGCTTTTATGATGTGCTGTTTTGGTTGACTTTTTTTAAAATATTGTATTGGAATGAATTTTAAATTTTGGCTGTTTAGATTTTTCACTCTTTTTAAGATAACTCATATGCACACACATTACTGATGGTGCATGGTTTTAACCCATATTGATGTTAATAATTGGTAAGCCAGCTTGAGTCTGTTATTGAATCTGATTTTTGAAAAATGGTGAGATGACAATTATAACAGCCAGAACTCCCTGTTGCAATCTACACTGTGCAATTGTACACATATTTAGGTATGTAGCAGAGGAGCTAAGGAACCCCTGTTAGAGAATTATCATAGAATTTTAGGCCATTTCTGCACTAGACTGTTATAATGCTATTATTCCACTTTCAACATCCTATGGAATTGTGCAGTTTGCAGTTTAGGAAGGGGCCTTTGAAGCATGCCCTCTTGTGCTCCAGCACTTCACAACTAGCGTCCATTTGCAGTTTAGGAAGGGGCCTTTGAAGTATGCCCCTCTTGTGCTCCAGCACTTCACAACTAGCGTCCACCACTACCTGGGCAGTCTAGAGGGCAACAACAATTTCCAGTATGACTGGGATCCTTATACTGATTGTTGCACTGGAGATTGCTGGAGGGAGAGATGGAAATGTCAGTGTGTTGCACCCTGGTCATTTCCGCACTACACTGTTATGGAGCTTTTATTCCACTTTCAACATCTTGTGTGTTACTCTGATTTCTGGGGGTCCTGCGCGGACACCTAATGTTCTCCAAATTGTACAAGTTGGGGAAATTAGTCAAAGAGCACAAGTTAGCAATGCGAGAGGCAGGGCAACGGAGCGAGATCTTTTACGGGGTCAGGCCAAGTCAAGAGGCAAACAGAAGTAAAATAATAATTGGTGCTTTATTAAAATACAGTCAAACACGTGTATGCAACACACCCACACAGATAACTATAGAAATAAAGGTTGGAGTGGGATAGAGGGATTTTTAAAAGGAGGTTTGGTATGGGAAATACTGCATCTGTCCTGAAGCCCGGGTTGTCTGAAGATAGAGTTCGTGGATATGGAGGCTCTCAATACGTGGGACTGAGGGGAAGGCTCGCCAAGCAAAGCGGCAGCAAGGCTAGATGGAAGTCGGGAGTGATCCAAGGAAGCTCTCAAAGTCAGGGGATTTATAGAGGAAAACGTGGCCATAGGCTAGTCCATACTTGGGGAAAACAATGAGTTTTGGGCTGGAGACAAAGCCTCCAAAAGGTCAGAATTTAGCATGATTAAGTTAAGTCCGAATTGTCAATAGGGTAGCCAGTATGCAAACACAGAGTGCTTGACACTTGAGTATTCGGCTTGTCAAGCTGCCTGCTTGGGGCAGGGAGTTCTTTGTAAGTAGCGTGCATACATAATCATAGAATCATAGAATCATAGAATCATAGAAATGTAGAGTTGGAAGAGACCACAAGGGCCATCCAGTCCAACCCCCTGCCATGCAGGAAAACCCTCAAAGCACTCCCGACAAGTGGCCATCCAGCCTCCGCTTAAAAACCTCCAAAGAAGGAGACTCCACCACACTCTGTGGCAGCACATTCCACTGCCGGACAGCCCTGACTGTCAGGAAATTCCTCCTGAGGTTCAGGCGGAATCTCCCCTCCTGCAGCTTGCATCCATTGCTCCTTGTCCTGGTCTCAAGAGCAGGAGAACAAGCCCACTCCCTCCTCGACATGACATCCCTTCAAATATTTAAACATGGCTATCATGTCCCCTCTCAACCTTCTCTTCTGCAGACTAAACATACCCAGCTCTCTAAGTCTGTCCTCATAGGGCATGGCTTCCAGGCCCCTCACCATTTTGGTTGCCCTCCTCTGGACCTGCTCCAGCTTATCCATATCCTTCTTGAATTGGGGTGCCCAGAACTGAACACAGTATTCAAGATGAGGTCTAACCAATGCAGAATAGAGTGGTACCAATACCTCCCTCGATCTAGACACCATACTCCTATTGATGCAACCAAGAATTGCGTTGGCCTTCTTGGCTGCCGCATCACACTGCTGACTCATGTTCAGCTTGTGGTCTATGAAGACTCCTAAATCCCTTTCACACGTACTGTTAGCCAGCCACGTGTCCCCATCCTATATTTCTGCATACCATTTTTTCTGCCTAAGTGTAGGACCTTACATTTCTCTCTGTTGAAGTTCATTTTGTTAGCCTTGGCCCAGCTCTCCAATCTGTCCAGGTCCTTTTGAATTTTGATCCTGTCATCAGGCGTATTAGCAACCCCTCCCAATTTGGTGTCATCTGCAAATTTGATCAGCGTGCCCTCTATTCCTTCATCCAAGTCATTAATGAAGATATTGAACAGCACCGGGCCCAGGACAGAACCCTGTGGCACCCCACTAGTCACTTCTCTCCAGGATGAGAATCTGCCATTGGTGACCACCCTTTGGGTACGGTCAGTCAACCAGTTACAAATCCACCTGACAGTAGCCCTGTCCAGCCCACATCTTACTAGCTTCTTTGCAAGAATGTCATGGGGAACTTTGTCAAAGGCCTTACTGAAATCAAGATATACTATGTCCACAGCATTCCCTTCATCTATCAAGCAAGTAACTCTATCATAAAAAGAGATAAGATTAGTCTGGCATGACTTATTTTTGAGAAACCCATGTTGACTTTTCGTAATTACGGCATTGTTTTCTAAGTAATTAGAAACTGATTGTTTGATGATCCGCTCCAGGATCTTTCCAGGTACTGATGTCAGGCTGACTGGGCGATAATTATTTGGGTCCTCTTTTTTTCCCTTCTTGAAGATCGGGACAACATTTGCCCTCCTCCAGTCTGCCGGAACTTCTCCAGTCCGCCAAGAGTTTTCAAAGATTATAGCAAGAGGTTCCGCAATGACCTCTGCTAGTTCTTTTAAAATCCTAGGATGCAATTCATCTGGCCCTGGAGACTTGAATTCATCCAGTGTGGCCAGGTATTCCTGTACTACCTCTCTATCTATTCTGTGCTGCATTTCCCCCACTTCCTCACCTGCTCCCCAACTGCCAGGTTGCGTGTTTTTATCCTTTTGGGAAAAAACTGAGGCGAAGAAGGTGTTGAGGAGTTCTGCCTTTTTTCTTCCTCCTGTTATTAATTCACCATCTTCCCTGCACAGTGACCCTATCATCTCCTTCTTTTTCCTTTTGCTGCGGACGTATTTAAAAAAGCCCTTTTTATTGTTTTTAATGTCTCTGGCCAGCCTAAGTTCGATCTGTGCTTTAGCCTTTCTGACCTTCTCCCTACATCTCCTGGCTACTTGCTTATAATCTTCTTTGGTGATTTCCCCCTTCTTCCATTTCCTGTACATGTTTTTCTTAATACTTAGCTCAGCTGAGATCTCTTTAGTCAACCATTCCGGTTTGTTCAGACGCCTTCCATTTTTCCTCCTTAATGGCACAGTTTTAGCCTGTGCCTTCAGTACCTCCCTTTTAAAGAACTCCCATGCCTCCTGAACTCCTTTCTCATTGACTATTCTTGACCACGGGATTTCATCCAGCAGCTCCTTCAGTTTACAGAAGTCTGCTTTTTTAAAATCTAAGACGAATGCCTGGCTACACTTGCCTTCTCTTCCCCACTGAATGCCAAATTCTAATAGGGCATGGTCACTCTCTCCTAAAGATCCAACTAGTTCTACGTCATTAACAAGGTCTTCCCTGTTGGTCAGGATCAGATCCAGAATATTTGATCCCCTTGTCGCCTCTTCCACCTTCTGGACCATGAAATTGTCTGCAAGACAAGCAAGAAACTTGCTGGACCTTGTCGCCTTTGCAGAGTTTGACTGCCAACATAGATCCGGGTAGTTGAAATCTCCCATTATTACTGTCTCTCTCCTTTTTGAATGTGCAGTCATTTGGTCTATGAAAGCGCCATCGAGGTCCTCAGTCTGGCCTGGAGGTCTGTAGTAAACCCCCACTATAATATCCCTATTGTTTCTCGCTCCCTTAATTCTTACCCAGATGCTCTCGACCTGGTTTCCGGTGTTCAAGTCATGGATCTCTTCACAGGTGAAAACATCCTTGACATATAAGGCTACTCCTCCTCCTTTCTTATTTGGCCTATTTCTACAAAATAGGCTATACCCCTCTATTCCTACATTCGAATCGTGAGACTCATCCCACCAGGTCTCAGTGATGCCTATCAAATCATATTTATTTTGCTGTACTAGGAGTTCAAATTCGTCTTGTTTGTTTCCCATACTCCGTGCATTAGTGTAGAGACACTTAAGTCCCCGTGCCCTTCCTGCAAGTCCCATAGCATTGTTTCCACCCCTCCCACGATTGGATGCTATTCCTACTTGGCCAATATCATTTGGGCCTTTTTCCCCTGCACTTGCTGAGTTCTTGTCCTGAATAATCTTGTCTCCCTCCCCAGCTGTACTTAGTTTAAAGCCCTCCTAATCCTCCGTGTGAGACTGAGACTCCGTGTGAGACTGTAATGAGGGTACTTGCCGTGAGGTCTCCTGAAGCAGCAGTTTGGCTATTTTGGGCCTGCCTGTATTGATTTGGAATATTACGGCGATTATCGGCCAAGCCTGTTTGCATGCTTGTCCGGGGGCCTCGCAAGCACGTGGAGAGGAATAGGTAAGGAAGGCCAAATTATTGATATCAAAATGATATCTGGTGCCCCCCAAGTCCAGCTAGAAACTGCGGTAACATGTGGAATCCTGGAGTGTGTAGTTTCCTGAGGCCAAAGAGCTCTCTAAGAATTCTAAATGCCCCTCCTTAAACTGGAATAGAAGTGGAGCAATAGTACTATAACTGTATAGTGTGGAAATGGCCCTTGACTGGGCCATTTCCACTTTGCTTGCAGGGGCTGCTGCCTGGTAAAACAAGATGGAGGGGGACTCAAGTCAGGAATAGGTGATCTACAATCTCCACCATGCTCCTTTATTGATTACCCCGTGGGAGGATGAGCTTCAAAGTGAATTTCAAGGGCCATCCAGTCCAACCCTTTGCCATACAGGAATACACTGCCAAAGCATTCGCAACAGATAGCCGTCCAGCCTCTGTTTAAAAACCTCTAAACAAAAAGAATCCACCACACTTCAAGGCATCATATTCCACTGCTGAACTGCCCTTATAGTCAGGAAGTTCTTCCTAATGTTTAGGTGGAATCTCTCACACACAAACAGTCGTTCCGTGAGAGAGTTGGGGAGGGAGATCACAGAAGCATCTTGGCTTCATAGCCAGATGCAACATTATTCCTTCCTCTGCTGGGGTCTTCTCAAAGTCCCAGCAGATGGTGTAATCCTTTCACATCTGGCTACAGAGATATAGCCAGGCACTTCTCCAGTCTCATGCAGCTCTCCACCTTACAGAGAGTGGCTTCAGCAGCCAAATGGTATGCCCAGGGATAGAGGGTCTGGTTGGTGCAGAGAGAAGAAGGGAATGCCAACTGTTACCCTGTGGCTTGGGGGTCCCGGGAGGGGCGCCCAAATAACCGAAACAAACACAACAAGATGGGGAAATTAGCTGGAGCACTCTTTTGGCTAGTGAGAGGCAGGGTAACTTAGCGGGGATCTTTTACCCAATGTATACAGCATCAGGTCAGTGAGCAGACAGACAGTTCAAACTAATAACAATATTTATTAAGCAAGTATTAAGAAAACACAGCTTCACTACTAAATAAGAAATGGAAAAGAGAGTTTTGGGGAATGGGTGATATGCCACCTTTCTCACAGTCCTGAAGAAAGCCAATTAGAAAAAAGGAAACCCAGCGTGGCAGCCGAGGGAAGCTCGGAGAAGAAGCAGCAGCAAGGCGGGATGGAGGTTTAATGACGTCCGGGCGTTCCAGCGAGAGATCCGAAGAGCTCTCAGAACTGGGGATTTTTATAGGAGAAGGAATGATGGTGGGCTAGTCTGGACTTGGGCGAAAACAATGAGTTTTGGACAGGAGACAATGTCTCTGAAAGGTCAGAATTTGCATGATTGAGTTAAGGACCGAATTGACAATAGTATGGCCAGTCTGTAGATGCGGCTAGCTTGGCGGTTTAAGCACTTAGCTCGCCAGGGTGCCCTTTAGGGGCAGAAGTCTCTTTGTTTTAATAATGAAGGTGTTTGTTTTGGGAGGTCCCCTAAAGCAGATCTGGCAGTTTCTGGCTTGCCTTGGTGTAAACAAATGTGACTCAGGAAATGATAGCCATGCCTAGCTTCACACTTGTTCGGTGGCCTCACAAACACTTGGCTGGTGGCTGAGCAGGGTCAAATTATGATATCAAAATAATATCTAACGGTTACCACAGGCCAGGCCAGTTCACGGTGGTAACACAACCTCTGCATCAACCAAGATAAGCAGGCATAAGATTGGTCTATGCCTGTATATGCCACTAAGAAGATGCCAGCCATTATGTTCAGTTGTGCTAAAACATGCCTCCAAAGGAGCACATACTTCAGCTTTGATGTTTTAAGATTATGGTTTCTTTTCCTTCCTCCAAAAGCTTTGCAGCGCTCCAAACCCCCTCATTTTCATGGCTTGAGTTTTCTTTTTATCATTTTTTAAAAAAACTTTCTGCCTTCACTGGAACTGGTGGTTTGGAAATTACAATGCTATGAAGAAGGCACAACCAACCCCTTCATCTCAAAGCAATTGGGTCATGAAGGCAGCACTTTCAGGACAACTGTGGCCTCTGGAGAGACAAAAAATGTTAAGCAAAGTGGTGGTTTCTCAGGGATGAGTCACTCCAAGAAACCCATCCAACATCTAAGTGGTCTTCAACATGACTAATTTTGACTTCTGTCTGTTCAGTGTTTCCAATAAGCCACCTTTTTAAAATGGGAAGAAAGAGAAAATGAGAGAGGTGGGGGGGAGGCAGAATCACTGCTTTACTCCATTTCCCTGCTGAGATTATTTTCCACTGATGAATTTTCCAGATCATGGTTCAACCTATCTGGGGAGACTTTTAGAGAAGACAGCAAGTTGCTCTGTTCCTTTTAAAAAACCTTGTGCCATATTTTGTTTTTCTTTGCAGGAGAGCCCATTTTGGCTTCAAAGTTGCTTGCCATCCCACAATTCCTCCATGGGAAGGAACACTACCATCTATTACGGCGAATAAGCCAGCAACAATAGGCCCTCACCATTCTACATGTTCTTTCAAGAGTTCTGGAGGAAGCATGTCTTCTTCAGTAGCTTTCTTAACTTTCAAGGATGCAATAAGACCATCACGGAAAGAGGTAAAGTGCACAAATGGCCTCGGATGCAGGAGTACCAAGTGCTGTACTTTTTAGTAATTCCAGTTGGAATTAGAAACTACAGGCTGGAATTAAAACCAGGCCCTTTGCCTCCATGTTCTTTAAGTCACACTCTGCATTCCTGCTCCCATTTTGATGGCAGCTTGAAAAGCTAATACTCCATCCATAGTTCTCATCTGTACAATACAGGCCTTGTGGTTTTATCAAAAGGGGGCTCCTCTCTTCCCTAGTGCACAGCTTGTCTTTCATCACTCCGTCCCTGGGCCAGATGAAAACCTCTCTCCCAGCGATTGTCCTACCTGTAATAAAGCAACCATGTTTTCATCGTGTGGTTAAGTCAAATAAGTCACTAATTGTTCTGAAGATCTACAATGTGGAATGGACATTGTTCCCAGAAAGAAAGAAAGAAAGAAAGAAAGAAAGAAAGAAAGAAAGAAAGAAAGAAAGAAAGAAAGAAAGAAAGAAAGAAAACAGAGGAAAATAGGTCTTTCTTGTTCTGGGTTATCTCATTGATGCCTCCAGGGATAAGAAAGCACAGAATATACATCAGCAATGCAGGTCTTGGGTTTCTTCCTATAAATGAAAGGACAAACATATGAAATAGGAAATCATCTCTGAGCTTTGTCCAAAGGACAAGGCAATCTTCAAGCAATCCCTGAAGTTATCCCAATACTCATTGCAATGTTGTTGTCTGGTCAAATCAACCTTCCATTTCTTCTTTTGTTGACCATGAGACATTGGGAGAAATTCTAAAGGGTCCATCAGCACAGCAGAAAATGCCTTCATACCCAGAAAAGATGGATTTTATATCTCAGCTCCTGATCACCCTGAAACTATGAAAGCTGTGTCTTAGATTCCTTTGCGGGAGTACAAATAGCATTCAGAAAATAATGGGGACTGCTGGCATAGACAAGTGGCTAAAACAGGGATGGACAACTGCTCCCAGGCTGGGGACAATTTTTCACCCCCGGAGACTCAAGAAAACTCTGTTTCTTGCTCAGAAAAGGTTGTTTTCTGTGCAAATTAGCCATGTGCAAATTTTCAAGAGAATAAGCCCCAGATTGCAAATTGGCTTCAAAAACTGTGTGGTTTGCAAAGACTTCTTCACAGCAGGAAGAAAATAGCTAAAATCACTGCTTCCTTTGAGAAGAAAATTACTGAAAAATTATGTCTGTAAGAGTATTAAATCAGTTTTTCAGTGAAATAACCCTAGTGTTCCAGGAAACATACTGGCTATCTAGGACAGCAGCTCCTAACCTGTGTTGTGTGGACCCCCAGGGGGTGATAAGGTCCTCACAGGAGGTCCATGTGCAAAGGGGGGTAAATGGAATGGAAAGAGGTGTTATTGCTTGTGTCCCTTCCCCACTGCCAGTAGGTGGGAGGGAAGGAGAGTGGCAGCCACCAGAAGTCATGCCAAGGTGAGTGCTTTTCCCTGTGGCCCCCCAAGACTCCCAACAAAGCAGGGGAGGGGAAAGACTAGGATCCAAGCAGCCCTTGCACATTCTCCTGAGAAGAGTGCAGGTCAGCAGCTTCAGTGGAGACAGACCCTGGCAGGGGAGGAATGCAAGTCCCTCTCTCTCATGCATGCATGCAGAGTCTGGAGTGAGTTGGAAGCCATTCAAGTGGTATCCAAAAAGTGCACCCATGATTGCTCACAGTCCAGGTCTTGTGTAAACAGTCATTAGTCAAAGGAGTTGTGAGATACTCACTTCTTGCCACTAGCATGGTTCATCTTCACATGACTAGTGGGGTGCCACAGGGTTGCCCAGAGTTATTCAACATCTTGATCAATGACTTGGATGAGGGAATAGAGGGCATGCTCATCGAATTTGCAACTGTCACCAAATTAGGAGGGACAGCTAATACCCCAGAGGACACCATCAGAATTCAAAATGACCTTGACAGATTAGAGAACTACCAAAACTAACAATATGAATTTTAACATGGAAAAATGTAGACTTAGAAAGAAAGAATGAAATGTACATATATAAGATGGGTGATAGCTGGCTTAAAAACAGTGCACATGAAAGGGATCTAGGAGTCTTGGTGGAGCACAAGCTGAACATGAGTCAGCAGTGTGATGCAGCAGCTTAAAAAGCCAATGCAATTCTGGGCTGCATCCACAGGAGTATAGTGTCAAGATGAAGGGAAGTAATAAGACCACTTTATTTTTATTTTTCTTAAAATGTTTTTATTAAAGATTTAATTGCATAAAAAACAGAGTAGACATACCCCATTGAGAGATATATCACACCCTCCCCCCTCTCTACTTCCATATTTATATTCTCCAGTTGAATCTTCTTTGTTTCCATTTACCCAACTATTACATTTCCATTTCCATTTCCAGAAGAGAAAAACAGTTACATTATTTCTTTCTTTGGTTTCAAATACATTCATGTTTTTATCCAATTCAAAACTCCTCTCCATTCCCTTTCAAAGTTCTGGATAGGTTTGTTTTTCAGTGAAAATGCTAGTTTTTCTATCTCTACCATATTCAGAACTTTTAATTTCCACTCTTCTAAGTCAGTATCTTTCTTTTCTTTCCAATATTGCACATATATCAACCTTGCAGCTGTTATCAAATCTAACAATATCTTCTGATGACTTCTTATCTCCCTTTGTTGTCCTAACATACTTAACAAATAGAATTCTGATATCATTTCAAAATTCATTTTGCAAATTCTTTGAATATCATCATGTACCCCATTCCAGAACTTTCTGGCCCTTCTGCAAATCCACCGCATATGAAAAAAAGACCCAATTTTTTCATCACATTTCCAGCATTTCACATTCCCATTTTTAGATTTTTGGGGGGGTTTTGGTACTCTTTCTGGGGTCATATACCATCTATGGAGCATTTTATAAAAAATTTCTCTTAAATTTAAGTTTGGTGTAAATTTTATATCAGTTTTCCATACTTTCTCCCAAACTTCTAATTCAATTGAATGTCCCACATTCTGAGCCCATTTAACCTTTGTATCTTTAACTGCTTCTGATTCCATTTCTCTTTTCAACAATATTTTTAAAATTTGGAGATTCTCTTCTTCTGATTTCCCTTCATCAACAGATCTAATTCATTCTCTTTTCTCTCAAATCCATACAATTTTTGGTCCATTTTAAATCTTTCTTTTAACTGTCGCCATGGGAATCAATTTAGCTCATATCCATCAGTCTTTAATTCTTCTACTTGGTTTATCCCCTTCCCATTTCAGTATGTCTTGATATGTTAATAATTATTTCCTTGTTTTGTTGGAGCAATATTGAACGCTTCTTGTGGTGAAGCTCATGTTGGAAGTTTTGTATAATATTTCCACTTTATTTGTGGCCAAACCTTTAACAAGGTCTTCTGGATGCAATGATTATTAAACTCTTTATTCACCGCTAATCTATCATAACATAAATATCCATGCAATCCAAATCTGTTATTTATTGCTTCCAAATCTTCCATAGTTGTTCTCTCTAGTTGAATCCAATCTTTAATCCAATCTAGACAGCATGCATAATAGTAGATTTTCAATGATGGAAGATCAAATCCTCCTCTTTCTTTTGCATCCTGAAGCATTTTAAATCTTATCCTTGGCTTTTTACCTTGCCAGATAAATTTTTGAAGATCTTTTTCTCACTCTTTAAATACTTTCTCTCTTCCTATTATTGGTAAATTCTGAAAGAGGAACATAAGTTTAGGTAATAAGGACATTTTAAAAGCATTTATTCTTCCCAGAAGAGATAAATTTAAGCTTTTCTATTTTTCCATATCATTTTTAATCTCTTTCCATATCTTCAAATCATTGTTGTTGAATAATTCCTGATTTCTTTTCATTAATGTGATTTCTAAATATCTTGTTTTCTTAATTAATTGACATCCAGATCTAGTCTCCAGATCGGCTTGCTCTTTTTTGGTCATATTTAATGTCATCATCATTTTCTTTTCCTTATTTATCTTATATCCTGCTACCTGTCCATATCTTTGCAAAGTTTCCATCAACACCAGAATTGATTCTTGTGGATCCTCCAAAAATATAATTATGTCATCTGCAAAAGCTTTTAAGTTTCAGTTCCTTTTTCCTTATTTTCATGCCTCTTATATGTGAATCTTCGTTTATTATATTCAACAGTACTTCCAAAACAGCTATAAACAATAATGGTGATAACGGGCACCCTTGCTGTACCCCTTTGTTTATTACAAAGTTTATCGAAATGTCTCTATTAATTATTAATCTTGCAGATTGTTCTTGACAAATCATCTCAATCCATTTACAAAAATCTTCTCCCACATCATATTCTCTCAATACCCAATGTATAAAAGCCCAGGAAACATTATCAAATGCCTTTTCTGCAACCAAAAAGATAAGTGCTGCTTTCTTCCCTGGGTTTTTGTCATCATATTCAATTACATTTAAGATTGTCCTTATATTACTTCTCATGTATCTTCCTAGGAGAAAACCTGCTTGACCTTCTTGGATCTTACCCTGTAATATCTGTCTCAACCGTTTTGCCAACAAGGCTGCAAAAATTTTGTAATCTACATTCAACAAGGAGATTGGCCTATAATTCTTGACTTCTTTTTTATCTTTACCCTCTTTGGGTATCAATACTATATTAGATTCTTCCCAGGATTTCGGTTTACCATATCTCTCTACTTCTTTCAAGGTTACTTGAATTGGTTGAATCAATTCTTTTGTCAATCTCTTACAGTATAATGTGGTAAAACCATCTGGTCCTGGTGCCTTATCCACTTTCAAATCCTTTATGGTCTCTTCAATTTCAGCAATTGTTATTGGTTTGTTCAACTGTCTTTGTGCTTCTGGCAATATTTTGGAGATCTTTACTTTTGGAAGAAATTCAGACAAGTTTTTCTCATGTTGATGAGGGGATTTTTTTTTTCATAAAACAGTTTTCCAAAGTATTCTTCAAATTTCTGTTTTATCTTTTCATGCTGAGTAACCAACTTCTTTCCATACTTCAACTCAACAATTGTATTCCTCTCTTTCTTCTACTTAAGTTTATATGCTAGCCATCTCCCAATTTTATTAGCATGTTCAAATTGAGTTAATTTCATTTGTTTCATCTTTTTCTCTATATCTTCAGTTGTTATTATCGCCATCTCCTTCTGTATTTTTTTAATCTCCTACTGTTATGATTTTTGTGATGGATTTTTCTTAAGTTCTTTTTCTTTCTCTTGAAGTTTGATCAATAACTTTTGATATTTCTCTTGCCTTCTTTTATTCTGAATTTGTCTTTGCTGCATAAAAAAACCTCTCATTACTGCCTTTGAAGCATCCCAAACCCTTTTCATTTTCATATCTTCTTTTATATTTTCTTTAAAATAGTTTTTTAACACTTCTTTCGCTTGTTTTACTATTTCTTCATCATTCAATAAACTATCATTCAATTGCCATTGAAATTGTTTCATCTTCTCTTGGGTTTGCAACATTACCGGATGATGATCAGATATGACCTTAGGCAGTATTTCTATTTTCCTTATCTCTGACAACAAATGCTTAGAAATAAAAATCATATCTATTTGTGACCAAGACTGATGAACTTCAGAGAAAAAAGTAAAATCTTTGACATTTGGATAAATAGTTCTCCATGCGTCTATAACAGATAATTCTTCAAACATCCCAAAAAAATATTTTGGCAGTCTCCCTCTCATTGCTTAATCATCCTTATTCTGAGAGGTTATTTTATCAGTTTGAACATCCAGAACTCCATTCTAATCATCCACTAAAATCCAATCTTCATACTCATATGCTGATATTTTTTCTCGCAATTTCTTATAAAATTCACCTTTATTTTCATTTGGGGCGTAGACACCAACCAATAAGATTTTTTTTATCATTTTTTGAGATTTCAACACCACGTATTCTCCCTTCTTCATCTTCAAAGATTTTTTTTGCTTGAATATCTTTTTCAATATAAATTGCAACCCCTCATTTCTTCTTTACATATGAAGAGGTAAAACATTGACCTAATTTAGAATTATATAAATACTTTTCTTGGGTTTTCTTTATACGAGTCTCTAGTACAGTAATTTGAGGTCTTAATCTTTCTAAATAATGAAAAGTCTGCCTTCTCTTTGATTGTGAATTTATTCCTCATACATTCCATGAAATTATCTTCATATTTACTGTTCTTCTTTACCTACCATTTTTCTTTTTCTCTTCTGGTTCTACCGATTCTGCCTCTTCTTCAGACATTGGAATAGCTTCGTCTGCCGCTCCCACTCCTATTTGTGTTAAATCCCCTGTTTTTTCTGATTTCTTGTCTTCAGTCTTTGCTGTTTTAGATCCAGTTTTCAAATATTTCTCTTGGAATTCCATTGCTTCCTGCACAGAGGTTATCCTCCGTCGTCTACCTTCAAAGAAAAAGGAAAGCCCTTCTGGTATCTCCCATCTGTATCTTATTTCCTTTGATTGGAGAATCCTTACCAAGAATGCATACTAATAAGACCACTTTATTCTGCTTTGGTTAGACCTCACTTGGAATACTGTGTCCAGTTCTGGGCACCACAGTTCAAGAATGATATTGACAAGCTGCAACATGTCCAAAGGAGGGCGATTTAAAATGGTGAAGGGTCTGGAAGCCATGCTATAGGAGGAGCGGCTTAAGGAGCTGGGGATGTTTAGCTTGCTGAAAAGAAGGTTAAGAGGGGACAGGACAGCCATGTTTAAATATTTGAAGGGATGTCATGTTGAGGAGGGAGCAAGCTTGTTTTCTGCTGCTCCAGAGACTAGGACATGGAGCAATGGATTCAAATTACAATAAAAGAGATTTCACTTGAACATCAGGAAGAACTTCCTGACAGTCAGAGCCATTTGACAGTGGAAGTTGTTGCCTGGTAGTGTGGTGGAGTCTCCTTCTTTGTAGGATTTTAAGCAGAGGCTGGATGGCCATTTGCTGGGGGTGCTTTGAGTATGTGTTCCTGCATGGCAGGGGGTTGGACTCAATGGCCATTGCGGTCCCTTCCAACTCTATGTTTCTATGATCTCTCCTCCATTCAAAAAAGGATGCTTCCACTGCCCTCATCACAATCATTCCTTGTTGGCTTCCATGAAACTTAATCCTAAGTAACTATGCTTGCATCTCAATTCTGCCCATGATCAATGTGATATTCCCTCTTAATGACACATGTTTTTCTCTGTGTGTATGTAGAGGAGGGGTGAGATGGTAGACCTCCTGCTTTCTGGTAGGATCAAAGATTTCCCCTTAGCCAACCCTTCCAGACCATCTACACATCAGGTGTGGTAGTGATGACAGTGATTGTGATCATGATGATGATGATGTATGGAATCATTCCGATAAAAATATTGTAATAGGACTCTTTGCATTTACTTATTTTGCACATTTACATTCTCTCCAAATCTGAAGACCTTTGATGAGTTACTTTATACATATTTGACGCATTTTAGGGTTTTAAATCTTGAGTTAAATCTTGGTTGCCTACATCAAGAAAAGATACTGTATTTGCTGGCATATAAGACTCACTTGTGTATAAGACACACCCCATTTTCAAACAGTATTTTTTGGGGGGAAAATGTGAGTCCTATACACCAGCAAATACAGTATTTCAAGAGCGTACGGAAAAGGTTAGAACTGCTGACCTAGGATGTAGACAAATGCATCCTTTAATACTGAGTCATTACTTTCTTCATAGCAAGACAGCAGGGTTTGTCTAATGTGTGTCTGATGGGTTTCCAAGCTTTGGCTTATTCAAAGCCTTTCTGTGCTTGCTAGACACGAAATGGATTCCACCACCGGTTATTTTACTTTCTGTTGCACTGTTCGCATGTGCTTCTGTTATGCTGATTGCTTTATTGCTCACAATGTCAGATTATGGTGATACACGGTGATTTTTATCAGTTGCATCATCAACTCCTGTGCAGTTGAGTCATCTTCCATTCCCCTCCCCAGGACTGTTTGTGTGGAAAGATACCATATTAGATGCTGATTAAAAAAAGGGGGGGAGAAAGAATTACAGAAAACATGCCTTGCAAGTCCATACAGAAATCAACAGTGCTGTATATGCTTGCCTTTCAGAATCATTGAGCCTGAACTCTCTGCAGTCTCATTTTATATTTAACATGGGTCACTGAAAAAAGATCCAGCACAATGTAGTGATTTGAGCATTGGACTAGGGGACCAGGAGATGAGGATTTGAATCTCCTCTGGCCCATGGAAATGACTTGGGTAATTTCAGATAAGTCACATTCTTTCAGTCTCAGAGGAAGGCCGTGACAACCCACCTCTGAGTAAATCATGAAAGAAAGACCTAGGAGAGGAAGCATGGTAGTGGTTTGAGTGGCTAGGGCCATTTCTGCACTAGACTGTTATAGAGCTATTATTCCACTTTCAACATCCTGGGAATCCTGGCCTCAAAGGCCCTCCCTAAGCTGCAAACCCCAGGATTTCATAGGAGGTTGAAAGTGGAATAATAGCACTATAATAGTCTAGTGCGGAAATGGCATAGGACTCATGACAATCAGGGTTCAAATTCCAGCTCAGCCACAGAAACCCCGGGGTGACTTTGGTCAAGTCACCCTCTCTCAGCCTCAGAAGAAAGCCATGACAAACCCCTTCTGAACAAAGTACTTCCAAGAAAACAACATGACAGAGTCACCTTACAGTCACTATAAGTCAGAAATGACCTAAAGAGACGATGTGTGCCACACAGGATTGCTCTCTTACTTTATCACTGCAAGAGTGGAGTGCTGGTGCTGCTATTTTCAAGTTTAGTTACTTAAATTGCAGCTGAATTACCCCCAAAATGGATAAATTTCTAATTAAGAATTTCATTTCTTGTAATTTCATTATTGCAATTTATGTATGTGTCCATATCTCTTATAAGAGGTCAGTTTAACCTCCAGTTTGCTGGTATAACTGAATTACTGTGTTGCAAAATGATGCATGTCTAAAAAGTGTGTATCCAACACGAAACGTTTGGAAAACCTCTTCTTGTCCTCCTGTCATCTCATCTCATGCTGTGTTCAAAGTATGACAGTCTCAATTTAGTCACCTTGGCTTCTAGAGAGAGGTCAGCCTTGATTGGATCTAGGACCATTTATTGGTCTTTTTGGCCTTTTGTGGTATCCGTAGATCTCTCCTCCAGCATCACCATGGAACTATCTTTCCACGGTGGTGGGATTTCTTGCTTCTTTGAGGCAGGAGGCCATGCTGGTGGTAGCACTGCTGAGAGGCTTTTGTTCAAGAACTGGGCCAAACATGCAAAACTGCTCTTGGGCTGCAGCAATATGGAGGGTGACATGTTTAAATATTTGAAGGGATGCCATGTAGAGGAGGGAGTGGGCTTGTTTTCTGCTGCTCCAGAGACCAGGACAAGGAGCAATGGATTCAAGCTGCAGGAAAGGAGATCCCACCTGAAGCTCAGGAAGAACTTCCTGACGGTCAGGGCTGTCCGGCAGTGGAAGATGCTGCCTCCGTGGAGTGTGGTGGAGTCTCCTTCTTTGGAGGTTTTTAAGCAGAGGCTGGATAGCCATCTGTCGGGAGTGATTTGAGGGTGTTCCTGCATGGCAGGGGGTTGGACTGGATGGCCCCGGGGTCTCTTCCAACTCTACATTTCTATGATTCTATGAAAAACAGCAACAGTAAAGTGGCTAAAACTCAGCCCTAACTTTTCCTTTCCCCAGTCCAACCCGATTAAAAATAATCACCCAGACAAATACTGGCTTTGCCTTTTAATGTTTTTTTAAAAGATTCAATCCTGTGGTATATTTCAGTAAATTTAATAACTGACACGGTGATGGCACTGCCAAACTAAAGCTCCTTCTCAGACAGCAAACAGAGTTCTCAGAAATGTGAGGATACTTAATTAATCCCAGAGGACAAGCAAGGCGAGTTCAGCTACTGCAAATAGATTTCTTCATTATTATAGAGCAATTTGGGGCAAGGAGAGAGAGAGAGAGAGAGAGGCTGAGCAAGGGCGGGCTCAAAAAATTGGAAAGTGTAAGTAACTGTCTCCATGTTCTGTCAATTATTCTGCAGGGGAACATTAAACAAGTCAGAAAGAGAGAAAGAGAAGGAAAGAGGATTCTTTTTTCCATTGGTTTGGTACCGTCAGAACGGTGGTTTCTTTTTTCAGCTCGCAGTCACAGAGCTGGCTCTGGTTTTTGGGTACGATGAGCTCAGCGTGCTGATGGCACATGGTTTCTGTGTCCATGAGGCAGTGAATCTGCTTGGAGTATTAGTCCAAATTTTAAAGGAACTATCCAAGATCAATGCTATCACCCCAAATAGTTAATTTAATTGAATTCATTACCCCATCACCTACTGGAAAATGAGAGAGATTTGGTGACTCTCCCCATTTAACAGAGCATTGGTAATGCACAGACAGAAGAGGAACAGCTCACCAGTCCCACCTCAGTCTCCCCATAACTGTAGCTGAGAAGTAAACACAAAAACATTGTGGTTAAAAGTATACAAAAGTTTACTTACAGATACTTGTGCATAATCTACACAGGTTCATGTTCCTGAAAAAAAGTAAGAAGAAAAGATAAGCAATTACATGCTTGTAGGGAAGCATCTCCTTGAGAGCATCTAAGACCAAATGCTTACAGGAAGGCAGGCAGAAAAAACAAAACAAAGAAGGATAGTAAACAGCAAGAGAGGTCCTTTGAGAAGAAAGAAATGCCTTATTCTGCTTTCCCGTCTTCCTCAGCGATTCTCTAACTAGCCCATACCAACAATTAAATATCAAATAGACAATATTTTTAAGAAACAAGAAAAAAAAACTCCACCTTTATCTATCCTTATAATTTCTTAAATTTTAGACATTCCCTTTTAACTCAAGGTTTTTATTTTCTATCATTCCTCTTTTCCTTTTCCATTTCCAAGTGGTTCATATTTATATATAATTTTCCTACTCCTCTGTCTTTCCTTCCATTCTCAGATTATTTCGAACTTTATTGTTATCAACCTTGTATCTATAATGGCTTTAACTTCACTTCTTAAAACTTCTCGGTATATAGAATATTATCCATGGTATCTTTAATTATCTATATCCGTTTCTATATTTCTTGAGGATTTTTAACTTTTCTCTATAATTCTATGTATCTGGATGTGTTTTCCAATATCTCTACCTTTTCATTCATCATTTGTCCCCATTATTGCTATCTCACCCCATTTTTTCTCTAAGGAAAAGAGAATAAGGGAAGACAGTAAACATTAAATATTCCTAGAAACTTTGTTTTGTATTTGTGAAGCTGGGTACAGACTGTATGTATATGTCTACATGTATGTGGTTATAAGCAGACTTACACTAAATGTTATATATGTAGAGTGGTAGATACGCTAAACCGTGTGTGATAAAGGTAAGAAACAATGTGTGAGATGAGAAAATGCTGGAATGTATAGATATTTTCTTTTTATTGTATTGCATTATTCTAATGTTGAGTTATTTATTCTTAGTTTTTTTTATGTTATTGATGAATAAAAAGAATATTTAAAAAAAGAGAAGAAATACCTATGTGCAGGAGGAAATGGGTGTGTACAAAAAGCAGGAAGTTGGTATAGGCAGTGCCGCTAAACCAAGGCATTCGAAACGGCATGCCATAACACGTTAGTGTGTTGCTTACAATATTGGAAATGTATGTTATTATATATAAATCATATATTTTAAAATATATATAAAAGGTTTTCACGAGATATGTTCTGTTTCCATACATTTTGTTATTACCATTTATGTATGTATCCATATCTCTTACAAGGGGTTACTTTAACCTCCAGTTTGCTAGTAAAACTGAATTACTGTGTCATGAAAAGATGCATGTCTAAAAAGTGTGTCACCAACATGAAAAGTTTGGAAAGCTTTGCTCTAAACCCATAATGATCATGCAACCTAAGTAGGCAGGAATTCTGAGCATGCAAAGGTTGCTATCCCAGCATCACCATCATAGGCACATCCGGTATGAATGGAAGAGAAGACCTTCCTAATGGCTGGAGAGACCAAACTTCCTCCACAGGCTGGATTGGCTCACTCCATGGTTTTGACCAGCCTTTGGACCCTGGGAATGGGGAAAGGGCTTTTAATAGAGTGCTGTGCTGATTTCTTGCTTTTTAAGGGATATATAGTTCAACTGTTTTTAATTCAATTGACAATTATGTTTTAACATTTTACATGTGTTTATTGATGTGAGCTTTCACCTGCATTTCTTCTCATAAGGTGCTTTGAATCCCACAGCTTGGGAAAATGTAGGGCTGATCTCCTGTAAAGTATTAACCAACAAACTTAAGAGTTAGGAATAAAATATAGTATAACTTATAAGGAGATAAATTTGTATCTAAAAGTTTTTGTCAAAGATAAATTTTATACAGTCACTGTTCACTTGTGAACTATATATAAAGTCATCAATAATTAAATATTTAAAACCAAAATAGACATACAAAAATTACATAGAGAGAAACCTTATGATTTCTAAGGGCAGGGCTGATGCAACGAATCATAAAGTCATTGCATAGCAACTTCCAATGGAAGGAAGAATAATGTTGGCTACCAAAGGTTGGTAGTCCATAAGCATGGTCAAAATAGCCATAGTCCTGTGGATAAACCAAGGCTTGTAAAACACTAGTGAACATTCTCCTGAAAGGAGGAGAAAAACTTGATGGCTCCTGTTGGTTGATATGGTACCTGAGTAGTCTAAACAGTCAGATGCATTTCGACGTAACAGTCTTCTTCGGTGGCCGGACTTTTCTTTAATTCTCTTATGTCTCCCTTGTGTAAAACAAATGCCATGTTTTACAGTTCTCAACAGAAACCATCCTGGATGATAAGACAGTAAAACAAACATCCACCACAGATAAATTATACAGTAGTTGCCAAAAGAAAGAATCTTCCTTAGCTCCTCCAGTCTTATCCTATCTTTAACCCAGAGTTCAGTTTAAATAGCATCACTAGTCAGCCCATTTGTGGTTAATTAGAGCTATTTCAGCAAGGTCACATCTCTGCCACAGCTTACATACCTATAGCAAAATATACAATAGGTCTTCCACATTCGCAAGGGATAGGGACACAAATCCCTTGCAAATGTCAAATAATCACGAATAGGCTGCTCCCCCTACAGACTTCTGCCCAGTCAGTGCAGCCACCCAGGTGGGCACAGGGAGGCAAGGAACCGGCAATTGGCTTCCCTAAGCCTTTGTGCGAGCCACACTCGTGTCGGCGGCGGGGTGGCATGAGAAGCGCAGGGAGCTAGCGTTCAGCTTGCCTGGGCCTTCATGCCACCTGTGCAGGCTGTGCCCATACCCACAACAGGGGTGGGGCAGTGTGAGAAGTACAGGGAGCCAGCAATGGGCTTCCCTGGGCCTTTGCGTCACCCACACGGGCTGCGCCTGCACCCATGGTGGTAACAGAGCAACGGGAGGAGCGCAGGGAGCTGGTGATCAGCCTCCCTGGGCCTTCATGCCGCCCGCATGGGGTGCGCCTGCACTGAGGGAGCAAGTGGGGTGGGAATAGGGTGGGGTGGGAGAATGAGGAGGCAAAGAGGCACCTCGCAAATAATCAAATTCATGAAAGTGAAACCCACGAATGTGGAGGGAGAACTGTACAGTTCCATTAAAACATTTGTGATACAAAATCCCAAATTCATATAATGATTCAAAATATAACTCTTACCTAAACCATACGAACTACACCGTTTACAAATAAAACACTGGCCACAAAAGTGTTTCTCACGGCAGAGGATCAGAGTCTTCCTAATCAGACAACCCCTCCGGCTGATATTGCCTTTAACTATCATCCATATTAACAAAATCTTGAATTCAAAAAGGCCATTGTGCAGCCACTGGTGTGGCCATTGTTCCGTGGGTCCCATTGCGTGATAGGCCTCAGAGTGCAATGGGACCCAATGCACAATGGACCCTAGAATGCCATGAGACTCACTGCACTACAGGAACTCTCACTGTGCAACAGAAGCCCATGCATGGAATTCTGATAAACAGAATAGGTAGAGAGGTAGTACAGGAATACCTGGCCACACTGGATGAATTCAAGTCTCCAGGGCCAGATGAATTGCATCCTAGGATTTTAAAAGAACTAGCAGAGGTCATTGCGGAACCTCTTGCTATAATCTTTGAAAACTCTTGGCGGACAGGAGAAGTTCCAGCAGACTGGAGGAGGGCAAATGTTGTCCTCATCTTCAAGAAGGGAAAAAAAGAGGACCCAAATAATTATCGCCCAGTCAGCCTGACATCAGTACCTGGAAAGATCCTGGAGCAGATCATCAAACAGTCAGTTTCTAATTACTTAGAAAACAATGCTGTAATTACAAAAAGTCAACATGGATTTCTCAAAAATAAGTCATGCCAGACTAATCTTATCTCTTTTTATGATAGAGTTACTTGCTTGATAGATGAAGGGAATGCTGTGGACGTAGTATATCTTGATTTCAGTAAGGCCTTTGACAAAGTTTCCCATGACATTCTTGCAAAGAAGCTAGTAAGATGTGGGCTGGACAGGGCTACTGTCAGGTGGATTTGTAACTGGTTGACTGACCGTACCCAAAGGGTGGTCTCCAATGGCAGATTCTCATCCTGGAGAGAAGTGACTAGCGGGGTGCCATCGGGTTCTGTCCTGGGCCCGGTGCTGTTCAATATCTTCATTAATGACTTGGATGAAGGAATAGAGGGCATGCTGATCAAATTTGCAGATGATACCAAATTTGGAGGGGCTGCTAATACACCAGATGACAGGATCAAAATTCAAAAGGACCTGGACAGATTGGAGAGCTGGGCCAAGGCTAACAAAATGAATTTCAACAGAGAGAAATGTAAGGTCCTACACTTAGGCAGAAAAAATGGTATGCAGAAATATAGGATGGGGGACACGTGGCTGGCTAACAGTACGTGTGAA
Source organism: Iguana delicatissima (assembly GCA_948472985.1). Lineage (NCBI taxonomy): Eukaryota > Metazoa > Chordata > Lepidosauria > Squamata > Iguanidae > Iguana > Iguana delicatissima. The sequence goes on from CAOKZL010001386.1 coordinate 193,903, forward strand.
AGGGATTTAGGAGTCTTCATAGACCACAAGCTGAACATGAGTCAGCAGTGTGATGCGGCAGCCAAGAAGGCCAACGCAATTCTTGGTTGCATCAATAGGAGTATGGTGTCTAGATCGAGGGAGGTATTGGTACCATTTTATTCTGCTTTGGTTAGACCTCATCTGGAATACTGTGTCCAGTTCTGGGCACCCCAATTCAAGAAGGATATGGATAAGCTGGAGCAGGTCCAGAGGAGGGCAACCAAAATGGTGAGGGGCCTGGAAGCCATGCCCTACGAGGACAGACTTAGAGAGCTGGGTATGTTTAGTCTGCAGAAGAGAAGGTTGAGAGGGGACATGACAGCCATGTTTAAATATTTGAAGGGATGTCATATTGAGGAGGGAGTGGGCTTGTTTTCTCTTGTTCTTGAGACCAGGACAAGGAGCAATGATACAAGCTGCAGGAGGGGAGATTCCACCTGAACCTCAGGAAGAACTTCCTGACGGTCAGGGCTGTCCGGCAGTGGAACGTGCTGCCACGGAGTGTAGTGGAGTCTCCTTCTTTGGAGGTTTTTAAGCGGAGGCTGGATGGCCATTTGTTGGGAGTGCTTTGAGGGTTTTCCTGCATGGCCGGGGGTTGGACTGGATGGCCCTTGTGGTCTCTTCCAACTCTACATTTCTATGATTCTATGATTCTTGTCACAATTCAGTAGAAGGGTTATGCAACCTGTGAAGAAAGTAACTATGACACTATACATTTATGAATCAAAGCCCCTGATGCAAGAGCTCAGCCATGATGTAAGCAACGTTAAGCAAATCTGTAGTAATAATATAATTTATTTTCATATTTTTGCTTTGCATGATCAGCCTCCCTGGGCCTTCATGCCCAGGGATTTGATTGGATATGACCAAACATACTAAAATAAATATGGCAAGACCTTACCTCAGTGTAAATCTCTTGTCCTATGCTTATAGGCAGCAAGTGTCCAGAGAGACAGATTATGGTAAGGGAAACAGGTAAAGGTGAGTCAAGCCAATCCAGGTTGTGCACAGGTCATCCAGAAAGTTCACAGAATGTGAAGAGAGATGCAGAGGTGAGGTTTCAGCTGGTCCAGAAGCTGTTACACAAAGCCAGTAGTCTAGAGAACCAGAAGCAGAAAAGGTTGTTGTTGTTGTTGTTGTTGTTGTTGTTAACTGGGACATTTTGAAGTCAGTGGAGAAAGTATGATGACAGAGGATTAATCAGGACTGCCAAATTAAAACAGTTGGAGAGCATGGGGGACATTTGGCTGGATAATAGTAAGTGTGAAAGGGATCTAGGATCACAAGCTGAATATGAGTCAGCAGTGTGATGCGGCATTGGTTGTATCAATAGGAGTATGGTGTCTAGATCAAGGGAGGTAATGGTACCACTCTATTCTGCATTGGTTAGACCTCATTTGGAAGACTGTGTCCAATTCTGGCACCTCAATTCAAGAAGGATATCAACAAGCTGGAGCGTGTCCAGAGGAGGGCGATCAAAATGGTGAAAGGTCTGGAAGCCATGAAGCCCTATGAGGAGCGGCTTAGGGAGATGGGGATGTTTAATCTGCAGAAGAGAAGGTTGAGAGGGGACATGAGAGCCATGTTTAAGTATTTGAAGGGATGTCATGTCGAGGAGGGAGTGGACTTGTTTTCCGCTGGTCCAGAGACTAGGACAAGGAGCAATGGATTCAAGCTGCAGGAAAGGAGATTCCACTTGAACCTCATGAAGAATTTTCTGATGGTCAGAGCTATCCAGCAGTGGAACATGCTGCCTTGGAGTGTGGTCGAGTCTCCTTCTTTGGAGGTTTTTAAAGCAGAGGCTGGATGGCCATCAGTCAGCAGTGCTTTGATGGGTGTTCCTGTGTAGCAGGGAATTGGACTGGATGGCCCCTGGGGTCTCTTCCAACTCTATGATTCTACGCCACTGCTGTTTCCCATGAAGCAAACAGCATAGAGACCTTTCTGTCATGACTGCAAGGTTGATAATAATCACCCATGACCAACTATCTCTCTCAGATGTTTCACCCTTGACAGTGAAGAGAAGACCACAACTAGGGAACTACAACCCTCATTTCCTAACTAGCATGTGTTCTATAATCCAAAAGGAGTAACATTTCCAACCTCTAGATAAGACCATCTTCAGGTCAAGGGATTGGTCATGTTGAAGGCCAAGCAAGACATCTGTACCACTGGCTGCTTTTCACAGGCAGCATCAACATTAAAAAAAAAATAGCCAAAGCATACCAGTTGGCTGCATTTAGGCCAGAAATGGGAAGACTGTAGCCTGTAGGCTGCATACAGCCCCTGCGCCCCAGTTCTGTGCTCCCTGAAGCCCTTCATAGGCCCCCCCAGAGCCCACCAACCCCATTTTTTTAAAAAAAATTGCAATTATGGGGTGCTTTCACCTGAAAACCCCAAGAAAAACTTCTAAACATTAAAAACACCTCAGTCCCAGACAAAAATGCCCCTCAGAATCCCCACACACCTCTATTTTCATTACAGCATTTCTTAAACGTGGTGACAAGAAGTGAGGTGATACCATTTCTGGTCACCATCTTGGAAAGGACTCTGATGAAGCTAGAGGTATCTGGGAGTGTTGTGAGGTGGGTGTAGTCCATGAAGGTGATAAGGGGAGTAAATTATCTCCTTTGTCCCTGTGCACTTGCTCACTCTTGATCTAAGGCAAAGTAGGGACTGGAGAGACTGTTACGGTCCAGGTTGATGTTGTTCTTCATGGGTTTCCTTGACCACCATACTAACGTGTGCCTGTTAATTGGAAAGATCAAGGGGGAAAAAAGCAACTCTAGCCTGAGCTTGAACACATGAGTCAAAGGGGAAAGGCTGGCTTGTTGGTTTCCCTCCAATGACCTCATTCATTCCTGCTGCTCACCCAGACCTCTGAGTTTACGTGTTGTTTCTAAGGAGCACCTGTCCAAAAAGAACATCCTCAGCCTGTACAGCAAAAGGAGGCCTAGAAAAAGAGAATGAGCTAGTAAGCTCATTCTGGACTAAATCACACCAGAGCAGAGAAAGAGGAGTCCCATCAGGGATTTCTTCTTCTCCATCTGAAAAATTAGAAATCTCTTCCCTATGTGTAGAAGATTAGGGTAGAGATCCTAGCTTGTGCTTACGTAGCATAAATCTAGACTCTTACGGTTGCACAATGCTTGTGCTGAATAATGATACTGTGCAGCTGACTGTGGATCTCTCAATCTGTTTATTGCCGCATTGGACAATGAGGAATGCAAAGCAGTGTTTCTGCAATATTGGAGAATCTTGTGGTACCTGGAAGGCACTGACCAATACTTGTGGAGAATCCAAAATGTACAACCGCATGGCTAGAATCTTCCTGATTAGACCCACTAGATTTAACCCCATTCACTCAGTTTTGTATGGTGAGTCAACAATGGACTGTATCATTCCATATGAGCCTGCCCAAGTTCTAAGACCTGCAGAGGAGGCACTTCTCTCTATCCCACCGCTTTCACAGGTACAGCTAGTGAGAACACAGGAGAAGGCCTTCCCTATGGTTGCTCCCATACTTTGGAACTCCCCCCTCAAAGGATGTTAGAGTGGTTCCCACTTTGTTTCCCTTTTGATAACAGATTAAGACCTTTCTTCTCCAGCAAGTATTCAGAAACTAGTTTCAACTGAAATTATTTTGATTGTGCTGTGCTGTTTTTAATCTGTTTTGAAGTGAGATTTTTAGTAGCAATCATGACTATGGAATAGTTACCTAGATATACTCATCTGTAAGTATTCTGTATTCACAACTGCTACTTACTCACAATTGTGACACTATTGCCATGATCATAACTCCACCCCAACCTACTTTATCAGGCATCAGCCACATGGAGAGAAGGAGAGAAGGAGGTCCATTCTGCCACAAACTGAGGCATGGTTGAAGGATGTTTCCTTCAGGTTTGCGAGAGAGGGCAGGCCAGAAGATATTACTCAGATAATTGTCCTTAACTTAAGTTAGATTCCAAGGGATAGTTGTTGCTGTGTGACTTCAAGTCAGTTTCAACTTATGGCAACCCTAAGGTGAACCTATCTTTCCAGGGCTGAGTGTGTGTAATGAGCCCAAGATCACCCTGTGGGTTTCCATGGCCAAACAGGGAATTGAACCCTGGTATCCAGAGTTGTAGTTGAATGCTCAAACCACTACGGCACACTGGTTCTCTCTCCAAGGGCATCCCCATATCATATACTCTATATATGTGGTACAACTGAAGTGGAACATTTGGCCCACTAACTACTGGATTGCCAGTTTTATTCCATTCCTAAAAAACATTATTTATCTTCTTTTGAAGGACACACGGGAAATTGGAGGCTTGAGGACAAATTGAATTTTCTTTGGCAAGGCTCTAATCTGCTAGTGACACAGAAGGTTGCCCTTTTTGCTAGTTTAAGCAGAGAAAGAGAAAAGGAAAAATGAATTATAGAATCATAGAGTTGGCAAAGACACCAGGGGCCATCCAGGCCAACCCCCTGCTATGCAGGAACCCCAATCAGAGCACTCCCAACAGATGGCTATCCAGCCTCCGTTTAAAAACCTCCAAAGAAGGAGAGTCCACCACACTTCATTGAGGCAGCATATTCCACTGCCAGACAGCTCTGACCATCAGGAAGTTCCTCCTGAGGTTCAGGTGGAGTGTCCTTTCATGTAGTTTGAACCCATTGCTCTTTGTCCTAGTCTCTGGAGCAGTGGAAAACAAGCCAACCCACTGCTCAACATGACATCCCTTCACATATGCCCTCTTCTGGACATGCTCAAGCTTGTTGATATCCTTCTTGAAATGAGGTACCTGTTCACTCACTTTGTCATGGACTGAATTCACTCACACAAATAGAACAGTGCTTAAACATTATTTGTTAGGAGCATGATACATCATACAGGACTTCAGTGAGTGAACTTTTGTTTCACTTTTTCAGTAGCTTTTGCTAGTTTAAGCAGAGAAAGAGAAAAGGAAAAATGAATTATAGAATCATAGAGTTGGAAGAGACCCCAGGGGCCATCCAGGCCAACCCTCCACTATGCAAGAACCTGGGCTGGTTGTTGCACTTGTGAAGTAACTTGTAATCCAAAGGTGTTTGGAGAAAAAAGAGTATTTTATTTGGTGGGAGTAGATCAGGAGGGTGATTCGTGGCAAGGCAGTCTGGAGAGTGGATCCACCAGAGTATTTGTTTTTCCAGGTTTGAAAACAATTTTGAATTTAAAATGTTGGAAAAATTCAGCCCAGTGGGCTTGTTTAGGGGTCAGCTTCTTGGCAGTTTTTAGTGTTTCAAGATTATGATGGTGATTATGAAGGACTTTTTGTACCTTCAAGGAAGTGGCGCCATGTGGAGAGTGTGAAATGGATGGCCATGGCTTCTTTTTCCCAGATTGTATTGTGGGGTAGAGAATTTTTTGGAGATGAAAGCACATGGTTTGAGGTGGCCGTCTGTGTCCTGTTGTAGGAGAACGGCTCCCATGGCAAAGTTGGAGGCATCAGTTTGAATTATAAATTCCTTGTTAGGGAATAAGGCAGTCTGGAAAGTAGATCCGCCAGAGTATTTGTTTTTCTAGGTTTGAAAACAATCAGGGAATAAGAGTCAGGGAATAAGAGTAGTGGTTCAGAGGTAAATTTTTTTCTTGAAGGCATCAAAGGCTGTTTGGCATTTTTCAGTCCAGAGGATGTGGTTGCATCTGTTAGTCTGGCCATCAGGTGCTTTCTTTAACAGGTCAGTGAGAAGGAGTGCAATTGTGGCAAAGCCTTCTATGAAGTTATAGTAAAAGTTTGCAAAACCAAGGAATTGTTGTAGTTGCTTTTTAGTTCTGGGGGCAGGCCAGTGCAAGATTGTAGAAATTTTAGAGAGGTCCATGTTTAGGGTATTATTACAAACTCGATACCCTAAATAGTCAAAAGTTTGAGTGTGGAACTCACATTTCAAAAGTTTAACAACAAGTTCATTGTCTATGAGTCTTTGTAATACAAAGCGTACAAGTTTGGTGTGTTGTTCAAGGCGCTCTGACTAGATCAAAATGTCATCTAGGTAAACAACAACACCTTCATAGGGGAGGTCTTGTAACACAGAGTTGGGGAAAATTTGGAATGCAGAGGGACCAGCTTGTAATCCAAAAGGGAGAATAGTCTATTGGTAGTTACCCAGGAGGGTTGAGAAGGTGGTTAACCATTCACTTTCAGGGTCCATGCATATTCTGTGGAAAGCTTCTTTGAGGTCCAATTTGATAAAATATTTGCCTTTAACCAATTGGTTTAGGATATCCGTAGTCAAAGGAATCGGGTACGCATTAGGCAATACTGCCTGATTAATTAAATTATAGTTCACAATGAGCCTCAGCTCTCCTCCATCTTTTTTTCTTACAGACACTTTTGGATTACAAGCTACTACACAAACGCAACAACAAGCCCGTGCATCAACTTCAAAACTGCTTGATCCTGCTTTCCAGCATTCTCTAAAATCTGCCTACCCAACCTGGCTACAAACCCACAAAGACTCAGTTGCCTGGTTCAATGACTTACCTTCATCAGAACTAAGATCTATGTCCCCCTAGTTTGCCAACATGGAATTTTGAAAAGATATCACGACTCCAAACCTGCTGGACATTTTGGTTTCCTTAAAATTCTACATGCAATCAGGAAGCTTTTCCAATGGCCAGGTCTCACCAAACACATCCAAGGATACATAAAAAAAACCTGTCCTGTTTGCAACACCTGCAAATAATCTACATCTGGACCACATGGACTTCTCCAACTGCTTCCTGCCCCCTCCTTACCTTGGGATACTATTTCATGGGACTTCATTGTTGGTTTACCCAATTCCCATGGTTTCCACACCATTTGGATTGTCACTGGCCATTTCTCCAAACAATCTCACTTCCTTCCCCTTAAAAAAGTACCCAGTGCTGAGAAACTAGCAAACCTTTTCATCAATAACATTTGGAAACTGCATGGACTCCCTTCCACTAGAGAACCCATATTCACCTCCAAATTCTGGACTTCACTCCTTAAATCCCTCAGCATTTCTCAAAAACTCAGCAGTTCCTATCATCCCCAAACTGACGGACAAATCGAACGCACAAATCAAACCCTTGAATAATACCTGCGCTGCTTTGTCAATTCCAACTAAAATAACTGGGCCTCCCTTCTGCCTTTTGCTGAATTTGCATACAATTCAGCTCTACACTCCTCCACTGGCAAAACTCCGTTTAAGGTTGTCTTCGGCACCGACCTGAAATCATTTCCAGCACTCCCTGATGCCATCTCTACAACTCAACCTCCCTTCTTGTGTCTTGGATTTAAAAACTATCATCTACTTGGACTTCTGTGAGCTCTGCTCTTGAGTCTTCCAAAGCTTCTCACAAATGCTTTGCAGACAAAAAATGCCACCCCAATCCTACTTACAAACCTGGAGATCTCGTCTACCTCTCCTCCAAGAACATTGCCACTAATGGCCCCTCCAAAAAACTCTCCCCCAAATACCTTGGTCCTTTCCCAGTCAAACGGACCATTAATGATGTCACCTTTGAATTTTCTTTACCTGACACTTACAAACTTGTTCACCCTGTTTTTCATTCCAGCTTACTGAAACCAGCTCCTTTGACTTCTTCTTTGGAGAGTGACCCGACTACACGCACCGCTGTTCCTTCACCAACATTTTCACCGCTCCCTGTTTAGCTAATGCTTTTCATAATTCCATATCAGTTATTGTCTCTCCCTTTTCCCTTTCTCTTCCAAATTACCCAACCTTCCCTTTTCCCCTATTCATTGTTTGCTATGCTATTTCAATTTCCTCAGTCCTATTTCACTTGTTTTCTTTTTTTTTTCTGGGACGGGCAGGATGTTGGGTAGCTCCCCATATTTTAGTAATGGGATATGTAGCAGGAGTTAAGTAGCAGCTTGCTTGTAACAAGGTATGAGAACCAGAGACTGTTAGATAAACAAAAGCTAGGAATGCACTGATCAGCATAGCCAGGCTGCATCAAGACTTCAAGGTCTCTTGCGGGCAGGAAGATGTACTCTTTGTATTTTATGTTTTGAATCTTGCTAATTGCATCCAGTTCACTCACTGAAGTCCTGTACAATGTATCATGCTCCTAACAAATAGAGTTTAAGCACTGTTCTATTTGTGTGTGTGAATTCAGTCCATGACATTAGGCTTTAGTCCTTAATGTAAAGGACCTATCCAAGGTGACACGGAAGCAAAGTAACACATCTTGGCAAATAACTTCAGGATCTTGGATAGCTCTGCACTAAATGCCAGAATGGATTTATCATCCCACTGACATGGAAGCCACCAGCTGATGCTAACCCAAGAGCTTGTGGAGGATTCTCCAAACCCCAAGAGAGAACTTGCCTCCAAAGTGAGACCAAAGCACCTTTGCATTATTTAGACTGTGTTTGCTGCAATACAGGCAAAATTAATATCCTTCTCTTTCATAAAGCTAAGCACAACACGCACAGCAAACACAAAAGGAAAGGCTGGTTGATCACAAAGATACAAACGACCTATAAAATGCTGCTACAAGCCAAGTAAAGGTAATTTTGACTTTGCACACTTTTGTAGAAACGCACAAATCCAGTCTGAAACATGCACAGAAACTCACAATAAGAAAAGCTCTCCATCTCAAAACAAGACATTACATTCTTATTCACCATATGAGGATGAAGCACATTAGGGTTTACATCACTATTGCTACATTGAAGACTTCGATATAATACCAAACACACGAGATGGTCATTGCTCTTTATGGCTTCCCAGCTGTAAACCTTGGCTTGCATGAATTGCAATGATGGGAAATACTGTTGGATGGAATGAACAAGTTCCCCTGCCCTGCCACCAACAGACCACAATTTTATTCTCAGCACAATTGGAAGTCATACTTTATCATTTCTGGCTCCATTCCCCCCCCCCAAAGATCTAGGCATTTGGAGGGGTAGTGTTTTGGGAGTTTGGGATTGGGAGGGCAAGAGGACACAAGGAATTTCATGCTGACTTTGGGTGAAAATTTTCAGTTTTTTTAAAAAAATTGGGGGGGCTCTTGAGGGGCTTCAGGGCCACAAAAGAGGGGATGGGTATTAATGCGGCCCACGACCTACACTTTTTCTCACCCCTGCTGCAGGAGAATGCTTTTCTTAGTTGATCTTCGGATGGCTTCAGCCAGGCCGCTTAGAGGCGACGGTATTCTTATTCATCTCCCTCACCTATTTTGGTGGACACTACTGGGACTGTTGTTGAGATATAAATCTTTGTGTTCTTCCTCCTTCTAAGCAAGAACCAAGCATAATGTTCAAATCAAATTTTAAGTTACTACAATCCTAGACATTTGGAGATCTCAAGGAACATTACACTGGGGGAAGCAGCAGTCTTACACGAATGGCAATGTCCTCAATTTGCTCCTTTTCCATAACTCTTTTGCCTAAATCCAATGGCTGGAATCCAATGGCTAGAATCCTGTTGCACCTTCATAAGTCGACTTACATCTGTGGGAATAAGAATTGGGCATGATGTAACATGGTACAATACATATTTTTTCCCTACGTGAAATAATAGGACTTGGTGCCTACTTCAGAAGTTATTATAATTGTAGCTGTTATTTGATTCATTTATATCTCACTTTCTCCTGATAATGGGACTCAAGGAGGCTTATGAAATATTTAAAAACAAAACAGATTAAAAACTATGGTTGGAATCCTGTTGGGGACTTACATCTTTGGGGGTTTATATCTGTGGGAATTCAAACTGGTCAGATCCATAATGTTCATATTCAAGAAAGGGCTTCTGTAACATTACTGCAAAAGGAGCTAGTGAAGTGACCAAAGTGCATTGGAACTGTTGGGAATTAGAGTTTCCCAGGATGTTAGCCCTTTGGGGAAAATTCTATGAAGCCAAAACTGTTAGGAATCAGCTTTCTTTTAGCAAAGTAACAGAAAAGACATATCCCAATTTCTGTGTGGCTTCCCTGAACTGAGGCTGACTTAGAAAGCAAAACAAGGCAGGCAGTTCCACTTTCTAAACTTAGAAAAGTTTACTAATCAAATTTACAATCACATATGCATTGGAGAGCCTAGATCCTAACTAGCTAACAAAAAGATTAGATAAGATAGTAGCTTCATTCTTAGCTCACCATCTTCTTGGTGGAGAGGCAAACATGGATCCGAGAGACGGAAATGGAAGCAAAAATGGCAGAGAGGGCAAAGAGAGAGAGGTCTGAGAAGTGTGGCCTTTTATGTAAGGCCAATGCCCCCAGGGTCTATCCTGGGTCACATGGTCTGGTCACTCAGATACCATAGTCATGCATTTAAATAACACAAGGAGCAAGAGTGAGGCTTTAGGTGAGGAGGCAGAAGGTTTTGACATGCAAAGGAAAAAGAAACTCTATGCTAGCTAAGCCCCACTTGCCCTAGAACAAGAGACGCAGGTGAGAGAATGTCAGAATTTTCCAAGAGGAAACAATATGCCATGAACCAAGGCACCTCAGTTCCACTGTACATTGAGACACCAGCTAGGGAATGCCAATATATACTGGCTGAGCTTGATAAGCATCAGAACACACTTGTCTGTGTCCCTTTATGCATGTTTGCAATTCTCTACCAGGGTTTCTTAGCACTTCTGCTATGTATATCTATTTTTTAAAAAATATTTATTTGAAGGACAATACAAAGTACAAAAGGTACAAAGACAATACAAAGTGAAAAAAGGGTACAACAAAAATCACTCCCCTGGGGTGTTCAACCAGAGTTTTGAACCGCATGAGAGCCCCAGTGTACATATGGTGTGTCATTCATAAAATCAATGAAAGGGTACCATATTTTTTCAAAGTTATCCTGTATAGTACAACCTTTTGTTGCCCTTCCATTATGTGACAGCTTTTCCAACAGCCATGTATCCCAGATTCTTCTCCACCATCTGTTGATAGAGAAATTGCCTACTTTCCAATTGGAGGCAATTTCCAATCTAGCATTTATAAGAAAGAAATTAATCAGGTCCTTGTGGTTCAATTGTTTACATTGGGAGTCATATATTGAAAACAGCAGGAGGATAGGACAAGCAGTTACTGTTTGCTTTGTAACCATACTAACAATTTTCAAAATCTCTGATCAAAAATGGACTACAACAGGACAGGATATCCACATAGGGAGGTAAGTACCCTTAGAACCACAGCCCCTCCAACAGTTAAACGATGCTGTTTTCATGATGTAACTCAGTCGGACAGGTGTAAGATACCACTTACGGACCAGTATAAGAGTACACTCTTTAAATTATATGGGGGCGATGTCCAAATTTTCAACCAGTTTGCATCCAATATCTGAATATCAAGTTCAGCTTCCCATCCTGTTTTACTCAAAAGACTTCGACCATAGGTCTCATCGATTAACCGTTTATTAATTTTTGATGCCAGCCCTTTCAAAGAGAGATCTTTTGAAACACATATATTCTCAAATAGGGACAAACTGCGTGGAAGTTCCTCTGTGTGGACCAGTCTGGTAATGAAACTAAGTATTTGATACAAGAGGAACCATGTAGGGGGGTCAGGAGATAACATCTGTATCAGTTCATCTCTTGATTTTGGTTTGGAATTGTGAAATAGATCATGAATTGTAAACAACACTTTGTCTTTCCAATCTCTGAATTGAGAAAATTTGTAATTGTAATAGAAATTTGGGTGGAGAAGGAAAGGCATGATTAGTGATGGACAAGGTGCAAGAACACGTTGCCATTTTTTCCATGTCAGCAATGTGGTTTGTAAACATGGGTTTGAGACCTTTTTAACATCTCTGTTGGTAAACTTGGAGAATATAATTGTCAATCCTTCAGAAAGATCATGTTCTAATTCTAATACTAACCACTTAGTAGACTGATCATTTGTAATTAGTTGAACAAGTTGGCAAATCTGGAAAGCTTCAAAGTATAGCTGTACATCTGGAATGGCAAGACCGCCGTTCTGAGATTGTGAGTATTTAACTGTCTGTGGAAACCGAGACCTCTTACTATCAAAAATAAAGCTATTAATCAAGTTTTGCCATTTTATGAAATATGAAGACAAAGGAGTTAATGGGATGGTTTGAAAGAGAAAAAAAAGCTTTGGAACAAGAAACATTTTAACTATAGCAATTTTGCCCAGCAAGGAGAGGGTAAATGTTTTCCAATGGTTAATTTTGGCCTTAATCCATTCGGTTAATGGTTTATAATTTCTATACAACATTTGGGGTATTTGTTTTGTTAGTAAAACTCCTAGATACTGAAAACCAGATGGACATAACTGCAAATTCATTATTTTCTGCCATCTCCATTGAGTAGTTAAAGATGCATTAAAACAAAGCATCTTAGATTTATGAAAATTTATTTTGAAGCCTGAGAATTTGCCAAAGAGGCTGAGAAGGTTAGAAAGCGCTGGAAGAGACAGATCGGGTTCTACAAGGAAGAGGAGAATATCATCGGCAAATAAATTTATTTTGTGCTCCTGATGATGGATAATGGGGCCTCTAATCTTAGTATGGTGCCTAATTGCTTCAGCCAGTGGCTCTATGGCAATAGCAAAGAGGACAGGTGATCGGGGACAACCTTGCTTTGTGCCACGCCGCAATGGTATAGGATTGGAATCTTTCTTGTTAATGTTAATTACAGCTTCTGACTGTGCATATGTGTTGTCTGTGCATATGTGTATCTATGTATATCTCTGCTAAATATATCTAAAGTTATAGAACATACACTGTGATAGAGGATTCCAGCCAATTCTTTGTTCCAACTGGATGAAGAAGTTGATGGTCATATTGTCATCACTGTTATCATCTTTATCCCCTGCCTTTTGTCAAAATTGGTGGCTTGCAATTACAATTACAATATAGTAGAAAATCAAGATTAAAAGAGAATTAAACTACTAACAATGGCTGGTATAGAATTAAACTATTAACAATGGCTACTTGGGACTCACGTCTATCTAAATGGCTGTATATATAAAGTTGAACGGAATAGTTTCACAACACCCATATTCACTGAGAGACTCCGATGACACAGGTCACAACATACAGGTCTCTCTCTTATGCAGTGGTGGAATGACTGGTGCAACAATGTCTCAATGACCAATGGGCACCAATGTGAACCAGAGTTGTGCATCAGAACTGCCTGATGGCAGATCAGAAGTTCCTGGTGCTCACTGGAGACCTTTTCCCAATGCTCATGTTACCCTGTTTCCTGGGGGTCCCGGGAGAGGCACCAAAATGTGCTCAACTATAGGTGGGGAAAATTAGCTCAGAGCACTGCTTTAGCATTACGAGAGGCAGGGTAACTTAGCAGGATCTTGTAACCCAATGTTTACAGGGTCAGGCCAAGCCAAGGAGCACACCAAGTTTAAGAATAACTGAGATTTTATTAAATACAGACAAACAGTGTATGCAACACACTCACACAAGTAGCTAAGGAAAATGAAGGTTGGAGTGGTATAGAGGGATTTTGAGAGGGATTGTTGAATTGGATGATACGACACCTGTCCTGAAGCTTGAGTTCGTTGGTCTGGAGTCTCAGTACGTGGAGCTGAGGGGACAGCTCGCCAAACAAAGCGGCAGCAAGGCTGGATGGAAGTCCGGAGCGATCTGAGGAAGGTCTCGGAATCAGGGGTTTTTATAGGGAGAAGTGTGACTGCAGGCTATGCCTTACTCGGGGACAACAATGAGTTTTGGGTGCGAGACAAGGTCTCTGAAAGGTCACAATTTAGCATGATTAAGTCCGAATTGACAAAGAGGTAGACTGTATGCAAATGCTCAGTGTTTGGCCTTTAAGCTTCTAGCTTTCCAAGTTACCTGCTCGGGGCAGGGAGTCCCTTGTAAACAGCATGCATACATAATGAGGGTGTTTGCAGAGAGGTCTCCTAAAGCGGGGATCTGGCTATTTCTGGCCTGCCTGTATTGTCTTGGGATATTGCAGCGTTTGATGGCCGAGCCTAGTTCTGGGCTTGTCCGGGGGCCTCTCAAACACGTGGAGAGGGACGGTAGAATAAAGCCAAATTATGATATCAAACTGATATCGGGTGCTATCGCCAGGTAGGCCTAAACTGCAGTAACACCCAGATGGGCATCTTCACAATTCACCAACAGGGTTTTGTTCTGTTTCTGCAACTTAAGCCATTTCCGCACTAGCCTTTTATAGCGCTATTATTTCACTTTGAACCTCCTATGGAATCCTAGGGTTTGCAGTTTAGGGAGGGGCCTTTGAGGATGGCCTTTGAGGCCCCTCCCTACACTGCAAACCCCAGGATTCCATAGGAGGTTGAAAGTGAAATAATAGCACTGTAACAGGCTAGTGAAGAAACGGCCTCAGTTGGGATTCATAAAGTTATGGAACACGAATGGTGATATAGGATCTCAGCCAATATTAAAAGAATCAAAATCATATACTCAACTTCATCCCACTGAACACACCCACTAAATCCATCAATACTTTTGGTAAGTCAATACTTTTGTACTTTCATTTGATTTAGTGGGTCTACTCTGTTTAGGAATAACAATCGGAATTAAACCTGTGTTTCTACTTTCTTGTTTGACTTCAGTGAGTTTCAATAGCATGCCCTGCTGAAGAATTTGTTATTAATCTACTGCACAGTTTGAAAGAACAAAAGACTAAGTACTTTAGGGGCAAAATATTCTCCAAAGAAAGGTGAAAACTTTAATTTAGCAGCTGAAGAGTTTGGCAGCTCTTGCTGGAAATTCCTCAAGTTATGAACATGAGGTAATTCTGACGTAGGTGAGAGAGGAAGGTGGGGTATGTCCTCAGAGAAGGTTCAAAGGCTTTGTGACTTCTTTTGGATCCTACATCGGGATCATCAGCAAGCAGACTTGTCTAACTAACTCCTATCAGCCCTCACTAGCAGAAGCAAGGAATGGTGTAACTTCTAGTCCAAGATTACCTGGACTGCAAGATTATACCCGTGCTATGAAGAATGCCGTAACAATAAGAAAGACCAGTTACTTTTTCTTTCCTGTTTCAACTGGACAGTTTTACAGTTCTTAGGAGCCACTCAATTAGACAGCAGATCTGGTAATTAAAGAGTGTTTGCAAAAGAAACTGTAGTAAGGGGACATAGACATAATGCTTTTAAGCTGCTATGCCCATATCTGTTTCACAAAAAAATCACAATGGGTGCAGAAGTTATCAGAGACCAGTTTCATCTGGCTCATGTTTTTCTACCATACTTTCTATCATTGTTATTGCTGGAAAGATGCTACAACAGGAAGAGATCTGAAAAGAGGAGCTTAGGGAGCTAGGTATGTTTAGCCTTGAGGTTAAGAAGTGACATGATAGCGGTGTTTAAATACTTGAAGGGATGTCATATGGAGAATGGAGCAAGCTTTTTTTCTGCTGCTTCAGAGACTAGGACATGGAGCAAAGGAAAAGAGATTTCAACATCCTATGGAACCCTGGGGTTTGCAAACCGCAGGATTCCATAGGATGTTGAAA
Organism: Iguana delicatissima; assembly: GCA_948472985.1. Lineage (NCBI taxonomy): Eukaryota > Metazoa > Chordata > Lepidosauria > Squamata > Iguanidae > Iguana > Iguana delicatissima. The sequence goes on from CAOKZL010001386.1 coordinate 209,365, forward strand.
GTGGAATCATAGCACTATAACAGGCTAGTGCGGATATGGCCACAGTCTCACCACAACAGAATTGAACAACAAAGCCTTAACAAGCACAAGAGCAAGCAAGCTTCCTCCAAGCTCACAGAAACACACAAACAATCAGCCTTAACCCAACAAACCCTCTGAGTCTGGGGAGGTTTATTCCAACAGACGCAGGCTTACCTTACGCTGTCTCTTCCACTACACTCACACACAATGCTTCTTGGCCTTATGACTAACAATAAAGGCACAGGAATCTGCGAACGACAAAGTGATTAAGTGGACTGGCTTAAAAAGAAACAGATCCCAAAAGAAAAAAGGGATAACTTCCCCTCTTGCAGAATTATCCAACAGTTGCCCTTCTGGGGCTTTGTAGTTTACTGAGGCCAAAGAGCTCTCTGGCTAAGAAGTCTAAATGCCCCTCCCTAAACTTTACATTCCTTCTCCAACTTTCTCCCCATCTCTTGCTCTTCCCCTTTGATGAATCCCCCACTTCCCTCTTGAATCCTGCCCCCATTGCCATTTCAACTGGGCCCAGGGTGGCTTACAGTAAATTAAGACAAAGTTCAGCTAAAGGGGGTTTGACCTGAAAGTTTAAAAACCGATAAATAAACCATTCTCTTGAAAGCATTAAATTAAGGCAGTTTAAGAACACATTAAAACATAGGAAGGAAAGATAAAAATATAATACACTTCATTAAAAGACCTTTCTGCCACATGATTTCAGAACCAAAGTCCTGCTTAAATAAAAAGGTATTTTCCTGCCAGTGGAAAGAGAGCAGGAGAGGACCGAGCAAGCCTTCCATGAGAGGGACTTCCACAGCTTGGGAGCAGGCACCCAGAAGGCTGGAATGAGTCATGGGACATTTCCGCACTAGGCTGTTATAGTGCTATTATTCCACTTTCAACATCCAATGGAATCCAGGGATTGGCAGTTTAGGAAGGGGAATTTAGAATTCTCAGCCAGATTGCTCTTTGGCTTCACTAAATTGCCAACCCTATAATTCCACAGGATGTTGGTGTGGCAGTTAAAGTACTAAAAACATGCAGCATGATAAGACTCTTGTGTATCTAACACCCAGAGCTTGGGAAAAGTTCCTTTTTTGGATCTACAACTTCCAGAAACCTCCAGCAAACATGGTGACTGGTACTTATACACATCCACAAAAACACATCAATTTTTCCAAGGTCCAGCAAATTTCACGTGATAAAGTCAGTCAGAGAAAATACAGATTCATCAACACTCTCTGCAGTAGTATGCTGGTGGGGTTGGAGCTCACAGTTAAAGGGGAGGAAAGTTAGAAATTCCACAGGGCACACCTATGTTATCTCTCTGAAATGCAGCCAATTAAAATAATACAATGAAATATCAAATCAGTGCTGGATGCATAAATGGAAATACCCCACAGCAAGTCCAGTAGTAATAAATGAAGATATGAAGGCCAAAAATGCCTATCATAAGGGAAGGGAGATAAACATGTCTTGATTTCTCTGCAGAAGTAGGCTCAAAATAGTGGCTGTCACCCGGAATAGTCAACGTGAACGCTTATCACTATGGTGTGAGAAAATCTCAGTCTCAGTTCTGTTTCTCCGAATCCTAGTTATACTTCCTTCCTGTCCCTGGTTTGTCGTGGGATGTGAAATAATGGCTGTGAATCTTGTATCATCAGATGTAACCACAGCAACAGAGCTGTGTCATCACAGCAACGTCTGAAGATACCAAACCTCCTCCCCTGAAACCTACCTTCACACCCCAGTAGAAGAGTTTCCCAGGCATTGTAGGTCAGGGTGCTGGGAAATGATATCTTCAGTGCTCTCCCAGTTATGGAGCAAGTTGAGAGCAAGGCATTTGGAGAAAACTCATGAGGGTGTTGCTAAGGGTTGCCAGATCTCAGGGCCTGGCCCTAAGTCTTCAGTTGTGTAGGTCATCCCCAGGTGAGAGATGAGTTCAAATTCTCCAGTTTTAGTGGCTCATCACCAGGCAAGAGGAAAGGGCAGTATGTAAATCTCCAGCTCATCAATTAGAGCAGCAGTTTGCTACAACTTGCAAGGCTTGATTTGTTGCTGCACCTTGCAACAACTTTCCAAGTAGGCTCTATGTATTTATGTATCAGTTTCCATCCTTCCACCTCAGCTATTGTCGTGCAAGGGCTCACCTTCCAACCTGCTTTGCATCTACTGGCAGGTAAGAAGCAACTAGGCTAGATTATATGTTCCTTATCCTGTTTCCCTAAATAAATGAAGTGGAATAATCTCCTCCTTTTACTTGATCTGAGGACAATCCCTTTAATTAAGATTTCTGTCCTAACTTCTAAACAGGAAAAATACATTTTCTGTGTTTGTATACATGTAAATGACAAGCTATGAGCAACTGTGGCTGGTACTTAGTGCATAAAATTCATGAGGGGCCACTGCCAGGTCTCAGATTTTGGCCCTGAAATCTCAGGAAAAATATATGGAGGCTAGTTATGTTGCAAATTGTGCTTGGAAATAACTGATGGAGAGTTCTTTCTAGTTCATATATTTGTGTCCCTGTTATCCAAATTGAGTATGAAACAGCCCATGAGAACAAACAAAATCCAAAACCTAGTGGAAGAGAGTACCTTCATTGAGGCTAGGTGTTAATCTGGCCAGGACCAAGAAAGACCAGATATTTGGCCGCATGTTTTTAGCCACTGAGCTATGCAGTCATAGAGTCATAGAACCATAGAGTTCGAAGAGACCTCAGGGGCCATCCAGTCCCACCCCCTGACACGCAGGAACACACATCAAAGCATTCCCAACAGATGGCCATCCAGCCTCTGCTTAAAAACCTCCAAAGGAGGAGACTCCACCACACTCCATTGAGGCAGCAGATTCCATTGCCAGACAGCTCTCACTGTCAGGAAGTTCTTCCTGAGGTTCAGGTGGAATCTCTTTTCCTGCAGCTTGAATTCATTGCTCCTTGTCCTGGTCTCTGGAGCAGCGGAAAACAAACCCACTCCCTCCTCTACATGACTTCCCTTCAAATACTCAAACATGGCTCTCATGTCTCTTTCAAACTTCTCTTCTGCAGACTAAACATACCCAGCTCCCTACGACGCTCCTCAAAGGGCTTCATGGCTTCCAGACCCTCCACCATTTTGGTCGCTCTCCTCTGGACACACTTCAGCTTGTCGATATCCTTCTTGAAATGAGGTCCCCAGAACTGGATGTGATATTCCAGAAGAGGTCTAACTAAAGCAGTTAAACCCAGTCTTAAGATTGCAGAGACACTGGTAGGCATGGAGATATCAGATTACATGCATGTCGGGATGGAGGAAAAATAGTAGACCTTTCCACTTCATTTGTGTGGCTCCAGCAAGCACCACTTAGGCACTGGCAGCAACATTAGGCCTACAAAGAAAAGCCCCACAAAGTCCACTACAACACAGCATGTTATGTTGAGCCGCATGCTTCTCAGAAACTGTGCTGAAGGCTGAGATATGGTGACACAGGACCACCCATGGTGGGCTACGAGAAAAACCTTGTGGGCTGCGTTAGACTTACAACAGCCCACTCCGTTTATAGGCTCAATAGGGATGCAATTCTTCTCCAAGTTTCTTATTTTATCTAAGTATTTTATCTTATATAAGGAAACAATGAGCAACTTCAGCAAGTTCCTTTCAAAACTCACAGTTTTCAAAGCTGATTCATAATTATTCATAATTTGGGATTTGTTCTGTTCACAAAAAGTTGTGCATATTATACACAGGAAACAACATACTGTACTGTACCTACTGTACTGTACTGATTTTCCATGTAAATCAACCATGCACAAATTTAGCTCAGAAATCCCCAATTACAGCATTTTTGGTGCATAAAAAACCTGCATATTTCTGCATAGAAATATTATTTTATGCATGGAAGAAGCTGTTTCCTGTGCAGAAAATGTTGTTTTCTGTGCTAAACAACTAAAAGTAAATGTTCTGTGGAATAAGTCCCAGGCCATTTCCGCACTAGACTGTTATAGTGCTATTATTCCACTTTCAATATCCTATGGAATCCTGGGGTTTGCAGTTCAAAGGCCCCTCCCTAAACTGCAAACCCCAGGATTCCATAGTATGTTGAAAGTGGAATAATAGCACTATAACAGTCTAGTGCGGAAATGGCTCCAAATGGCAAACATTCTCACCAGCCCAGAATTTTTCTCACCAGGGTTTCTTGACACTCAAAAAACACATTTTTTTCAGCCAGTTTTTTGAGTATTTCTGAATATTCTTTCCATCCTTAAGGATCAAGCCCTTGCACACCAGAACTGTGCTTTGTTTATTTCTTAATTCTGTGACAATATGCTCCGCATGTGTCTCTTTGGAGTTGGCTTTGTTATTTTGGCAAAGGCGTTGACAACTCGTGAAACATTCCAAGCCTCCTGGCAGATATTTTTTTTGGAATGTGAATTCCATCTAAAACTTCAGGGGAGCAGAAAGCAACAACAAAATACATTCAGGAGTTTCCATGGGGATTCTCAGTGCTATATGTATTTAATCCAAGTAAGTTTCTCATAGTCGGAAAATCATATGCCCAAAGTAATAGTGTGTGCATTTGCAAAGCTCAGCGAAATATATAGTTTTGTGACGCACCCCTAAGAATCTGATTCCACAGAGGGCTGATCCAGTTAAGGGCTGTGATGCACTCCAAAGCATGGTTACTTGGAGTAAGTCTCACAAAAGTTGGTAGGACTTAATCTGATATAAATATGTTGTAACCTCAATGGTCTTTTATGTTCCACAGTTCATAGAACCATAGAGTTGGAAGAGACCACAATGGCCATTGAGTCCAACCCCCTGCCATGCAGGAACAAACACCCAAAGCACCCCCAGCAAATGGCCATCCAGGCTTTGTTCAAAAATCCCCGAAGAAGGAAACTCCATTGAGGCAGCATATTCCAATGATGAACAACTCTTACTATCAGGAAGTACTTCCTGATGTTTAAGTGAAATCTCTTTTCCTGAAATTTGAATTCATTGCTCCATGTCCTAGTCTCTGGAGTAGCAGAAAACAAGCTTGCTCCATCTTCAACATGACATCCCTTCATATGTTTAATAAATGGCCGTTTTCATCAGGCTAAACACACCTAGTTCCCTAAGCCTCTCCTCATAGGGCGTGGTTTTCAGACCTTCACTATTTTGGTTGCTCTCCTCTGAACATGTTCCAGCTTGACAATATTCTTCTTGAATTGTGATGCCCAGAACTGGACACAGTGGCAGATTTTGGAGTGTGTGGGGGGAAGGGGAGGCTATGGCACGGAGGCGTGGCCACTGTGTGTGGGCGGGGCTGCGGTGTGTTGGGGCATGGCCAGGGCATGCAGGGACATGGCCATGGTGCATGGGGGACACTCCAGAAACATTGCCGTCCAGGGCGAATCCCTCCGCCTGCCCCCACATCCCCACGCAATATTTTTCCTGAGATTTCAGGGACTGGACACAATATTCCAGGTTTGGTCTGACCAAAGCAGAATAGAGTGGTATTACTACTTCCCTTGATCTTGACACTACTCCTAACTCCTAAAGCCCAGAATTGCATTTACTTTTTTAGCTGCCACATCACACTTTTGACTCATGTTCAGCCTGTGTCCACTAAGACTCCTAGATCCCTTTCACACATACTGTTTTCAAGCTAGGTATCACCCATCCTGTATCCGTGCGTTGCATTTTTCTTCCTAAATACAAATGATCAGGAATAAGAATAACTATAAGAGACCCCTGCAAGCCAGTTGGTTATTTAGAATAGATACAATATGGCATGAACAGGAATTCTTCAGGCATGAACTGGAGAACACGTGCTGGTCTGGGATGTAATACATCTTGGGTTGTGCTACACCATGACTAATGACAATGCCTTGGAAGAATGAGAGAAACCCTGGCTTTATCTCAGAGAGCCAGCATGGTGTAATGGTTAGAACTCTGGAGTACAAATCTGGAGATCAAGGTTTGAATCCCTGCTCCTCCATGGAAACAACACTGGGCGATCTTGGGCAAGTCACTCTCTCTCAGCCTCAGAGGAGGCAAAGGCAAAGCCCCTGAACTAATCTGGTTAAGAAAACCCCGTGTTAGGGTCACCGTTAAGTTGGAAATGACACATAACAACAGATAATGACACATAGCAAGATAACACATAAAAACAACAACCTTATCTGAAATAAAAAATCCATCTGCAGTTTGTGAAAAAATGAGAGCTTCATATCAGCTTTCTAGAGAGCCTACAGATAAGAAGATTTTCCTTGGAGATTCCACTTCAGGTACCAGGTGAAACAGGTGGTTGTATGTCTCCACATTTTTCCACCTGAAGCATTACTTGCACCTTGAAGCATTCCTAGAAACCAGGGCTCCTAAGAAAGGGCATACATACTAGGAAATTCTAGGTTTTGCTGCTATAATTTGCTGGTTGTTGGGCTTTTTAAAAAAAATAGCATATCTATGTGATGTTTCTGATGTCCCATGCTACTTTCTCACAATTTGTGGCACCATCTGCAACATTTAATTCAAGTCCTTGAGTGGGCTTCTTTTTAATTGTGGGTCATATTAGAAGTTTTTAAAAAAAATCATAGGGTGACATCCTTGTAGTCAGTTGCCATGTTGCAGTTTAGACTTATGAATGTATAACTGTTTGCTATTCAGATTTACAATCATAGTTCCAGTGCCGTGATCATAGATGCCCCCCAATTCCACCTTAAATGTTAGTTAGCCACCCTGAGCGGCAAAGTTCTGTGGCAACTGGCAAGTGGGATGACATGACCAGTCTCCTTCTGCCAATGAGTGACTGTGCAAGAAGCAGAAGCACCAAGGAACCATGCAAGCGTCCTGTTGCAACTCTTCATCACTGCATCACTCACTAGCGGGAGGAGGCTGGTCATGTTATCCTGTATCCAGCCAGCACTGCAGAATCCCCTTGCTAGAGACAGCAGACTGGCTTTTTAGGTGGGTGTCAAGTACGGATGGGCCAACCAAATCCTCAAATCCTCGAATCTTCAGCAAGGATTTGAGAGTTGCGAATCCGAATTCCTGTGCTAAAATAGGCAAAGGGAATCTTTCAGATCCACCAACCAAACAGTTTGTTGGACTCCAGAAAACGTGGGACACCAGACACACAAGGGGAGATGGCAAGTGGGTGAGTTTTTCCCTTGGAGTAATAATGGCCTTTGCTAACAATTTCAGAAATTACATCTGGGGTTGTGTTCTAAGATATTTAAATCGAACATTTAATATTTAAGTTCAGCACTATTTTCTGTGCTGAAAATCAATGGCATGTAGAATGCCGGGTCAGTGGGTCTGACGCCAATCAGAAGTAGTGGGGTAGAGGGCAAGGTCACACAATCTCATCCAGTGATTGCCACATGGAGGCCAGTGTACCTCCTTCCACAAGACCAGAGTCTGGTTGTAAACCTACAGTGAAATGTCTGTCATGGTTTCTCACGAGCCACATGACAAACCACATGTAGCAGAAAGGAAAAACTGTTTTTAAAAATTGGCACCTCTGGTTTCTGCCAAAGGCCTGATTGGCTGGAAGGTAGACTCAAATGCACAGTTTGCTACTGGATCCAGATCTGCCTCTGAGTTTTTGGGGTGAGGCAATTCTGACTGCCTGTTACATACACAGCTTGCATATGTGGATGATCTGTGTTTGGTCAATGCTACACAAAAACAAGCGCAAATGTTTGAAAATGAGCTGGGAAAAAAGTTTCAGGTTAAGAACCTAGGCCTAGTACAGAACTTTCTTGGAATTGAAGTACAGAGAGCTGAAAATGGTATTCTGCTGTGTCAGAAACAAAAAAATTGTGAAGTTGTTAGAATTGTGTCAAATGACTGACTGCAAACCAGTGCAAACGCCTATGGTGCCAGGTTTCTTGAAAAACGTCTGTAAGGAATTATTTCCTGATATACACTTGTATCAGTCTGTCATTGGGAGCCTTTTGTACTTAGCTGGCACCAGCCGGCCTGACATTTCACTAAGTGTCAACATTTTGGGCAGAGCGTGTGCTAAGCCAACCCAGTATCATTGGCAGGGTGTGAAAACACAATCAAATGTGCTGTCCTTTACTCCAGCCCCTCCCCAAACTACAAACCCTGGGATTCCATAGGATGTTGACAGTGGAATCATTGCGCTATAAGAGTGTAGTGCGGAAGTGGCCTGGGTTTCCATGGCTGAGCAGGGAATCAGACCCTGGTCTCCAGAGTTGTAGTCCAACATTCATGCCATATTTTACAGTAATATGTAATATTTTCAAGTTATCTTTAAATTAATTTTAAAGGTGATTTTAGATATTCTTAAAGACATGTTGATAGGGATTTTTCAAATCTTATGCCACTCTTTTATCAGCCCTAAATCTTTTGAAAAGCTAATACAAAGCAACTAAAAAGTAATGAGCAACACATTAAAGTAATACAAAGAGTTGCCTTTCAAACGAGTAAAGCCAATGCACTACTTTCTATGCACTGCAACATGTTAATGGGAATGAATTACAAGTTAATGGAAATGAAGTTAGTGGGAATGAAGCAAGTTTTCAAGTTTTGTAAACTTGCAAGTCCAAAGTGGAGCGGCCTTGAGAGAGCTTTCCAGTTTGATTCTATGAAATGCCTAATCCAAACCACAAAGTTTATCAAACGGAAGCTCTTAAGAATGGCTGGGATGGAAGATCAGTCTGAGTGGAGTTCAGTAAGAGACCTCCAACTTTATTTCATTCCTGCACATGTTCTTGATAATAGTACATGTCATAAAATATCTTTATATGTATATTCCACCAGGGTAGTTCTCTTTGACTTGTTCAAGAATCTCAACTGATGACTGAAAACATATTTGCTTTTAGAACAATGATGTTCCCTACAATATTGTTAAGTCTCAATAAATGTAGGTTGATAAACAATGCATTTCAGACCTCATTGCTCTGGAATGTTCACACTTGGTGGCTCATAGAGGGAGGGAGGGAGGGAGGGAGGGAGGGACATGGAAAAACTATGGCCACAATCCTACACCAGGGTTGTGCAGCATGATCTTCACATGTTCAGTTATGCACTGGTCATACTACCCAACCTGTATATTAAAAGGGAGCATTGTGCAACTGAATGTGCAACTGACTACACAATCAAATGTGCTGTCCTTTACTCCAGTCAACAAGCATTCCAGGAAGCAGGTGGATGGAATGCAAGAATTGTCAGGTAGTTAAGCCAGTCCAGGTCAGTCACATGTTATCCAGCACGATCAAGGCAGAAGATGAGTCAGCAGTGTGATGCAGCAGCCAAGAAAGCCAACACGATTCTTGGTTACATCAATAGAAGTATGGTGTCTAGATTAAGGAAAATAATAGTACCATTCTATTCTGTTCTGGTCAGACCCCATCTGGAATACTGTGTCCAGTTTTAAGCACCTCATTTCAAGAAAGATATTGACAAGCTGGAACTTGTCCAGAGGAGGGCGACCAAAATCGTGAAGGGTCTGGAAACTATGCTCTCTGAGGAGTGGCTTAGGGAGCTAAGAATGTTTAGCCTGATGAAAAGAAGGTTAAGAGTGACATGATAGGATACTGACAAGCTGGAACATCCCCAGAAGAGGGTGACCAAAATGGTGAGGAGTCTGGAAACCATGAAGCCCTATGAGGAGCATCTTAGGGAGCTGGGGATGTTTAGTCTTCAAAAGAGAAGGTTAAGAGGGGACATGATAGCCATGTTTAAATATTTGAAAGGATGTCATATCAAAGAGGGAACAGGCTTGTTTTCTGCTGCTCCAGAGACTAGGACAAGGAACAGTGGATTCAAACTACAGGAAGAAATTCCACTTTTAAACCTCAGGAAGAACTTCCCGATGGTCAGAGCTATTCGCCAGTGGAATATGCTTCCTCAGAGTGTGGTGGAGTCTCCTTCTTTGGAGGTTTTGAACCAGAGGCTGGATGGCCATCTGTTGGGAGTGTTTTGCTGTGTGTTCTTCCATAGCAGGAAGTTGGATTGGATGGCCTCTGGGGTTTCTTCCAACTCTATGATTCTAAGTATGAGGGTAATTGTCAGTCAGTCCAGAAGTTGCACAGCAAGTCAATAGTCCAAATAAACAAAACCAACAAAGAGTAAAGCAGAGCTGTAAATAGTATCCAATCCAAGGTCCCAAGAACACGAGCACTGAAGAGTACCACCAGTCACCAAGACAGACGGTTGTAAGCAACAAAGCCTGCAGTGAAGTGCTGGAGATTTATAGCCAGTTGTCTCAAGACACCAGGAGATCGATTAGGCAGTGTCTGCTACTTGACAGCTCCTACCACCAACATACCCTCTCCTTCTTTTTTTTTTTCTCCAGCAAAAGGCTCCACTGCATCTTCAGCCTTCTTCTGGGGAATAGGGTCCCTCTCTACAATAGCCCTCTAGCTTCTCTGATTCAGAGAGACCACCATTATTTTGAATTGTAAATTCCAAGCATTCCTGACACTCTGACTCTGTGTTTGAATCTTCCAACTCCAGAGGGTGAGTTATGACATGTGCAACCCAAAACTAAAACATTTGCAACGGCACTGCACCATGTAACTCTGATTCCACAATCTTCAGCTCAGTATGGATGTTCTGTGTTGGACAAAAGTCCTCAGCTGCTTTTGTGGGGAACCCTATGCGTGCATAAGACACCCAAAGGCATTTGGGGATGCTGTGGCTGCTCTGTGATGTTTAATTGTCACACACGCAGATCACCACTTTGATGCTCTGTTGGCACTGAATGATAAGGATGTTATGTTTGAAGCAAACTAATCAGGAAAATGCACCATGGAAGACTTCACACATCTGTTTCAAAAACCGGTATCCTGAGAGGGGCATGCACACATTAAATTTTCCTGTACATGTGTGCATGTCCTTTTTGGGGAACTGCAGGGGATAGTGTTCCTTACCTCCCTCTGTAGCTTTGTTTTTAATGTTTCTAATTGTTTTTTTAATGTTTTTAATTGTATTAAATGTTTTTTAATCTCTTAAATTTATTGTTGGAAGCTGCCTTGGATCCCATTCTGGGAGGAAGATGGCATAGAAATATAATAAACTAGCATATATACCTGGCATTGCCTAGGATTTTATTTTCTCATAGGTAATACTTGTTAGAAATACCTTAGGAATTACTTTACCTTACCTTAGGAATTAGATGCAGTTGAAAAACACAGATTTGAGATCCTGTGTCTCTAATTCCCCAATCTGTCTTGTCCAGTACATGTAACTTTTCCCCATATTCCGCAATCCAATCTGTATTCAGAGTTGTTAACATACAGAGGTTGGGTTCCTGAAGGAATACATTGGCCTCCTCCTTGCTGCTAGGCCTTGTCTCCATAGCAACTGGTCAGGAACAAGAGCTCTCTGGCTGAAAATTCTAAAGGCCCATCTCTAAACTGCAAACCCCAGGATTCCATAGAATCTTCTCAGGCAGCCAATTGTGTGAGGTCTTCTCTGCCTGACACGGACAAACAAACTTTGACTTTATATATTAGATAAATAAATAGCATTCCAAGCCCTCCTTAATTAATAGCTTCTGAAGCCCTCCACACAGCCATCCCTTTCTTTGTATGGAGCAGGCAGGATGGCAAAAGCATCATCCCATAGCCAGATGCAAAATGATGACATCACCACAGAGATCCACCACAGTCATTCAGAGTTCTCTGCATTGTGGTAACCATTTCACATCTGGCTACAGGGACACAGCCACACACTTCTGCAACCTCCCTGCTCCCCACAAACCAGGGAATGGCTGTGCAGAGACAGGGGCTTCAAAGGCTGTTCAGTAATCTGAGAGTGTACAGACCTACCATGCTATATTGAGCCATAAGGACTGCAGCCAATGATCTCAGTTCAACGTTCCCTTAGGGTTGCATCAATACTCACGTGCACAGATATGCTCCATGAGCACTACACAATCCCTGTGCAGAATAGCACCATTGCACAACACATGTGACTAGGTGCTTTTGAAAAATACATGATGTGTAACCACAATGCAAAGTAGAGGATGTGCAACCTTGATGCACAGAAGACAGGATCAAAATTCAAAATGACCTTAACAGTTTGGAGAGCTGGGCCAAAGCTAACAAAATGAAATTCAAGAGAGAGAAATGTAAAGTCCTACGCTTAGGCAGAAAAAATGGAATACACAAATGTAAGATGAGGAACACATGGCTGGACAACAGTACATGTAAAAGGGATCTAGGAGTCTTGGTAGATCAGAAGCTGAACATGAGTCAGCCATGTGATGCGGCAGCCAAGAAAGCAAACGTGATTCTTGGTTGCATCAATAGGAGTATGGTGTCTAGATCAAGGGAGGTAATAGTACCACTCTATTCTGCTTTGGTTAGACCTCATCTGGAATCCTGTGTCCAGTTCTGGACTCCTCATTTCAAGAAGGATATTGATAAGCTGGAGCATGTCTGGAGGAGGGCGACCAAAATGGTGAAGGGTCTGGAAGCCATGCCCTATGAGGAGCAGCTTAGGGAGCTGGGTATGTTTAGTCTCCTGAAGAGAACATTAAAGGGGACATGATCGCCATGTTTAAATATTTGAAGGGATGTCATGTAGAGGAGGGAATGGACTTGTTCTCTGCCACTCCAGAGACTAGGACAAGGAGCAATAGATTCAAGCTGCAGGAAAGGAGATTCCACTTGAACCTCAGGAAGAACTTCCTGATGATCAGAGATGTCCGGCAGTGGAATCTGCTGCCTCAATGGTGTAAGGTGTAGTCTCCTTCCTTGGAGGTTTTTAAGCAGAAGCTGGATGACCATCTGTTGAGAATGCTTTGATATGTGTTCCTGCATAGCAGGGGGTTGGACTGGATGGTCTCTGGAGTCTCTTCCAACTCTATAATTCTATGATTTTACGATTCTGTGATTCTATGTATAATACAAAATGTGCAGCTTTCAAAGACAAGGCTCAAATGAACATGCTGTCTGTGCAATTCTGCTTCTGCCACTATTGGCAGAGTATGCCCACTGCCCTGTGGTAACTTCTTGGCCCCCCATGTGTAGCATGACTGATGCATGTATATGTCCCTAATGGAATTCCAGCTGTATTTATTTATTTGATTCATACACTGCCTTTCTCTCAGAAATGTACTGTGCTGTAAGAGCTGTTTGACAGTGGAACAGGCTGCCTCGAAGGGTATCTTTGGAGGTCTTTAAACAGAGGTTGGATGGGCATCTTTCAAGAGCGCTTTAGTTTTATATTCCTACATGGCAGAAGGCTGGACAAGTTGGCCCTTGTGGCCCCTTTCAACTCCATGATTCTATCATCCTATGATTCTACTCTGAAATATAGTAGCTGCCGTAATAGCAAATCAGTGAATTTTGTGGCTGAAAGGGGATTTGAATCCAGATGCTCTCCATGGGGATCTTCCGTTGTCACTGTACCACACCAGCTATCCACTGACTTATTACTTCTTGATAATCCACTTAGTTTTTCAGATCTTCAACTCAGAAGCAGTGCTTGGAAAACTTTTTTTTCTGACTATATTTCCCAGAATTCTCCTAGCTAGCACTGTCACTGGGATAGTTCTAATAAGTAACCTTTCCAAGCTCTGCTCGTATGGTTACAGAGCAACTGTTCATCCTTATCAAAACATATTTGTGTCTTTTTTTCCTTCTATATTGCAAAAATCTGTTTAATTGTCTCTCCTTGGCTTCGATTAGCTGGCAGACCTCTCCCCTCCAAGTGTGTGTTGATTCTGATCAGATGTCTAAAATTTTCCACACTAGATGCCAAGTTAAGGAACATTTTTTCCATACTGGAAAGCTGCAAAGATAACCATATAGAATGAAGCCGACCTCTGCAAAGGAAGCAGGCAGATGGAGAAACAAGAAAGTTGGAGAACGCTGTACAAACCAGAGGAAATTCCCGCCTCCTTCTCTCTCTTCCTTTCTGTTTTGTAACCTGCTTTGAATGCCACATCTTTGGTGGAAAAGTGGCATCTAAATTTGGAGTCTAAAATTTATGATCTAATACAGTTGGCTTTCCACATTCACTATGGTTAGGGGCTCAGGACCCTTGCAAAAGTGGAAAGATCACAAATGTCAAAATGTGTATGTGTCTCTGAGAAGGGGGCCAAGGAATGGTGTGGAGAACAGAGTCCAAACCAGGTCAGGAAAAGAGAGGAAAGAGGGCAGGTTGTCATAGTGGCCCTATAGCTCCTCTCTCTCACCCATGTGGTGCTGAGAAACTGGGCTTTGAATTGTCCTTAGTTGGCCAAGCAGTAGCTGGTGGGGGAGAAAGAGGACCAGAGGTGAGCTTTTAAAGAGATGCACAGCCTGATCAGAGCTGCTCGAAAAGAGATGGGGGACAGGGGTTGAAGAAATTTGCAAATAATCAAATCCATGAAAGTCAATTCCACAAATGTGGAAGGCTGACTGGATAACTTTTTTTCATGCTATATCTGTTAAAACAGATTTGGAGGATGACAGCAGGGTAGAAAACCTACATCTGGAGGCAACTGGGCATCCCACTGGGCTGCTTCTATGGGTCCTAGTTCTTTCCTGTTCTCCCAGACCTTCTGACTATTTAAGAAAGTGTAGAATGAAAGAGAATTGATAATCCTGGAAACTTCTGGGAACCTTCTAACCAAGAACCATGTTTGCTTACAACACATCTGTGTTAACAGGGAAGGGAGTGGGGAATGGAGAACCAGAAGTAAACTTCCAAGCGCTTCTAGTTATATTTTCTCCTTGCACCAGAGATCATCCACAAAAGTGGGGATGGAAGCATGAGCCAGCTCTTTCAGTCACCCACAAGCAACAGAAGGGAAATTATTTAAAAAACTGCCTCTGATCTTCCTCCTTCTTCACCAGCCACTGCCTGACCAGCTAAGGACAGATTGCAGCCCGGTTTCTCAGCACCACAGACCCTCTCCTGATGCCCTACCCAACCAAGGAAAGAGATGGACGAAAGAGAGGAAGTCTAGGGCCACCATTTCAACTTGCCCCCTTTCCTTCTTCTTTCCTTGGCCGTTTCTGCACTAGCCTGTTATAGCGTAATGATTCCACTTTCAGCATCCTCTGGAATCCTGGGGTTTGCAGTTTCGGGAGGGGCCCTCCCAAAACTGCAAACCCCAGGATTCCAGAGGATGTTGAAAGTGGAATCATCACGCTATAACAGGCTAGTGCGGAAATGGCTCCTGGCCTGCTTTGGACCCTGGGCGGCCATTCTCCTCTCCACCCATCAGCTCCCTTCCCACAGACACATACTAACACACTTTGATATTTGCGGTTTTTTGACTGTTGTGGGGCCTCTGCACCTCCAACGCTAGAAAATGGGAGGGCTGATTGCATATGTGACCAACACTATTATCCTAGAATACATTTCACACATCAGCTAAGCAGTAGAGATGACAATAAAACCAGTGGCACTTTCTATCCTTGGTATCTTTGTATTTTCAAGATGGTTCTTGAGGAAGGCAAGCAGAGGTTTTCTAAAAGCCAGTGTGACAGTTTGGGGAGATTTGTGCTCGTTTGTTTGTTTCTTTACCTCCAAGCCAATTTCCAGAATTTTGGAAACTGATTAAGCCCTTTTTATTTTATTTTGTTACAGCCAGAGCCATCCCGTTTTTTACCCTTTGCCTGCCTGCTTCAGAGCCTGCCTAGACTGCCTTCTTTTGGACTCATCTCCCAGCTTTCTTACTGAACTCAATTAGGAACATGGCTTCTTTCACCAAAAAAAGTCAAAACAATCCACTTCAAGTTTTCACTGAGTTTTTCCTCCTTCTGCTTCTCCTAATAAAATAAAATAAAATGAACAATCACCCCCAAGGCAGTTTTTCTTCTGTCTGCACTTCTGAACTCATGAGTAAGATAAAACAAAGCTTATGTTTTTTCCCCTGTCCTCCTTAGTAAAAAGGCTCTTCTTCACATCAGTGAAAAGTGAATGATGATGATGATGACAATGTTGATGATGGCGGTGGTGATGATTGTTGGCTTTAGAGGTTTTTATCTTTTTTTAATTTCATTTTTTATTCTTTACTTGGCTGTTACTGTTTTAATACGGAAAATTCTGTTGCTGTTGTGCACCTTCAAGTCACTTCCAACTTCTGGTGACTTTAAGGTGAGCCTATCATTGGGTTTTCTGGGGCTGAGAGTATGTGACACACCCAAGGTCACTCCCTGGGTTTCCATGGCTATGTGGGGAATTGAACCCTGGTCTCCTGGGTCAGAGTGAAACCACTCAAACCACTACACTGTACTGGCTCAATACTGTAAATAAGTTTAATTTTATTTTGATACTCACTTTTTGTAAGTTTTTAATTGTACTGTTTTACACTGTGAGCTGCTTTGAGTCTCAATTTTGGGAAAACAGTGGGATATAAATTGATGATAATGATGGTGGTTGTGGTGGTGGTGGTGATGATTATGATGATATCCTAATCATAATCATAGCATAGCATAATCATAGAATTATAGACTTGGAAGAGACCCCAGGGGCCATCCAGTCCAACCCACTTCTGCCATGTAGGAACCCCCACCAAAGCACACCCAACAGATGGCCATCCAGCCTCTGCTCAAAAACCTCCAGGAAGGAGACTCCACCACACTCCATGGAGGCAGCATCTTCCACCACCGGAAAGCTCTGATCGTCAGGAAGTTCTTCCTGAGGTTCAAGTGGAATCTCCTTTACTGCAGCTTGAATCCATTGCTCCATGTCTGGGGAAAAAAAATAATTTAAATGTATAAGAAGATAAAAACACATCACACCACTATCAGCACTATTCCACCATATGATTTTAAAAATCAGTCAAATGACTGCCAAAATAAGAAGACTTTAACCCGTCATTGAGAAAAGAGCAGGGAGGAAACTAACCAGACCTCCCGTGGAGGGACTTCCACATCCTGGGAGCATCCACAGGGAAAGCTGTCTCTCATGACTTCACCAAATGATGGTGGATTCATAGGGAAAATTTATAAAAAATTGTTAATGGCCAACTACAGAATGAATGGTTGACAATTAGTTGGGGAAAAGATATATCGATAGATACAAAAGTATCTAAATTTGGTTACAAGAAATTGCTAAAAATAAAAATACAAATGTAAAAGAATAACAAATGAACATGATTGGTAGATGGTACAGAACACCCCATCAAATGGTTTATATAAATGGCAACTTCTCACCAAAATGTTGGCAAGGATGCGGAGCTAGATGTATTTATACACATATGTGGTGGGAGTGTCGAATTATTCAGAAGATTTTGAAAGAGGTGAAGAAACCAAAAAATAAAATAATAAGGAGAGAGGTTCAGTTAAGTGAAGAAAATTGTTTAACCCTCAAATTAGGAACAATAGGTTTAAATGAAAGTTGTGTAACAAAACAGATTTTAAAACCTGCTCATGCTGTTACTGCTTTAGGGTGGAAAAAGGAATCAATGTGGAATGAGTTTTGTTTGATAAAATATATAAAAGAAGTTATATTATTTGATTTTC
The DNA here is from genome assembly GCA_948472985.1 of Iguana delicatissima. Classification (NCBI taxonomy): domain Eukaryota; kingdom Metazoa; phylum Chordata; class Lepidosauria; order Squamata; family Iguanidae; genus Iguana; species Iguana delicatissima. Next base: position 226,790 of record CAOKZL010001386.1, read on the forward strand.
CTAGGGAAAGAAAGTTAAAGTATAGTGGACAATGTTGTAAAGAATCATGGAGTGATAAATCAAAAATAATAATTGAAAAAGTAGATGAAAAATTGGGGTATGAAAATGTGATTAATTTGATTAAGATTATATCTCACAGCTCTGAAAAAGTTTTCTGACATAAATTAATACAAATGGCATCTGGATCCTCTGTTAGCCATTTGGGGGGAGGGGGTTGGATAGATTGAAAAAGCATTGCTGTTAAAAAAACTTTTTTCCTTGTAAAAACATTGTAATACAGTATATATTAATGTATATTTAGTATGTGATTCATAATAAAAGGGGAAAAAAGGGGAAAAAAAGAAAAGAACACATGATGATAGTGGGATTGAGAGAAAGCCAATTCCCAAAGATCTCAGAACTCAGGCTACCTATGGGTCTAAACTCAGGAAGCAATACAGTCCTCCCTCCACATTCACGGGTTTGACCTTCACAAATTTGATTATTCGCGAGGTGCCCACTTGCCTGCCCCCATTCTCCTCCTCCCACTCCGTGGTCTTTTGCCCAGGTACGCTGCCTTGGAAGGCAAGCAAACAGGAGGGGGAAAGGTTCGTGGGTATGCAAGAGTTTCCCTCTTAACTCTCCAGCTTGATGCCTCACGGGTGCACAGGAAAAATGCACAGAGGTGAAATGCAGGAGAATGCAGGGGGAAGATCTTTCCTCCTTCCAGTCTTGTGCCCACTGCTCATGCAAGTACACAGAAAGAAAGCAGGGTGCATGGGCAGTGGGCAAAAGTTTAGGAGGAAAAACATTCCCTTCCCTCCACTCTCCTGCACCTCGCCTGCACAAGTGTGCAGGAAAAAGGAAGTCTGCACTGGCGGCAGCAACCAGAAGAGTGCAGGGGGAAAAACCTCCCCTTCTGTCCACTTTCCTGCCTCTCACTCATGCAGGCGTGCAGGAAGAAGGCAGGCTGTGCTGGCAACAGGCACCAGACTGGAGTGTGGGAAGGTTTTTCCCCCTGCAATTTCCTGCCATTCTGGTAGGCCAGCTGCAGAAAGAAGGCAGAGGAGGGAGTGGGAGCACTCAAGAGGGGTTTATTCAAAGTTTTTTGAGGCCATTTCCACACTAGCCTGTTATAGTGCTATTATTCCACTTTCAAGCCCCAGGATTCCATAGAATGTTGAAAGTGGAATAATAGCATTATAACAGTCTAGTGCGAAAATGGCCTGACTTTCACAAGGGTTCGCAAAAGTTGATGGGCCACTGTATGTGCATGTGAGGTAGGCCCTACGCAGATGGGGTAAAGAACTATATACCAACCTGTTACCCTGTTTTCTGGGGGTCCCGGGAGGGACACCTAAATAACCTTGCAATTACGCAAATTTGGGGAAATTAGTCAAGAGCACTGGTTGGAAAAACGAGAGGCAGGGTAATGCAGCGGAATCTTGTGACCCAGTGTTTACGGGGTTAGGCCAAGTCAAGAAGCAGACCGGTTTGAAAGTAATGAATGATGGACTGAATGAAAAAAAAACAGACTGAAGCTGAATCCAGATAAGACGGAGGTACTTGCTGTTAAGGGCCCTAGCCCAGGTATGGGGGTCTGTCAACCAGTCCTAGACGGGGTCACACTTCCCCTGAAAGACTGTGTTCACAGCTTGGGGGTGCTCCTGGACTTGCCACTTCAGATGACAGCTCAAATAGATGCAGCGTCCAGGAGTGCCTATTATCAGCTTCAGCTGATACGCCAGCTGCGCCCCTTCCTGGAGCTGGAACACCTAAAAGTAGTGATACATGCACTGGTAACTTCGCGGCTTGACTTCTGCAATGCGCTCTACATAGGGCTACCCTTGTGCTTAGTCCAGAAGCTTCAATTAGTTCAGAATATGGCAGCCAGGATGGTCACCAGAAGACCTAAAACTGACCATATAACACTAATTCTAAAGTCTCTCCATTGGCTGCCTATTAGTTTCTGGGCACAGTACAAGGCGTTGGTTATTACCTTTAAAGCCCTTCATGGCTTCGGGCCAGCCTACCTGCGGGATCGCCTTCTCCCATACAATCCACCCCGCACACTAAGGTCCTCTGAGAGGAATTTACTGCAGCCAGTCAGAACTAGGTTAGCTGCGGTTACCCAGAGGACCTTCTCCTCTATCACTCCCAAGTTATGGAATGGCCTGCCGGAGGAGACCCGGCACATTACCAGTCTTGACTGCTTTAAAAGAGCAGTCAAGACTGTCTCTTCCGACAGGCCTTCCAAGACTAGCATTTCCATCGCCTCCCATCAATTGTCTTGCTGTTCTTTTAATAGTTGATTGATTGTTGTGTGTTTTAGGGGGTTGGTTTTAGGTGGATTGGTGGGCGGGGAGGATTGGGTATGTTTTTTAATGTATTAATGTATTTAATGTTGTTTGCCGCCTCGATCCATGTGGAGAGGTGGGATAGAAATAAATATTATTATTATTATTATTATTATTATTATTATTATTATTATTATTATTATTATTAAATACAGGCACACAATGTAAGCAACACAAGCATGCAGATAACTAAGGAAAATAAAGGTGTGAGTAAGATAGCGGGATTTTCAGAGGGATAGTTGATTTGGGTGATATGAAACCTGTTCCTGAAGCCCGGAAGAAGATAGAGAGCGATGCTGAGGTTTGGTGTGGCTCAGCACGTGGAGCTGAGGGGAAGCTCACGAAGCAATGGGGCAGCAAGGCGGTCTGGAACTCAGGAGCAATCCAAGGAAGGTCTCAGAATCAGAGGTTTTTATAGGGAGAAGTGTGACTGCAGGCTATGCCTTACTCGGGGACAACAATGAGTTTTGGGTGCAAGACAATGTCTCTGAAAGGTCACAATTTAGCATGATGGAATCAGAGCCGAATTAACAATGGTGTAGCCAGTATGTAAATGCACAATGCTTGACAGTGGATGGTTCAGCCTTTGTCAAGTTGCCTGCTCGGGGCAGGGAGCTTTTTGTAGGTAGCGCGCATACATAATATGGTGTTTGCCAGGGAGGTCTGCTGAAGCTGCGATCTGGCTATTTCTGGCGTGCCTGTATTGTGTGAGAATATTTCAGCAGTTAAGTGCCGAGCCTAGTTTCGTGTTTGTCCGGGGGCCTCACAAACACGTGGAGAAGGGTGGTATAGTAAGGCCGAATTATGATATCAAAGTGATATTGCGTGCTATCTCCAAATAGGCCTAAACTGCAGTAACAAACCTGCCAGTGTTAAAATCTGCAGGACAAGGCTTTCTCCTGGTCTTGCTATTATGCCACACTTCCTTGGTGGGGACACAGGAGAGAGCCTTCTCCATGGCTGCTCCCACCCTCTGGAATTCCCTTCTGCAGGAAGTCTGCCTGGCCTCCTCCCTGCTCTCCTTTTGCTGGCAAGCAAAGACTTTTTGTCCAGCATGTGAGCAGCAGAGTTTATTTTTACTGGGATATTTTATTAATTCTTTTACCTTTTGTATGCTTCTAAAATTCCATGCTGGTTTTATTTGATTTTAATAGTTTTTAGCTTTATGTGATTTTTTTAAATTGATTATTTCTGGAAGCCTCCTTAGATCCCACTCTGGGAGAAAGGCAGCCATAAATGCAATAAAATAAAATAAAATAATGTCAGTATAGTACAACCAACAAATTCAGACAATGGCTGAGGCAAAGCACTACGATGCATGATGGAGCACAAGGGGTACATTGAGGAAGCAACTGTGGAAGCGCCATTGCACAACCTGCAACTTTGTGAAATGGTCATAGCTCAAAGTGCCGTGTACATGGAGGCACACACACTACAACAAACATTGTGCAATGTATAGCCGCATGAGTGAGAGGCATATTATAGAATCATAGAATCATAGAAATGTAGAGTTGGAAGAGACCGCAAGGGCCATCCAGTCCAACCCCCGGCCATGCAGGAAAACCCTCAAAGCACTCCCGACAAGTGGCCATCCAGCCTCCGCTTAAAAACCTCCAAAGAAGGAGACTCCACCACACTCCGTGGCAGCACATTCCACTGCCGGACAGCCCTGACTGTCAGGAAATTCCTCCTGAGGTTCAGGCGGAATCTCCCCTCCTGCAGCTTGCATCCATTGCTCCTTGTCCTGGTCTCAAGAGCAGGAGAAAACAAGCCCACTTCCTCCTCGACATGACATCCCTTCAAATATTTAAACATGGCTATCATGTCCCCGCTCAACCTTCTCTTCTGCAGACTAAACATACCCAGCTCTCTAAGTCTGTCCTCATAGGGCATGGCTTCCAGGCCCCTCACCATTTTGGTTGCCCTCCTTTGGACCTGCTCCAGCTTATCCATATCCTTCTTGAATTGGGGTGCCCAGAACTGGACACAGTATTCAAGATGAGGTCTAACCAAAGCAGAATAAAGTGGTACCAATACCTCCCTCGATCTAGACACCATACTCCTATTGATGCAACCAAGAATTGCGTTGGCCTTCTTGGCTGCCGCCTCACACTGCTGACTCATGTTCAGCTTGTGGTCTATGAAGACTCCTAGATCCCTTTCACACGTACTGTTAGCCAGCCACGTGTCCCCGATCCTATATTTCTGCATACCATTTTTTCTGCCTAAGTGTAGGACCTTACATTTCTCTCTGTTGAAATTCATTTTGTTAGCCTTGGCCCAGCTCTCCAATCTGTCCAGGTCCTTTTGAATTTTGATCCTATCATCAGGCGTATTAGCAACCCCTCCCAATTTGGTGTCATCTGCAAATTTGATCAGCGTGCCCTCTATTCCTTCATCCAAGTCATTAATGAAGATATTGAACAGCACCGGGCCCAGGACAGAACCCTGTGGCACCCCGCTAGTCACTTCTCTCCAGGATGAGAATCTGCCATTGGAGACCACCTTTTGGGTACGGTCGGTCAACCAGTTACAAATCCACCTGACAGTAGCCCTGTCCAGTCCACATCTTACTAGCTTCTTTGCAAGAATGTCATGGGGAACTTTGTCAAAGGCCTTACTGAAATCAAGATATACTATGTCCACAGCATTCCCTTCATCTATCAAGCAAGTAACTCTATCATAAAAAGAGATAAGATTAGTCTGGCATGACCTATTTTTGAGAAATCCATGTTGACTTTTCGTAATTACAGCATTGTTTTCTAAGTAATTAGAAACTGACTGTTTGATGATCCGCTCCAGGATCTTTCCAGGTACTGATGTCAGGCGGACTGGGCGATAATTATTTGGGTCCTCTTTTTTTCCCTTCTTGAAGATGGGGACAACATTTGCCCTCCTCCAGTCTGCCGGAACTTCTCCGGTCCGCCAAGAGTTTTCAAAGATTATAGCAAGAGGTTCCGCAATGACCTCTGCTAGTTCTTTTAAAATCCTAGGATGCAATTCATCTGGCCCTGGAGACTTGAATTCATCCAGTGTGGCCAGGTATTCCTGTACTGCCTCTCTACCTATTCTGTGCTGCATTTCCCCCACTTCCTCACCTGCTCCCCAACCGCCAGGTTGAGTGTTTTCATCCTTTTGGGAAAAAACTGAGGCGAAGAAGCTGTTGAGGAGTTCTGCCCTTTTTCTTCCTCCTGTTATTAATTCACCATCTTCCTTCCGCAGTGACCCTATCGTCTCCTTCTTTTTCCTTTTACTGCGGATGTATTTAAAAAAGCCCTTTTTATTGTTTTTAATGTCTCTGGCCAGCCTAAGTTCGTTCTGTGCTTTAGCCTTTCTGACCTTCTCCCTACATCTCCTGGCTACTTGCTTATAATCTTCTTTGGTGATTTCCCTCTTCTTCCATTTCCTGTACATGTTTTTCTTAACACTTAGCTCAGCTAAGAGCTCTTTAGTCAACCATTCCGGTTTGTTCAGATGCCTTCCATTTTTCCTCCTTAATGGCACAGTTTTAGCCTGTGCCTTCAGTATCTCCCTTTTAAAGAACTCCCATGCATCCTGAACTCCTTTCTCATTGACTATTCTTGACCACGGGATTTCAGCCAGCAGCTCCTTCAGTTTACAGAAGTCTGCTTTTTTAAAATCTAAGAAGAGTGCCTGGCTACACTTGTCTTCTCTTCCCCACTGAATGCCAAATTCTAATAGGGCATGGTCACTCTCTCCTAAAGATCCAACCAGTTCTACGTCATTAACAAGGTCTTCCCTGTTGGTCAGGATCAGATCCAGAATATTTGATCCCCTTGTCGCCTCTTCCACCTTCTGGACCATGAAATTGTCCGCAAGACAAGCAAGAAACTTACTGGACCTTGCCGCCTTTGCAGAGTTTGACTGCCAACATATATCCGGGTAGTTGAAATCTCCCATTATTACTGTATCTCTCCTTTTTGAATGTGCAGTCATTTGGTCTACGAAAGCGCCATCGAGGTCCTCAGTCTGGCTTGGAGGTCTGTAGTAAACCCCCACTATAATATCCCTATTGTTTCTCGCTCCCTTAATTCTTACCCAGATGCTCTCGACCTGGCTTCCTGTGTTCAAGTCGTGGATCTCTTCACAGGTGAAAACATCCTTGACATATAAGGCTACTCGTCCTTCTTTCTTATTTGGTCTATTTCTACAAAATAGGCTATACCTCTCTATTCCTACATTCCAATCGTGAGACTCATCCCACCAGGTCTCAGTGATGCCTATCAAATCATATTTATTTTGTTGTACTAGGAGTTCAAATTCATCTTGTTTGTTTCCCATACTCCGTGCATTAGTGTAGAGACACTTAAGTCCCCGTGCCCTTCCTGCAAGTCCCATAGCATTGTTTCCACCCCTCCCATGATTGGATGCTATTCCTACTTGGCCAATATCATTTGGGCCTTTTTCCCTTGCACTTGCCGAGTCCTTGTCCTGAATAATCTTGTCTCCCTCCCCAGTTGTACTTAGTTTAAAGCCCTCCTAATCCTCCTTGTGAGACTGTTTGCAAAAACGTTCCTGCCAAGTTTCGTGAGGTGCAGCCCATCCCTTGCCAGAAGCCCATGTTCCTGGAATTTCAAGCCATGATCCAAAAAGCCAAACTGTTGGCGGTGGCAAAATGTGCGGAGCCAGCTGTTGACCTCTACTATTGTCCTTTCCCTTCGTGCACCATATCCTCGAACAGGGAGGATTGATGAAACGACCACCTGCGCCCCAAGGTCCTTAAGCTTTCTCCCCATAAGCTCGTAGTCCTTTGTGATGTGATGAAAGCTGCGCTTCACCATGTCATTGGTTCCAACGTGAACCAAAACGAGGGGCTTACGGTCAGTGGGCTTGACCAGCCTGGCTAGGCTCTCTGTTACGTGGTTGATCCTGGCCCCAGGAAGACAGCAGACCTCTCGATTGAGCTTGTCCGGTTTGCAAACTGCCGGTTCGGTTCCTCTGAGCAAGGAGTCCCCAACCACCAGAACTCGCCTCCTCTGAGGCCTTTCCAGGGTTCTTCGACAAGCAGATTCTTCCAGGATTGCCTGGGCATTGTGTTGAGGCCGGGAGTGCTGGTCTTCCCAATGTTGGATGCTGTCCTGTTGGTGTTCAAGTTCCAGTTGGCGAAGTTGGATTCCTTCTTGCTGATGTTGTGTTCCCTCCTTCTGGTGTTCCTCATCATTCACAGCACCAAGAACGTTGAAGCGATTCTGTAGTTTGAGAGTCTCTGTTTCCCTCCTGGCCCTTCTACTTCTCCGTGTGACATTCCTCCAAGCATCGCTTTGCTGGCTCACGGAATTGATTTCCTCATCAGGCAGCTTCTCCGCATATCCGGTCTTCAGGAAGGTCCTCTCTGCCCTATCTAAGAAGTCCTCACCTTCCCTAATAAGATGAAGATTAGAAACCTGTGCCTCCAGCTGCCGCACCTTGACCTCTAAGAAGGTGACCAGCTTGCACTTGCTGCAGGTGTACCTGACAACATCTTGTGGCAAGAAAAGGAACATGCCACAAGTGCTACAGATGACAGCAGCAGCTCCCTCCCCTTCCATACTTGATAATACAGAGAATAGAACAAAAAAACAAAAACAAAAACTGGGCCTCCTTTCTTAATTTGAGCTGTATAAGCTATGTCTGCTCAGGTTAACTACCAAGCTCAGTTGAACTCTTCTTAAATTTGTTCAGTCGCTATAAGGATTGGTTGTTCCTAAACTTGAATGGTTGAACTTGAAGGATTGAAGTAGATGGATGAAATTGCACGTGCCATAGGCGCGCGCCGCTGGGAGTTCCTAATAAAGCCTCCTTCCCCTAGCTGGCTCCTCACCCTAGCTTGATTAACTCTTCCTAGTTTGATTGACAGTTAACTGACTAACTAATTGCACAATGCCTATTTCATATTGCATGGTGCACAATGTGGATTGAAGTCTGACCATTGCACAGCTGTGGCATTTGGCCATATATGCTATTCTATGTTGAAATTCTACATAGGGCTGTGTAGTGCTGTGATGGTGCAGGTCCGTGTGCAGATATTTCTGCTACACTATAGATCTATTGAATTGAGGCCATCATCTTTTGTTTTTTAAAAGTTATCATTAAAATGGAACTAAATTACCGATAGAATTGAAATCATCCAAAACAAATGCATTAAAATAACAACGGGGAAGAAAATTGGCAAAACAGAACACTATTAAGAGCCCTGGCTTTCAAATTCCTGTCATAACAGAAATGTTTTCATCAAGCCAAAGGAAGAAGAATAGGGAGGGAACCATCATACTCTCCAATGAGAGGGAATTCCAAAACCTGGAAGTAGCCACCAAGAAGACCTTCATCTGCCTTCCCACCGAAAGTAACTGGGAAAGTGGTGGGATTAGGAGTAGGGACTCCCCAAAGGTCTCAGAGACTAGGTGGGCTCATATTGGAAGACAAAGCAAAACAGGAGCAGCCATGATGACCATATTCTCAGCCCAGCTATCAGTGTGCATGCTCAGTGGCCCGGGGCAGAATCTCCTGGTGCCCAAATACTCAGCAATTTTGTTGCCCTTAACAAGAAAAGATGTCTCAACACCTTGTGACCATGTAAGACCTTGCACTTTTCAGGACATTTTTGTGTGTGGAACTGCAAAAACGGCTGTTTTTTCCCAAACTCCCTACATTTTCATGGTGCAAAAGACACTGGATGGCCTTCTGCTTGAGACTTATGTCTTCATCTCAGTGGCCTTACATGTGCATAAAATTAAGTTGAGTAGTTTCACAACTCCCATAGTCACCTAGGAGCTGTGATGGCATTAGAGCATACATGCACCTGTTGCGCAATGGTAGAGTGACCAGTGCACCCATTGATGCACAATGGGCAGTGAGGCACATTGGGGTGCTCCTGTATGCATGTTCGGATACCAGCTAGGAAGTCCTAGAGCACCACAGGAGTGGCCGATGCACATCAGAAGTGCCAGATGTAGGTCAGAAGTGCCTGATTCACATTGGAGGACTCTTTTGGTGTCCAGATGAGCATCTTTGCAGTTCACCAATAAAGTTTCATTGCATTTCTGCAAAGCAGCTATAGATTAGCGAAGTGACAGAATATAGATTTTGATGTAGAGTCTTGGCCATTTTTTTTCGTGTTCTAATAAGTAAATCTACAAGCATAGGAAGATGTTTTGCGCACTCTATTAGGAAATGTCAAAGTGTCTTAAAACTCACAGAAACAGGATGATTACATTCATTTCATATTCATAAAGCACAGTGTACCTAAATAGCATCACTATAATCATTCGCAGCCTAGATGCCAGGTGGTTGATTACAGAATTATAGAATTGGAAGAGACCATAGAGGCCACCCAGTCCAACCTCCTGTTGTACACAAATACACAATCAAAGCACTCCTGACAGATTGATATCCAGCCTCTGTTTAACTCCATCATACTCTGAGGCAGCATATTCCACTATCAAACTGCTCTTACCGTTAGGAATTTTTCCCTAATATTTAGGTGGAACCTCTTTTCCTGTAGTTTGAATCCATTGCTCCATGTTCTAGTCTCTGGATCACCGGAAAACAAGCTTGCCCCATCCTTCATATGACATCCTTTCAAATATTTAAACATGGCTATCATGTCCCCTCTTAACCTTATCTTCTCCAGGCTAAATATACCCCGCTCCCTAAGCTGCTCCTCACAGGCATGGTTTCCAGACCTTTTACCATTTTGGTCACCTGCCTTTGGACACATGTCAGCTTGTCAGTGTCCTAGGTCCAAAAAATCTGGGTTGGGAGCAGATAAATACAATAAACAAAAAACAAAAGATAGGCATACAGGAGTTCATTGTGCAGTGGTGGAGTGATGGAGGTTCCACACTCTTGTGAGAACTGGAACTGATGCATAGCAAGGTGCTCTCTGATGTACACCTGGATGCAGTCTAGGAAAGGCTGGGGCAAAATAGGAGTGTCAGTGGGCCAGCATGTAGGGACATGCGGGGCAAGGGGAGGGTTGCCCCAGAGAGCAATGCTTTGGGGGCATTCCGACCGGTAGTCATGCCCCCACGCACCCTGGCCATGCCCCCATGTGCCTTGGGCATGCACCACAGCCATGCCCCTGCGCACAGTGGCCACACCCTTTGCGCTGTAGCCCCCTCCCCTCCCGCCCCCCCTCCATACATTCCAAGCTCCCCCACTGCAATGGGCACTGGAAATGTCCAATGCATATCAAAAGTATCTGATGTTCATAAGAAGTCCTTGACGAGTGCTTTGTTAAATTTGCGGATCTTGCACAGGTTGCAAAATTGGTGTGGATTTTAAAAGATCATTCAAATGAAGATTTTTTGAAAAACTGAAAACTGTTTATGGAATTTTTTTTCAGAATAAGAAATCTAATGATGTAATAATCTGTGATTACGATGATTAGTAATTCTAGTAAGTGGAATGTACTTAGATCTGTAATGGTAGAGTAAGACATGGAATATTGATTGATTTTTCTTGTTCATTATAATTTGTATGGGGAAATCAGAGTTCTTTTGTACTTGTAATTAGAGTTCTTTTGCCAGTGTATTTAGAAAGGGCAATAGATTAGTAATGAGTTTTGCTATTATGTCTTAGTTTAGTGCTAGTTATACATTGTTATACATTGTTTATGTGTAGTTTGTTCCCCCCTCTTTTGTGGTTTTTTTCTCTAGTTGTGAATCTGTTTGGATCTCTGTACTAAAATTAGAAAATATTAAATACACACACACACACACACACACACACAAATGTGCTCAATTCACTTTGGAGGCAGTGCTTGGATGTACATCTTCACAATCCACTAACAGAGTTTTTCTGCAATGAATTCATGAAGTTATGAGACGTAGACTGTGGTGTAGGATCCCAGCCATCATTTTCTCTAGGAAAAAAAGATTGCTTTTGCACCAAAATCAAAAGTCTGTGCACAAATGGATTTTTCATCAAGAAGTCCTGAAATTGGGGCAGGAGAGAATCAGTAAAAAATGCACAAGAGAAAAGATGAAATTATTTGAGTGAAAGAACAATCAAACAGATTTCTGCTTCTAGTCCATGAAGAGACTGCAGACCTCTAGGAAGTGCTGGATTACAACTCCCAGCAGCCCCAAGCCAGCATAGCCAGTGGTAAGAAATGTTGGGAGTCCCCACACAGTAATATCTGGAGGGCCCCAGGACTCCCACCCCTTTTTAGATGTTCGTTCATGAGGAGGAGACCTTTTCCTCTCTGTTCATTTTGGTGGGATGGAGAGGGGCATGGGGGTCTAGAGGAGGGGAAATGACCAAGCTTTCTCCTTGAAAACCTGACATCATGCTCTTTGCTTTCAAAGGTAATAAATAAAGCTAAGGCTCCCCAAGCAGCAGTTAAAACAGAGAGCAGTTGGCAGGCGGGATGAACTAACATCTGCTCCATTTAAAAACACATGTCTGAAAAACCTAGTAATTCCCCCATAATGGCTGACACACAAACACACACCAACAGAAAGTGGTTGCTGTATTTTGAAGTTCTACAGAAACTGCCTCCTGGCGTAGGACTCATCCAGGTGGGAGCAATTTTCAAGAGGGAAAAACAGGGGAGGAGATTCCAATTAAAGGGCTGTTTCTCCAGGTCACTCTGTCTGCCAAACTGCATTAGAGCCCATCCATCCATCCCCGTGCAATGAAGCACTGGATTATGATCACATGACAAGGGTTTATACGCGGACAGCTTCTCCTGGGTGTTCAAAGTGCTTCACCTATGCCACTTCAGGAAGTGCTGCCACAGCTTCATAAATTAGGCCAAGGCAACTGTGCCCCTATTAGAGATCTGTTCAGGACAATTGTGGGCATTTTTGCATAGGTTAGATCAGGAGTGTCAAACTCATCTTGGGCTGCATCAGCATTATGGTTGCCCTAAATGTATCTACTCTTTTATCATATTAAATAATTGCCTCTGCATTCAATTATTACTGGTTTTAGTAATAACTAGCACTGAAGCTAGAAGTCTAGGAAAAATAATGGCAAGCAGCTCCCTCGACCCTCTCTGTGCCTCTTTCCGCTCCGCCCCTCCCTTGTGGCTCTTTCTGGCCCCCTGCCCTTCTCTGTACCTGGTGAGCCCAATCTTCACATTGTGGGCCCCTGGTTGCCAGTATTCTGAAGAAAGGCCCAGGAGCCAGAACTAGCGATCTACTTCTACTTCTGACTGCTCCTTTGTACAACTCTTGCAAGCCACGTGGAGCATTGCCATGATAACCTATGGCAACACTCTGACAGTAAGACTTGGACGGAGGAGCAGTCAGAAGTAGAAGTAGATTGCGAGTGCTGGCTGCTGGGCCCCTCTTCAGACTACTGGCAGCTAGGCACCTGCAATGTGGGGTTCGGGCTTGCCAGGTAAGGGAGTGCTGCAGCTGCAGGAGAGGTATAAGGGTTGGAGTCACTCCACAGGCCTTGCGTTTGACACATGTGAGTAAGACGTTTAAAGAGTTCTGAGTGAGATGAATACTAAGACCAGTTATTTTTCCAGGTGAAGCAAAGGAGGTAAGTAACTCCTATCCTCCAGATGGTTTGGACTACAATTCCTCCAGCTCCCAGTCTGCAAGGCCAATGGTAATAAATGATGGGATTTGTAGTCCCAAACATCTGGAGGATACCAGTTTGGCTACAACTAGCCTGCATTATTTGTTGCAGTATCTTCAAAAGAGGACCATGCTTTGATGAGGCAGATGGATTGCAAAGCAAAGTAAAAAGTAAATGCGATATCAAAGAAATCCCACATTTTAGCATATGGGCCTTTCATAAAAACAGAAACATGTACATTGTGTTAAATATAAAGAGAAATGCAAATCCAGGTGAACTGAAAGCAATACTGTTATTTTGTAATTAGGCAGAACATCAACTTGTTATGAGCTACTTGCTGGTTGTCAGCCCTGCATGTCATGAATATCCATTGTCCCTTATTGCTATTTTGAAAACCTGACAATGCTGCTGGAGCCTGCTGTACAACGGATGGGAGGTTATTCCACAATATGGGTGCTAGGACTGCATTAAGTCCCCCAAGAGAAATTGCTAACAAATTGAAATAGCCATCTTTCACTCATGTGAAAACAACAGTGATGTAGACTTGAGTTGACTGACTCGGACTCAAGTCAGACTTAAGTCACTTCAGTGACTTGACTCGACTTGAGACTTGCATATTTTTAGTGACTGACTTGCTGCGCTTGGTTCAGTCACATAACACATTCATCCAGAAACTTTACAACTTACTGGTCAGATGATGATCTGTCTCAAGCCCAAAGTGTGGACACATTTCTCAGAGGGAGCAGCAAATGGGTCAAGCAATGGGCTTGAGGTGAGGTTGAGGTGTGCTCAGCAGCCAGTCCCTGCAACATAGAGGAGGAGCTTTCTAAAACTTTTCCTAAGAACAGAAGGCAAGACTTGTGCAAGGCATGTACCTCAGAGGGGAACAGAAAATGCATTAGGCAGTGGGCTTGAGGAGGAAAGATCCTTCCTTCTAAAGCTCTTGAAGCTTCAATAATGGTGAATAAGAAGGATCCTATTCCCCACTTCCAAAGCTGCAGATTGCAAAATCACAAAAGTAGAATGTTTACTCAAATTGTTAAAACTGGCTTTATTTGACTTTGCCCAGAAATTCTGGAATACAGGTTGGGGTATAAAGTTGGCTCCCAGACTTCAGACTTGACTTGAAAGTATCCCACAAGGACTTGAGACTTGAAGTAAAATATATCACTGGAAAATAGTAATCAATGAGGACAAGAATCCTCATCAGCCCTTACCACACTATGGCCCAACAGCGCTTCATCCTGGCAGGATCCCAGCAGTGCCATTGCCTGGATGGGGTCAGGACCTAAACACTCCCCACCACACCCAGTCAGCTGCCAGTGGAAGGGTAGTGTCAGGGACACTCTTCTTCTTTCCACAGTATAGCATGAATGGCAGACCCCTTTCCCCACCTAGAATCATAAAATCATAGAATCACAGAGTTGGAGGAGACTACAGGGGCCGTCCAGTTGAACCCCCTGGCATGCAGGAACCCACAGCGAAGTATTGTATTGTGGAAGGAAGCGCTTTTGAGCACCCCAGCCCTTACCACCTGCAGCTGATGGGATCATCACAGAAAAGGGGGCCATTACCAGATTTTCTCTCCAGTAATGGTATAGGCATAGTTACAATGGATGAGGACACAACACACCTGGTCAGCAACAATGTTGTATGATAGCATGTGTCCTGGACCAGGAGCAATGTGTTGCCATGCCAGGATGGTGACATTGTGCAGTAAGGGCCATCCTATCAAGTTCAGCTACGATATGGCACTCATCCCTGAATTCAAGACTTTCTTTCCAAGGCAAACTACCTGGTATTTTTTCTCTCTTGGAGTCTTAAAGAGGCAAGCAATAGCTTTAAGACGGGATCAGATTTGATGACAAAAAGATGTGCAAGGATGACAAGCACATTCGTGAAACATTCCATATTTTTTTAAAAAAAGATGGGATCACATTTAAAAAAAAAATGACAACAGCACATTCTTAATTCCACCTGAGTTAACAGTAGCAACCATAAATTCAAAAGCACTTGGTATGTGGGAGCAGGTGTTCCCCAGGCAAACACGCCAGGACAAATCCCCAAAACAGCATTGCATACTTTTGCACTTCTTGGGTGATTCTGATTCATTTTGACAGAATGCTCATATCACGAGGGGCAAGGGTGGGGTAGTGGCAGGGAAAACTGAGGTGGCTCTCCAAACCCCATAGCTCCAGGCTCTGTCTTTCTCTCTTCCTCAGACTCTCTCTGGCTCTCTCTCTCTCTCTCTCTTTCTCTCGCATCATGTCCGAGGTCAACTTCCAGTTTCCATAACCAGAAGGAAGCCATGGCTTCATGATTCATCACTTGCTTCCAGGTATCAGAAGCTCAACTATCCAAAAATGATGGAACAGCGTGGAATGGCTTGTATGTACTGTTTTTGTTTCTGTCAAAGGAGGGGTGCAAGCCAGGCCATCTGTAAACGCCTTGAGCCAGGGCCCTCTTGGTATGTTACTTGGTAACGCACCACTGGTATGCCAAATCTTCATCTAGCATCCTTGACGTCTAGGACAGCCTCATCTTGCCATTTTCTCTCACAGTGTAAATAAATTTTGTTTTTTAAAAACTGCCTTCCTGCTCAGCTTCTAATTGCTTGCTGATGGATGAGCAGAGAATTATGAAAACATTGCTAGGGATGCATTCATGTTGTGGACACACATTCTTCCAAAGAGGCACTATTCTGTTTTCCAGGCTGATGACATTCTTGTTGTCCTTGGCCTGACCTTATGTGGCCTGGCTCAGTGGCAGAGCTTGGAGTGTGTGGAGCAGGGAGGCCATGGTGTCGGAGGCGTGGCCACTGTGGGGGGGCATGGCCGTGGTGCGTGAGGGCGTGACTATGGGCCAGGATGCCCCAAAAACATTGCCACTTAGGGTGAACTGCCCCCATCTCACCCCCTACGTCCCTATGTGACTGGCCTGGCTTGGCTATCAGCACCTCCCAAAACAGTGCTAACACATGTTAGGGTTAGGATTAACCAGAATTATACAGAAGCTCTATTTAGGTATCTAAATCCAGACCAGAGAAGGGACCATTTGGGAATGTTTAGCATACAGAAAAGACAAGCAAGGGCTGTGTAAGACTGTGGAGAGAGTAGGTAAGAGCAGAGATTCTCCCTGTTTCATAAATCTAGAACTCACTGGGTCATTCTGTAAAGCTGAATGGTGGGAGATTCAAGACAGGGAAAAGGAAGGACTTCTTCTAAGTTCTTTGCTGTTAAACTGCGGAATTAACTGCCACAAGATGTAGTGAGGGTTTCAGTTTGGACAAAGTGGATTATAAGAAAATTCATGGAGATTGGGCCTATCAAAGTTTTTTCTCTCCAACCCCCCCCCCCCCGCCATCCAATGAATTTTTCACAGAGATATCTGGAAATATGGGAAATCTCATTATGGCTGACCATTTTCTTCTTAAGGTGTATTTGTTAGTGAGCAATAGCAAAACATCCTTGGTTACTGAGAATGAAAAAATTTACAAGTATTCTTAAAAACCCTATACTGGCATGCTACTCATAGGCAAATGATTGGCCATGTCCAGATAAAATTCTCGACCCCTCTGAAGATAACAGCTAGAATCCTGTATGGGATTTACATATGCACAGGCCAAAATACCCTAAAGGCACCAGATCTCCTCTGATGTTAGAAGCTAAGTAGGGTCAGTCCTGGTTAGTACTTGGAAGGGGAGACCACCAATGAATACCAAGTGCTGTAGGCTGTATTTTAGAGGAAGGAACTGGCAAAACCATCTCTGAGGATTCCTTGACTAAGAAAATCCTATGAAATTCATAGGTTCACTATAAATCAACAGGTGACCTGAAGACACACACATCACAGACCATGGCTGGTGGCACACTAGTGAGTCAGTCTGTGGCATATTAAGGAAGTGAGCTTGGAACTGGTCTCCTGCTACTCAGGGCCTTTCTGCACTACACTGTTATAGTGCTATTATTCCACTTTCAACATCCTATGGAATCCTGGGCAATTTAAATTGCAAAGCCTAGGATTCCATAGGATGTTCAAAGTGGAATAATAGCACTATAACAGTGTAGTGTGGAAATGTCCTCAGTGTGATTCCATTCCTTCCCTATCCCAAGAAGCTCATGAGTTCATCCTATTTTGGCCTATCACAAAAGCACTTCCAAGTCAGACCTGGGTTTAGCTTAGCAATTAACAGATATATCTTGTACAGTTTAGGCATCTAAAGAAAAGGGACAGGTAGAGTAACAATTCAGAGGAAGAAACTGACAAAACCACTTCTGAGCGTCCCTTGCCTAAGAAAACCACTGAAATTCACGTGGTCACCATAAGTCAACCGGCAACCTGAAGGCACATCCACGTGCACAAGCATTCTTGTGACGGTGCTAGGCAGTGAATCCTGGCTCAAACCCACCACCACCACTTACAGAAAAATAGCCACTGCGATCAATGGGGGTCTGTTCCTCTGCCACTCGGGAAGTATCTGGTTGCTGTTCCCATCCCCTTCCATGAGCAGTCTCTGGTCTGACAGGCAAAAACAGGGTCCGTATTATAATTCTCACAATTGTTAATCATAATCATAATTCTTCACCACAGTGGCTACATGCCTTTAAGTGGGGACTAGGGTACTTTCACAGTCTCTATGTATCCCCTAAACTAGGCGCTGCTTCACAACAATCATAAGCACGTAACTCCAGGTTACACATTCATCACCGCCACATAGGATTCCTTCCACCGTTTTTCACCACTTTCATGTCCTGAGAAATAGACTTACAAACACAAGAAGATTTTTGGGGCCCTGCACCTGGAAGGGTCAAAGGGGCTTACAACTCACATGAACAGAATAACCCCACATATTATCTTGTCATTGTATTAATTTATATCCTGCCCTTCTCCCAACAATGTGACTCAAGGCTGCTAACAACATATTTAAAACAATACAAATAAAAAAATAAAACGCATCAATAAAATACAAGAACTAAAAACTATTAAACAATTTATGAAGTTAACCCTAAACATTAAAAAGATTAAAATGTACTAAAAGACTCAATAAATCTTAAAAACAAAACTGCACAACATTAAAAGCCCAAAGATAGTCAACTTGTAAAATTCCAATAGCACAAAAATGTTTTGGTCTACCAACAGAAGGAGAGCAAGGATGGGGCCATCCTGGCATCTCAAGGGAAGGACTTCCAAAGTCTGTGGCCCAGGATAATAATAGCCCAGAAGGTCCTCTGCCACGTTCCCACCAAAGACACCTGAGAGGGTGGTGAGACAGACAGAAGGGCCTCTCTAGATAATCTTATAGTTCTAATGGGTTCATAAAGGAAGGTCTTTCAAATAGCCTGGAATCAAGCTGAATCAGGCATTATAGCTCAAAACCATATTCACTTGTAGACTGTAAACGACAATACACTTAAATAGCATCACAATAATCATTAGCAGTTTAACAGAGAACAAATCCAGAAATATTTCATTTCAAGAAATGTAGAGCTTAAATATTTAGATTGGGAGCAGATAAATATAATAAATGAAAAAACAAATGAAGGATTATGATAAAATATAACATACGACCTCTGTCTTAACTGCCTCCAACCAAATCAATCAGTTAAAAGATTGGTTTCAGTTCATTTCAAGTTCCCACTCCTCATTCAGACAGGTAGTTCCTCCAACATTTCCCTTGGGATTATTCTTTTTTTTGTAGAACCCTCAACCTTAAATGCTCTTAAATAAGCCAGATATTACATTATTCTCACCCTCATGCCATGGCTGAGCATAAGACACCAAACAGCCCTTTCTCTCCAGTTCTCTGTTGGAAGACTCTTTCTCTGAGGAACAGTTATTTCTGTCAAGGGCCCCTTTCAAAGAATTATGGCACTATATTCTACTTTAGCTGCCATAGCAACATCCTGTGGAATCCTGGGGTTTGTAGTTTGGTGAGGCACTAGACTAGAGTGCCCTGGCTGAACTGCAAATCCCACAAGTCCATAGGCCTCATTACAGCTGGTGGTAAGTTGCCTTGGTTACACATCCTTGCTCCCCAAAAGTTGGCGACACCATCTCATCCATCAGGGTTCTGCTCCTCATGGCAGGCATCCTCACCTTTGTAACTTGGAGTCCCTTGAGGTCCCATCCTTGTGGCTCAAGTGGAATGGGAAACATAGAGAACCAGGGGCCCATGTTAAGAGCAGACTGAGCGCAGCTAGGGTTTTCTGGCTAGAGTTTTACACCTTGACTTGCCTGAGAGAATGACACAGTATTGGACCAGTAAAGTGTCCTATTACTAGTCCCCACCAAAGTAAACCCATAGAATCACTTTGATTTACCTACAGGTTGACTCCCCATTCTACAATTGATTTGGTGAGCCTATTCCAGTTGGAACTAACCAGTCAGATTCTACGATTGTGATGTCAAGTGAGTTGAGAATAAACCCTGGAACATGCTCACACTTCTCTTGGGTCAGCAGATCAGTTTCACTTCTTCACCCAAATCCCATGAGCTCCCCAGATCCCCTACTTTCTTCCCCAAGCCCCCATATCTGAAGGAAATGACAACTGTTGTAGTCTTAGGCCATTTCCACACTACAGTGTTATAGTGTTATTATTCTACTTCCAACATCCTACAGAACCCTTGGGTTTGCAGTTTAGGGAGGGACTTTTAGAATTCACAGCCAGAGAGCTCTTGGGCCCCAATAAACTACAAACCCCAGAATTCCACAGGATGTTGAAAGTGGAATAATAGCACAGAAACTGTGTAGTGCAGAAATGGCCTTACACTGATGTACTGATAGCTACCAGAGTGGACAATTTTAAAGGCTGGGAGTTAGACAACTTTGGGCAAGACAAGACCTTCACTGGTTGCTGCTGAGGAATCTTTCATCTTACCCTTCATATTACAAAGAGGATTCAGGCCACAGATTGTCTAGTCCTCCTCAGAATATTTTAGAAATGCCTGGCCACTATTGAGCAAGAAGAAGCCATTTCTGTGCTCAGTGAGTGGATGGCTTCTGCCTCACCCCTCATAAGGCTGCCTGTGTTCCAGATGCACATGGAATGCCATTCATTCACAGGCAGCCTTTTGATGTGCTTCCCAACACAAACATCTCATTACCTTCCTTCTGTATTTGCATGGTCTGTCACAGAGGACAGTCTGTGGATGCACATTTGGTCTTTACTGTACCATGGTTTCAATTAATGGGGACTCCTTTCCTTTAAAACTTCATTGACCAGCTGTATCTCCATGCCATCTGAGTCCAGCTTGGATGAATAGGGATGTGAACCTTCATAAATTTCATTCTTGAGGGCAATAGCAAATAATTTAACCATTTTTCTCACCATTGCAAAAAAGTGTTTGCAAACTGCAGCCTTTGAATACTACTGACAGTTCAGGATTTATTCTATGAAAAACATGCAGGTGGGGGTTTTGAACAGAAATTAGCATTTTCAGTGCACAACGGTTGCTTCATATCCATTCATTCATATCTAGAAAACCATGCTGAGCAATTCAAGGTTTTCAAAGTTGGAGGAGAGCCTGCTGATCTTCCCATCATCTGAGCGACAGTTGTCCGAAACCAGCTCCTTTACCTCCCCGGGCTTCTTATTCTGCAACTCCAGCATGAGCCGTTTCTTCATCTCCATGGCACAGAAAAGCCAAGTGCCACCAAACTCTCTGGGAGGGCCTCCCGGAGAGGTTGACAGGAATGTTTTGATGTGTGTTCCTGCATAGTCAGGGGTTGGACTGGATGGCCCCTGATGGTCTCTTCTTACTCTGTGATTCTATGATTCTATGCTTGTTAGACAGGAAACTTGCCTTTAATGCAGAAAATAAAGTTACTGTGCAGAAAAAGCCATATTCTTTACAAAAAAATGTGCATTTTTGTGAAAAAGAAGTCCCAAGCTATAAAGATTCTCATCCATCTAGGATTCTCCTGATCAGGATTTTCCAGCACTCTGAAAACCTTTTTTTGGGGGGGTTGAAGATGCATCGTGATGATGATGATGATGATGATGATGATGATGATGATGATGATGATGATGATTTAATCCCTATCCTTAGTACACCATTTAAATGCTAGCAGCACTGTATGGCCAGAACTCAGGTAGGGACATCAGCCAAAATCCTTTATGAAAGTTACATCTTCATAAGTGGACTTGAAAGTCTGCAGAAATTAGAATTGAGAAGTTCCGTAATGTCCGCATCCAGTAAAGTGCTGCTCTTACGTAATGACACGGCAGAACCAGGCAAGTGATTGATGAGCATTGGGGCCAAAGTGCATCGGTTCCATTGTGTCTTAGTCCTTTTGCACAATGGGACGCTGTCTAGGGCAGGGCTTTCCAAATGGTGTGCCGCAACACATTAGTGTGTCGCCTGAAGTGTGTAGGTGTGTCGCCTACAATCTTGGAAATTTATAAATCATGTATTTTTAAAAATATATGGAAGGTTTTCATGAAATACGTTGTGTCCCCACACATTTTGTTATTACAATTTACGTATGTGTCTGTATCTCTTATAAGGTGTTAGTTTAACCTCCGGTTTATTAGTAAAACTGAATTACTGTGTCACGAAATGATGCATGTCTAAATATGAAAAGTCTGAAAAACTACTGGGTTAGGGAGTGCCAAGGCACACTGGTAGAACCAATGCACACGGAAACGTTCTTGCTGACGTCTCATTACACACCTTCACAATTCAGTAACAGTGTTTCTCAGTGCCTCTGCTATGGAGGGAACAGAGGCGTATCTAGGGTGGGGCAAGTAGGGCACATTCCCTGGGCACCGATGCCAGGGGGTGCAAAAAGCCATGCTGGAAGATATAGCAGTAGGGAAGGAGGAGGAAGTGGCCTTGGAGGTAGGGGCACAACGTCCACGCTTGCCCTAGGTGCTGTTTATATTAGATATGCCTCTGGGAATGAAGAATATTTAGAGTTACATTACATAGAGGAGTTCAGCCATTTGCATGGATAAGTGTCCCTTACTTGTTTGGACATGTGCTTTGGGTGCTGTGCAGACTTGGTAATCCCTTCCTTTCTGTGCAGCACCCAAAATCCCCCTCCACAACTTATTGAACAGCCTGAAACTGCCTAACGCAGCCATTCTGTGCTTCAAGGTGAACAGGTAGGATTGGAGAAGTAACTTCCACCCTTGCCAGATGCACAATGATTACAGAAGCTCTGAGACCCCTGGAGGACCCCTGTTGATCTCAGTGCTGATGGCATCATTGTGCATCCAGTTATAGGGTGGGAATAGCCAGACCTTCTCCAATCCTGCCTGTTCTTTTCAAAGCCTGGGAGGGCCATATGAGGTAGCTTTGAAGTTTTATAGTAAGTTGAAAGGTTTGCACATGGCTCAATGTAGCATAGACCCTCAAGCAGATATTTACACTGTCCTGAAGAGATGTTGAAATGAGGTCAATATTCACATATGCAAAACTCTGGAAAAATGAAGGGGCCCCTAAAATTGAGCAATGGCTTTATAATCTTTTGGAAGTGAAAGTGGCAGACTTTTTATCCCAAAGACTCAAATGCTCGACTGATGACAAAGTCAATAATGAGTGAGCACCCTTCGATATTATTCTTCCAAAAAAAAAAAAAATTGAAATAAGGCCAGTTGACATAGTAAGTTTTGTTACGCAAATTTTCATGAGGAAAACCAGATTAGAATAAGATATGGGGGTAATAAATTACACTTTATAGCAGGTATGGAAAGCAAAAAGTATACATTGGAATAAGAATATGAGTAAAATGAATGTGTTTTTTCTTATGTTAAATATCAGGAACAGATAATCAAATAAAATTTCTTGAAGTACGGTTGGAAAAAGAAATATAAAAAGTACTGTATCTGAGTGGGGAACGAAGGATGGATAAAAAGATACTTGGAATTGTTCACTTACAGTTATAAATAATACTGCTGTTTTATAATTTGTGTATTTTATCTTTGATGTATGTATGTGTATGTGTGTATATATATGTGTGTGAAATATATATATATGTTATAATAATCATAATATATTTTATAAATAATATATACAACATATATTTCACACACACACATATATATATACAATAAAAAATCTCTTAGCTTAATTAGGGTGGGGGAGAAATGCCTATTTCCATTTCTTTCTTTCTTTTTTAAGTTTCTGGAGGAAAGTATTAACATAATGACATATGCAAAATATGACTAGCCTTAAATCAACAAAAATATAAATATAGAGTGAAGGATAAAAGTGTATTCTAACCTCAACACACTCTTATATAAGATATATTATATATTTATTGTTAAATTTAAAAAAGTTGATTTCAATTTAAACATATATCTATAATGATCATTTCCCCCATTTTTTTTCATAATTCTATTATGCAACCCCATTCCTAAATAATTCATTATATACTTTGATTATATATAAATATGATTAATGTATCCATTTCATACATGTCAAATAATTTAAATATCCATTCTTTGCTTGTAGGTATTTCATAACCTTTCCATTTTTTGGCATATAACAGCCATGTTGCTGTTACCTATACAGGAATATTTTTCCATATTTCCTTTATCATCCTAATTAAATTATAAATCACTCTCCAAAATATTTTAAGCCTTTTCACATTTCCACCATATATGGAAGAATGTGCCTTTTTCCTTATTGCACTTTCAACATTGAGGTATTTTTATCAATTTTGGCCATCTTAATTGGTGTTAAGTGCCATCTAAACAACATTTTATAATAGTTCTCTTGGAGCATCTTGTAAACTTCAAATTCATTGTCCATGATCTTTCGCAGTCTTATAAAACTGAGGGGTCTTCCACACTTTGTGGGGGAAACGGGGCAGTCTGTTACTCACCGGACTGGCACGCTCCCCCTTGACGATCCACGATGCTCTGGAGCAGCGCGCACTCGGGCCACACACTCTCCGGAGACGAAAATGGAGGCTTCCAGTTGGCAGAGGTTCTCCACCAACCAGAGAAACTCACCAGCTGGAAGCCCGGCCCTGGAAGATCTGCAGCCTCGCGCTTGCGCGAGCCTGCAAATCTACACTTAGCGCAGCGACAGACTGGGACGTGCCGGGCTATTGAAAGTCCTCTTTTAATCGGTCTTTCAATAGCACAGGGAACCACCAGTTCTGGGCGTTCTGGAGCAGGCTGAAGTCCGGACAAACATTAAGTAGTCCGGACCCAGTTCACCCCCAAGTGCAAACGTCCTCGCTGGAGGACGTGCCGCCTCGTTTCAAAACTAAAATGTGGAAAAGACCTGAGTGTCCAACATTCAAGGCCCACTTGCTCATATTATCTTTAATAATTTCTTATTCCAAGTTAATGTTTATTAATGTTTTACATAATTTTGATATTGCATGTTCTTTTGTTTGTAAAATTTGCATATCTGTATGGTTTGCTTTTTCTTCTATGCTTTCTGTTTTAACACAAATTTAGTATCTATCTGTCAACTGTCTGTATAGTAAGCAATGACATTTGATGCTTTCTTTTTTCAATTTGTCAGGAATCTCCAATGAATCTCCTTCTGGTTTTTTTGTTGTTTTTTTCTAATATAGCGTCATAAGTTAGCCACTTCTCTGATTGCCTATATCCTTGCTTATGGAAGGCTTCTTGAGTAGGCAGCCATTTTGGTATTTTAGAGTAAAGTTTCTCTTTATATAACTTTATAGAAGTTCCAAATTCTTAACAATGATTTTATTATACTATGTTTATTAAATTCTTTATTTATGCTTGCTTTTTTATACCAGATATAGCCATGACATCCATATTTAACACTGAAGTCTTCAAGCTGAAGCTTTCTTCTATTTTCTAATTGATCCAATCTAGTACCCAATAGAGTGCAGGCATGATGATAAGGTTTTTTTTTCCAAGACCAATAGGCAAAATGAAGCACAGATTTACTGGAAATTCATACTTTTCCAATGTGGTTCTCCAACTTAATTAAAAAGAAAAAATGCAAACAAGCATCTGTACATGAAAAAATGAACATATTTGTGAATACAAGCCAGAATCCTGTATAGAATCATAGGCCATTTCTGCACTACACTATTATAGTTCTATTATTCCCCTTTCAACCTAATGTGGAATTCTGGGGTTTGTAGTTTATTGAGGCCAAAGAGCTCTCTGGCTGAGAATTCTAAAGGCCCCTCCCTAAACAGCAAACCCCAGGATTCCATAGGAGGTTGAAAGTGGAATAATAGTACTAAAACAGTGTAGTGCGGAAATGGCCACAGAATCATACAGTTGGAAGAGACCACAATGGCCATTGAGTCCAAACGCCTGGCATGTAGGAAGATATACTCAAAGCACCCCCAGCAAGTGGCCATCCAGCCTCTGTTTAAAAACCTCTGAAGAAGGTGACTATATATACTGTGTTGCTACATAACAATGGTAGCTCCATAGTGAATTCCAGCCTGACTCCCTGCAATGCACACTTGCCAGTCAGCAACCATTGCAGTTGACGGGAGTCTGTTCCTCGTCATTCAAGAAGCAGCTGACTAACGTTTCCACCCCCTTGTATGAGTGATCTCTGTTGTGACAGGCAAAAGCAGGGCCCCATTGCAATCTTCCCCCATCCCCATGGACATTGCTCACATGAGAGAGGATGCAAACAGCACTCACTCACTTCCTAAATGAAGGGATACATCCCCTTAATGACATCATACAATACGAATTGTGAATATGAAGCAATCACAAATGTGTGGCTCTTGGCAATCAATTTGTAACTACTCAATAGGCTTCCAGCCATTATGTACACAATGTTTTATATTACAGAAATGTGCTTTTTAAGAGAAATTTGCTCATGCTATTTGTGTTTCCTTCCCCTCCCTCTTAAGAAATTGGTACAGAAACAGGACAAAATGAAATTTGGTTTGGAAAAAAATATAAGAAACTGAGTGAAACTGGAATTGACAGATTCATCCATTCCTAGTTTTGGTTTTCAGAAATAATTTGGTGCCAAGTCCTACTTGGCGCCAGTGTTTTCCTGGCTACTGGTACTGCTGCTTCAGCTCAATTTCCCCCCCCCTTCTTCTCCTTCCTTGGTTAGTCCTTTGCTGGATAAGGCCTTCACACCACCAAATCAGATATCGCATTCCTTTGGTAGGATAGCATCCGAATGCTGAATGGCCAATCAGATTGTAGTGATCGTGTCAGTTAGAAAAAATCTATCAGTGTACTATTATAAGGATCTGATAGCATTTTAACTCCATTGGTCCCTCTTATGGAATCCTGGGATTTGTAGTTTGGTGAAGTATTTATAATGCTCAGAAGTGGATCTTACCAAATTACATATCCTAGGAATCCATAGGATGGATCCATGAGATTTGGCATCAAGCTGCTGTAACTACTGTAATGGATGTTTACTCACTTTCAAAGGAGAACAAGGGCAATAATGCTGGATCCCTCACATGGTTGATCCCAGCCAATCAGGGATTGCATAATAAACAAAATGGGATCCGACCTATATGGCCAATGACACTAAAGGCAAACACAGGCAAGTGGAAAAGAGGGCAAAAGCAAACAAACTGAACAATTTAACCAAATCATTTTGCAGGAATTGCGAGAGAGAGAACGAGAGAGAGAGAGAGAGACTGCCAAAAGGAAAGAAGGAAGGACTGCTATTTTTTGGCACCATTCCCTATAAAAGAATAGCTTAGTTCAGACCAGATTTAGGAACCTCTTGGGGTCTTACACTTGTGAAAGTTCCATTACAGAAATGGTTGGACAGTCATCTCCAAAGCACAACATCTGCATTAAGTTCAAGGCTGAGGAACTAGAATCGTTCCTTCAGCATTGTTGTGAGTGTGGATGCTCATTTGGTTGTGTATTCAATATTGCATTCAATTGTGCATATTGCCATTCAACACAAGGGTCTCATAGTGCAATCAACACATTACTCCACATGTGGGGATGTAAACTACGTAACGCCAGTGAGGGTTTTAAAGAGTTACTTACTGGCGGTGAAGGAAGGGAATGAGTACATGCTTTAGACCAAAGAGAAGCAGCTGATCTCAGCTCAGTCAGGGAGAGAGAAGAGAAATGAAGGTGCACTCTCAGCTGGAGTACACCCACCTTTTTCCTTCCCCTAGGAGCCCAGAGAGGCTGGACCAATATCGTTTGACTTGACCTTTTCCCCTTTTCTTGTAAGAAACAGCAGCAGCCTCTCCCAGGACTTGACAACTGATGGGGAAGGGAGAATTTTGGACAAAGTCCAAGGGCTAGAAAATAGCTCTCTGCATGCCTTCTAAAAAGGGACTTATGCACATGTAAGCTGCACTTATGCATGTGTAAGTCACTAACAGGATGCCAGCAATGTTTTCTACTTGGAGATCTCTCTCTCTCTATCATCTCAGTATTCATCTCTTTACCTGTCCTGTCTGCCTGTCTATCCATTCCATCCAGTTTTTCTCTCTATCTGTCCTTCTATCAACTACCTATTTATTCCGTCTAATCAAGCTTTCACATTTGTGCCACCTAATAGATCCCAGCAGCGAGGTGGGACATGCAGTTGGAAGATATGCTTTTGCACTCTCCCATTGTCTTTGTCCCAATTTAATTCTGCTGAGGAGATGCTCTTTGCCTGATGCCAGCTGTTTAAAATCTTTTCCTCATTGTGTAAGCAATCGCATCCCTCCAGGATCGCTTCTCTTTGTTCTATTCCCTTTGGCCTCCAAGCTTTTCCTGTCCTGCCCAGCCCCACCCTTTGCAACCAACCGTTGCATCAACCATTGCTCCTAAAGCAATTTCCTTTTCCTGCCTAGTTAGCTGAGCATCCAGGCTCATCCTCCAGATGTGCCCAGCCTGGTGTTTTCCCCCACTTTTCAGGATGTAGCATTTAGAAGAAGAAAGATTTATCCCCACCCCACTTCAAAAAAATCAAAGTGCATTTTCCACAAAGCTTGGGAAACTTACTCTTTTGGATTAAAACTTCCAGAAAGCACCACCAAACAAGGCACTGGGGGATTCTGGGATTTGTAATACAGCAAAGTAACTTTTCGAAACTCTGAACTAATGTTATAAAATGTGTATGTTTCCTGCATGCAACAGCAGGACTTGGTGCCTACTGAAGAACTTGTTGTTATTGTTAGTATTATTAGTATTATTATTTTATTCATTTATAACCTCAACTTCTTCCAGTAATAGGACTCTAAGAGGCTTACAAAATATTTAAAAACAATACAGATTGAAAACTATGGCTGGAATCCTGTTGGGAACTTTTGTCTTCGTAAGTGGTCTTATCTCTGGGGGAATCAGAACTGGGCAGTACCATTGGTGAGGCCTCATTTGGAATCCTGTGTCCAGTTCTGGGCACATCAATTCAAGACGGATATTGAGAAGCTGGAGCGTGTGCAGAGGAGGGCAACCAAAATGGTGAAGGGTCTGGAAGCCATGTAGCCCTATGAGGAGCGGCTTAGGGAGCTGGGGATGTTTAGTCTGCAGAAGAGAAGGTTAAGAGGACATGAGAGCCCTGCTTAAATATTTGAAGGGATGTCATGTTGAGGAGGGAGCGGGCTTGTTTTCCGCTGCTCCAGAGACAAGGACAAGGAGCAATGGATTCAAGCTGAAGGAAAGGAGATTCCACCTGAACCTTAGGAAGAACTTCCTGACGGTCAAAGTTGTTCGGCAGTGGAAGGTGCTGCCTCCATGGAGTGTGATGAAGTCTCCTTCTTAAGCTGAGGCTTGGATGGCCATCTGTTGGGAATGCTTTGATGGTTGTTCCTGCATAGCAGGGGGTTTGACTGGAGGGTCCCTATGGTCTCTTCCAACTCTATGATTCTATGATCCAGTAAAGGGCTTCTATCGCATTGCTACAGAGGGTATCCAGCAAGTGATCAATGCAAAATGGAACCAATGCTCAACAAGATCAATGCACAAAGGGACTGATGTGCAATGGAACCAATGTGCATCATTCCCATTATGCTTTGGTCCTGTTGTGAATCGGGAGAACAGCTCCAAAATGCCAGTGTGCGTTGGGACACTCTTGCTGGTATCCTGCAACACATCTTTGCAAACCACTAGCAGAGTTTCTCAGTGCTGCTGCTACATGGCTAAGTATACATAAAGTTATACAGCATCAACTGTGAAAGAGGATTCTGGCCTATACCAAAAACTTCAATAAAAGTATAAACAGAAAAGTTATTTAAATGACAATTTAAAAGTTTACAAAATTACAAACAGCAAAATTCATTAAAAGACTCTGTACACACATAAGAGAGCACAGCACACAGTTAAAAGCCTATTCCCATCAGTTTCTGAAAGCCTCATGGTATAAAAATGTTTTAGCTTTCCAGAAGATATAGAGCAAGGATGGGTCCATTCTGACTTCCCTAGGGAGGGAGTTCCAAAATCTAGGAGAAACCACCAAGAAAGCCCTCTTCTTTGTTCCCACCAAACAGGCTTGAAAAGATGATGGGACAGAGAGAAGGGCCTCTCCAGAAGATCTCAAAATTCTAATGGACTCATAAAGTTGTCTTTAAAGCAAATTTCCAGTGCTTTCAGTAGCAAGAAAAGTCACAACGGACACCAGAGAGGAAACAGACAAGGAAGCACACTGAAAAGTTCATTAGGTTTATTGTGGATGTAAATGTATTTTGGGTGTCATACATAAGGATGAGAGGGAAATAGCCTCAAATCTCCCCAGCATTGAGTTGATTTTCTTGTGGCTTCCATGATTCTTTGTTATATTGGTGACATTGCTTCTGACTGACTATGGTTTGGACATAATACAAAATGCATCTTTCCATTGCTAAGCTAAACTTAGGTCTGACTTGGAAGCACGTTTTTAATCAGGGCAAAATAGCACGACCCAATGAGCTTCCTGGGATAAGGAAGGAATGGATTCACACCAAGTAGCAGGAAACCAAGACCAAGTTTCCTTTCTTAATGTGGCACAAACTGACTCACCACAAGGAGCAGCAGAGTGCCACCAGCCATGATCTATGTCTCTACATGTGCCTTCAAGTTACTGGTTGACTTACGGTGACCCCATGATTTTCATAGGGGTTTCTTAGGCAAGGAATCTTCAAAGGTGGTTTTGCCAGTTCCTTCCTCTGAAATATGAAGGAACTAGACAAGATCCTGAAGTGTAAAGATATATCACTGAATGCTAAAGTTAGGATTGTCCAAGCCATTGTATTTCCAGTTTCTAGGTATGGTTGTGAAAGCTGGACAGTGAAGAAAAGCGATAGGAAGAAAATCAACTCATTCAAAATATGCTGCTGAGGAAGAGTTCTACAGACAGCCTGGACTGCTAAAACAACAGATGAATGGGTCCCAGAGAAAATCAACCCTGAATTCTCCCTAAAAGCCAAGATGACTAAACTGAAACTGTCACACTTTGGCCATATCATAAGACATGATTCATTAGAAAAGACAATAGTGCTTGGTAAAGTAGAAGGCAGTAGGAACAAAGGCCCTTTCCACACCTTACCTTCTTCTGGCGCTGGAGTGCGGGGATCACGCGAGCAGCCTCCAGCGAGAGGCTCTTGCTTCCAGGGTCCTTCAGCTCCGCACAAGCTGCCTGCTCTCACAAGAGCCCCGCCTCTTCCTTCCGCAGTGCAGCCTGGGAGTTTCCCAGGTTGCGTTGGGGCAGGAAGCGTGACCAGCGCGGCTCTGGAGGCTCTTCATGCCAGGTAAGTGAATGCGGGGCCTGGGAGCAATATGCGATCGCACACCATTTTTGGCTTCTAGCTGAAAATGAAAAGGTGCGTGATCAGAACCTGCTGGCCCCTGGAGCGTCATGCAATTGTGAGTGCGTTGTGCAGATCGCTTCCCACAATCGTGTGACGCTCCAGGCACCCTTTGGCATGGAAAATGCCATGCGGAAAGGGTCAAAGGAACACCACATTATGGATGGACAGACACAGTCAAGGAAGGCACATCTTTGAATCTGCAAGACCTGAGCAGAGTGGTTGATGAAAGATTGGCTTGGAGGTTCTCATCCATACGGTTACCATAAGCTGAAGTTGTCTTGATGGCAGTTAACAACAACAACCTGGTATTTGTCGGCAGTCTCTCATCTAAGTAGTAACCAGAGCTGACTCTGCTTAGCTTCTAAGACCAGACATGATCAGGTGCCTCTAGGATATTTAGGCCAGCCATGATCTACCCAGTTTGAATGTTTGCTCATCCTAAAAAGAGACAACAAATCTTCAAAAAGTATGAACATCCTGTCAAAGTTTTGCCCTCCCTGTTATGCCTCATTTTTGCCACATATGGACTTCAACCTATAATTCATTAGCTGTGTTGTATGTCTTCATAATATATTCTATTTATTCATTTCACATTACTTATATTGGGGTAGAAATCATGCAGCCTTTCAGATGTTCTTGGACTGCATCTCTCAGCTGCCCAAGCCAGCATAGCAAATGGTGAGGAAATGCTGGGAGCTTAAGTCCAACAACATCTGAGGGCTGCATAATTCCCACATTTGGTTTAGAAGACAATGGCCAGAATGTGTTATCATAGTCTATGTTACGTAACTTTAACTATGCTTAGCTACATAGCAGAGGTACGAAGAAACTCTGTTAGTGAATTGCAAAGATGCATAATGGAAGACTGACAGGAATGTCCAAATGCACGCTGGGCTCTACTGACGTTCATTAATATTCTCTAGCCAGTGCCTCAATGCATAACAGGACCAATGTGTCTCATTCCTGATGTTAAGAGCCGTTCAAAAGTGGAACAGGCTGCCTGGAGTGTGGTGGAGTCTTCTTCTTTGGAGGTTTCTAAACAGAGGCTGGATGGCCATCTGTCGGGAGTGCTTTGATGTATGTTCCTGCATGGCAGAATGGGGCTGGACTGGATGGCCCCTGGTGTCTCTTCCAACTCTATGATTCTATGATTCCATGATTCTCATAATGCATCAGTTCCATTGACTCCCATACCCAGTAAGAAGTCCCTTACTGGATATGGGGTTACAAAACTGCCTGATTTTAATTCCTATAGACGTTAAGTACACTTATGAAATTATAAGTCCCCAATGGGATTCCAGCCAACCTTTCTGTTCATATGCATTCAAAAATGAAGTACACTTATAATCAGTTTTAACAAAGATGAAAAACTAAAGCGCAACTAAAAGACAGCATTGGAACAATAATGTGAGACAAATTTAAAACTAGACGCTTGCTTAACCAGACACTTAAAGGTGGGCAGAAGAAGATCCTTTCAAGATATTTAATTTGTATCTTAGCTGATCCGCAAAAGCCAACTTGCCTCTCTGAGTATCTTCACAATGTGGCCACAAGTCTTTAGCAAGCACATTTTTTGGTTCTGAATCAAACTTAATGGAGGTTTCTTCAGCTGCCCACAAGCATCTTTGATTTATTGGTACTTTCCACCAGAAGACATTTAGTGATGTGGGGAAGTACACTTGGATTTCGTTAATAAGCGCTTGAAGCTGTTTGTACAAAGGATTCAGCAGCAGAAATTGCATTTATTGGCCCTTCTCAAGGCTTAACATCTGGTGTTTCTATGTGTGGTAGGAGCACTGGTGGAGAACTGGGTATTTCCTCTTGACTTCAGTAGCGTTGACTTCAATATTCTGTAATTAGCAGCATGAAGAAAACAGCTAGTTTCCTTCATCTTTGCTTAGAAAAGTTATTTTGTTAGGTTACAACTCCCAGAATCCCCCAGCCAGATCACCCACTGAATTTTATGACTCAGCAGGGACTCGAACATCAAACTCCCAAGTTCTGGACTAGCATTTGAAACACTGATCCTCTCTTTAACAGTCCTTAATTTTGGTGTCTATCAACATATCCATATGGAATTTTGCAGATTGTTTTTTAACCACCACCCAGAAGAAAGACTTTGTATGACGTGTTGTACATAGAGATTGTTCCAAGAATGTCCTCATTCCCAGGAAGATTGTGTGGTTATGTACTCAGAAAAAGCAGGGGGCTCTGAAGTGGACCTAAAAGGTTCCATCAGATTATGTGAATGTATGAAATGATAGGGCATTATTATGTTGTCCAGGAATGTGTCCTCTTTGCCAAGATTCCTTTATGGGAGGTGGGTTGGCTGAAGTGTTGAAGTGCTGACCCCTTCAGAGAATGGACGAGTGAATGGATGGATGACTGATTGGAAGGATGGACCAGTCTGAGTCCAGTTTATTGCCTAGAGTCAACCTATTAAATCAATCAGATTTATCTACATGTTGACTCACCATTCTACAACCAGTTCAATGAATCTATTCTAACTGGGACTAACCAACTGGATTCCTATCTATGTCTGTTTAACACAAATCCAGTCACGTCCCATTCTGTTCAGTTCCTGTATCAGAGTGTTGTTGTTTTTTACTTAGAAATAAATGCACAAATTTCACATTCATTTTTTGTAAAATTCCCTTAATATATGCACATTTATACACAGCATAGGCTTATATGAACTTTTTGAGTCAAAAACTGTATCACAAAATTCAAAGAAGTGCATTATTTGAAAACTGTATCCCATATCTGCCCATTGAGTCCATCAAGTCTCATTTTTTTTAAAAAAGTAGACCAGACAAACTGAGTCTCTGCTTTAAATCTGCTAAATGCGAATGTTCCACCAAAGTCCAAAGTATAGATTTGGCCTCAATGGTCTTTGGCTTGAGTCAGACTTTACAAAAAATATTTAAAAACCAGACTAGGTGAAAGTCAAGGAGAAAAGTTGGTAGAGGAGAGAAGAACCAGGGTGTTCAGGGAAGAAACACTCAGCTTGGCTCCTTTCCACTATATTACTTTGTCTGATGGAATGTACCAGAGGGCTCCTATTCAAGAAACGTACAATGTTAATGCACAGCTCCATATGTCCCATGTCATCAGCTGCATGATAAACAGTAGCTCAGGATGCTTTGGAGCAACTCCCAGTTTGGCCGCATAGGGATGGGCAAACACAGAGGTGGTATGGATGCCTGCAGAGGTCAAAATTCAGCTCTATGGCTTAGTGCAGGTCTCAGTAGAAGCACTACAATCCAGGCACGGTAGACTTTTCATAGGTAACCCGTTCCAGTTGCTGCAGACTCTTGGATTTTCATTTTAACAACAATGTGGGAGAACCACCCACTTTCTAAACTGTATTATCTCATAGGTTGTTGTGGGTTTTCTGAGTTTTGAGGCCATGTTCTATTAGTATTTTCTCCTGACATTTCACCTGCATCTGTGGCTGGCATCTTCAGAGGCTATGGTGGCACAGAAGTGAAACAAAGTATATACTTTCTTGGTCATATTTTGATAGCAAATATTTTCTGAATAGGGAAACAGCAGTACATACAGATGTCTTCACTAATAATCACTTATTGAAATCTAGAAGACAAAGCATCAAACTTTAAAGAGGTATCTGCTCTACCCACTCTAAGACATTGGCTCCAGCCTACAGAATTCCAAAATTTTTAGATTCATTAGGTTCTTAGAATTTTCTGCTAGATAACTCTAGTTCTGTGGCCTTCAAACTTTGGTTCTCCAAGTGTTTTGGACATCAGCTCCCAGAAAGCCCAGTTAATATGGCTGATGTGATGTACTACTGGGCTCCTGGAAGCTAAAGTCCAAAACATCCGGAAGACCAATATTTAAGAGCCACTCCTCTAGTCCATTCTCCTGAACTGGAGTTCCCAAGGTACCTTGACAGGAAGAAATGAGGAGCAATCCAGAATAACTTCAGCGAGATATTTGGGGAAATGATAGCCGACCTTTTTTTAAAAAAAGAAACTAATTGGACTTCACCTTGGGACTTACACCTCTGTAAACAGCCTTATGTTTGTGCAAAACTGAATTGAGAAGTTTCTGTATTCACCTTAGGGCTGCTGTGACACTTCAACATGCAAGCATCCATTGCACAAGGGTGGCCAATAGAGTAACGTGCCATGGACCAAGGTATAATGGGCACTAATGTGTTTCAGGACACTCCCCAGTGCATATCTAGACATTGGTTAGGAAGTGGAGGAGCGCAACAAGAGAATCTGAGGTGAATCAAAAGCACCCAATGCACATCAGAAGTGCCTGATATGCATCTGAAGTGCCCAATTCACCTTGGAACTCTGGCCACTCCCTGGATGGGATTCTTCCCAGTACACTCACAAAGTTTCATTATGTGTCTCTAACATACTTATGATTCATAAAGTAATGAAGCATAGATTGGGATGGAGGATCTTGGCTACAACTTTTTCAAACCTCTTACAATGTTTCAGTCTGTGAAACAACATAATGGAAGCTTTCACTCACATGGGGCTTTGAAGAGCTCCAGTAAGTGCAACCAAAATGGTGAAGGGTCTGGAAGCCATGAAGCCCTATGAGGAACAACCTAGGGAGCTGGAGATGGCTAACTTAACTATCCTTCTGTAGAACGGAAAGTTAAGAGAGGACATGATAGCCAGGTTTAAATATTTGAAGGGATGTCATGTTGAGGAGGGAGCAGGCTGGTTTTCCACTGTTCCAGAGACTAGGACAAGGAGAAATGGATTCAAGCTGCAGGAAAGGAGATTCCACTTGAACCTCAGGAAGAACTTCCTGACGGTCAGAGCTATCCGGTAGTGGAATATGCTACCTCAGAGAGTGGTAGAGTCTCCTTCTTTGGAGGTTTTTAAGCAGAGGCTGGATGGCCACCTGTTGCGAATGCTTTGATAGGTGTTCCTGCATAGTAGGTGGTTGAACTGGATGGGCCTTGGGGTCTCTTCCAACTCTATGATTCTAAGTCTCCCTCCCCCAAAAATCCCACTGCCAGCTTGAAGACAGTTGGCGTGGTTCTTGAACTGTTAACCAAGTGGTGAAGAACATCTGGGTGTGAGCTTTTAGGATAGCCAGTGTTGGGTAATATTTAGGGTAGGAAATCAAGTCCCCACTGAGACATGAAACTTGCTGGTTGACTTTGGTCTTTCCTTCTCTCTCTCTCTTTCTTTCTCTCTTTCTCTTTCTGTTGGACCTTTTTCACAGGGGTGTTGTAGAGAGAAGGAGAGCCATGGATGGCACTTGGTGCTCACTGTTATAACACTGGGACAGAAACGGAATGATGAAAGGAAGACAGTCAAACAGATATGGGTGTTAACTGCTCCACCACACCTTATTATTTTTAATTAGATTTCTAGAAATGGAATGCACCATAAATATGAAACTGATTTTCCCCTGTTTTGAAGGTTTGTTCTGTATGTGTACGTGTAGCAGGTGGGGGTTCACCCCACTACAGTAGAGAACTGTCATAACACATTGGTTCTATGGCAAAGATTTGAGAGCTACGTGCTAATCTGGTTGACAGCTGACTGAATGTCACCTGTATGGAGTGAAATTGAGTTAGAATGCAAACTAGAGATTGGGGGATGGGGAGCAGAGAATCTAGTTCATTGTCTTTTCTAAGGAAGAGAACCACTCATTTTGCAAGCTGAGCTGAGTGCTAGGACCAGAAATTGCCTGCCAGGGATGTAATTCTTCATTCATTTCATCCTTGAAGGACGCAATGAGTAATTTTAGCAAGTTTCTCCTCACTGCAAGAAAGTTGCCAAAAACTGTGTGGTTTCCATAAATTGTGCAAAGGTTATTCACAATTCAGGACTTTTTTTTTTTTCTGTGCAAAATTTTGCACCAAAATCCTAGCATTTTCTGTGTGGGAAACAGATTTTTCTACATATAAAATAACATTTTTTCTTCCCTCCCTCCTGTTTCTGTTGCCATTGGAACGTCAGTGCTTCAGTGAATGGCAAGTTTCATATTCTAAACAATGAAGTGATGGACTTTGGCAACATTTCAAGGAGGTTTCTCTACCATTCCTGAAGTTCTCCTGGAGGGACTGTGGAAATCAAAGCTGGCTACCTGTATTGCAGTTACAGATTCATAATCTAGGATTATATATCCATAAGTGCTTTGTATTCAGTTACACTACATATTCATTAGTACCATGATTGTAAATGTTCCCCAAATCTCACCTTAAACTACATGTGTCAAACACAAGGCCTGTGGGCCAAATCCAGCCCTCCAGGACATTTCATGTGGCCCTCGCACCTCTCCTGCAGCTGCGGCACTTCCCCCACCTGGCAAGCCTGATCTCCACATTGTGGCCCTCCGGCTGCTGGTATTCTGAAGAGGGGCCCAGCAGCCAGCACTTGTGATCTACTTCTACTTCTGACTGCTCCAAGTCTTGCCATCAGAGTGTTGCCACGGATTACCATGGCAACGCTGTGTGCAGCTCACAAGAGTTGGACAGAGGAGCACTCAGAAGTAGAAGTATATCGTCAGTACTGGCTGCTGGGCCCCTCTTCAGAATACCGGCAGCCAGGGGCCCACAATGTGGGGATCAGGCTCACAAGTACAAAGAGGGGCAGCGGGGGTGGAAAGAGCCACAGGAGAGGGGGAGCAGAAAGAGGCACAGAGAGCGGCTCGGGGGCTGAAAGAGGCAGAGAGAGAGAAAGAGAGAGTCTTATCTTATATTTAAATAGTCTTACAGATGCAACCAGCTCTTTGAGGGCAACCATAATGCCGATGTAGCCCAAGATGAAATTGAGTTTGACATCCCTGCAAAACTCTCCAGATTCTCTGGAGGAGCTGCTCCAAATTATGGAGGTTTGTTCTGTTGATGATCAAGGTTCAGCTGGATGTTTTTTCCAGCACTCTCCTGCCAGCGACTGACGCTGTGACAACTAGAAGCAGGACCCCATTACAATACCACACTACACTCAGAATTGTTGGGAGGGGGCTGGAAACATCATCTTGCTTCACTCCGACTGCCAGCAGGGCAAACCTCTCTTGCGCAC
Source organism: Iguana delicatissima (assembly GCA_948472985.1). Classification (NCBI taxonomy): domain Eukaryota; kingdom Metazoa; phylum Chordata; class Lepidosauria; order Squamata; family Iguanidae; genus Iguana; species Iguana delicatissima. The sequence goes on from CAOKZL010001386.1 coordinate 264,358, forward strand.
TGTGGCTGCTGGCTGTTAAGGTATGTTTGGAGGGTTGAGTCAGGAGATTATATTTAGTTACATATTCATAACTAAGTCAGTGGTTTAGCTTTTTATTTTCTTTGCATGTGGGTCCATTGTGTGTGACTGCTCATTGTGCATGATGATCTTTATGTATTGGTGGACATGGGTGCATCTTGCATTTGATGTACCCTGGAGGAGCACTGTGCATCTCATGTGTATATGTGCATGCCCGCTTGTTTGTGCAATGTCACAATCCACTAGCAAGTGACAGAGTCCTGGAAAACATGCCCTATGAGGAGGGGCTCAGGAACTCGATATGCTTAGCCTGGAGAAGAGAAGGTTAAGAGGTAACACAGTAGCCATGTTTAAATATTTGGAGGGATATCATATGGAGGATGGAGCAAGCTTGTTTTCTGCTGCTCTGAAGACAAGGACACAGGGCAGTGGATTCAGACTATACGAAAAGAGATTTTATCTAACCATTAGGAATAACTTCCTGATGGTAGGGCCAGTTTGAAAGTGGAATAGCTCCCTTGGAGTGTGGTGGAGTCTTCTCCTCTGGAGGTTTTTAAACAGACTAGACAGCTATCAGACAGGAGTACTTTGTGTAATCCTGTACAGCAGAATGGGGTTGGGTTGGACTGGACGGTCCTTGGGGTCACTTCCAACTCTGTGGTTCTATGATGCCATGACAAATGCTGTGTGACTCTATGAGCATAAAGTTATGCTCCACCCCCTCTGTGTAGGATCTCAGCCAAAACCTCCTTACAAAAGTGCTCCCCTTCATTCACAACTTCCCGGTCTACATGGTGGTTCAGTGCCTGGACACAGTTCTATCCCCCTACAAGAAGCAAGAAAATTCCTGCCTGACCCACATCTTATGTTAGGAACCTCCTAACCAGCTACTGGAATTTCCCTCCCCGCATGCATATTGAATTATTCTTTCTGTTCTCCTTCTCCCATAGTTTTCAAACCCACAATTCCATAGAAGTATGCTACCAAGGCTTTTCACTCCACCAGCAATAAACAGGGCCTTGGCCAGAATATTTTCTTTCCCCAGGGAAAAATGCACGAGGGCTACATTATTGTTTGCCCTCTCAAAGAAGAATGATTGCCACCACCCCCATGCAAATTTCCTCAAGTCTCCAAATTTCTAGCATTCTAGTAACTTAAAACTTCAATCGAACATTTAGAGATACAGTTAAGGCATCCAAAGAAAAGGAGCAGGCAGAGTGATATGTCAGAGGGAGGAAGTGGTTAAAAAAAAAAACAACCTCTGAATATGCCTTGCCTAAGAAAACTCTGTGAAAAATTCGTGGGGTTGCCATTAAGCTGACAGGCAACTTATGGGTGCACACACACACACACACAGATAAAGTAATCAAAGGAATGTGAAAACAGCAAAGAAAGGAACTCTTGGCATGAATGATTTTCAATGTCTCACTCAGCAATGTAAATAATTTCAGGACTGAATGAAAATTTCATTGGGAGCAAAATTCTCATTTGGGAGAAAAATGTACTCATTTTAGCTATATCTCTGGATATGCCTTTTTCTCTCTACATCCCACCCTCACTGAGAAAATGTTCTAGTATGAATATTTTCTATAGTGCAGCTAAACTGAACCCACTGAAAAACAAGCTGAGATATTTGTGTTTAAGACTTGTACGGGAATCTTTCTTGCAATGAAGAGTCATATGTGTAGTTGTTAATTTTTTTAAATTATTATTTCATGGATTGTCTGGGGCAGTGGTTCTCAACCTGTGAGTCGTGACCCCTTTGGGGGTCGAATGACCATTTCACAGGGGTCACCGCTCCTCTATCCTGCCCCGCCCGCTTTTGAAAGAAGGCGGCCTCACAGCCAATGGGAGTATTGTTTCTGAGACCCCACACTGGGAGGAGGGGAGAGGAGGCGTGCTGGGCGTTTCCCCGTCTTTCCCTGCCGGGTGGTGGGGCAGAGGTGGCGAGAGGAGACCCCGCTCTGGCAGGAGGTGAGAGGAGGCATGCTGGGCGCATGTGGGGATGTTTCCCCGTCTTTCCCTGCCAGGCGGGGGGCGGTCGTGGGGAGACCGAGAGGGACTCGCAGGTGTAGCGTGGTTGAGGGGCTACAGCGGGTATCACACCCCACTCCCGAGCCCTGAGAGGGACAAAAGGAGGAAGGAAGGGGCGCCCGTGCAATGTGGGAGTGAGAGCGTCCGAGCAGCCGCGCTCCCTTCAAGGGAGGGAGGGAGGGTGGGAGTGAACAAAACGCCGCCATCTTTCCTCTCTCCCTGTCCTTTCCTCCCTGCGCCTCATGTAAAATGTGGGCTGTTTCAGCGTTGTCTTTGGGAGTGACTGCCTTTTTGAACTGTGGAAACCTAACATTCAGAACTAGAACTACTGCCTTAATTCTGGCATTGATGGACACTTTCTGTGCTTAAAAAAAGGGGAAGGGTTACCAGTTTTTAGGCATTAGAAGTCTGTCCGGAGCAGTGATTTAGGGCAGTGTTTCCAATCTATTCGATGTTGGAAATAACTAACTAAATAAATAAATAAATAAATAACGAAAATAATTTTATGGTTGGGGGTCACCACAACATGAGGAACTGTAATAAGGGGTCGCAGCATTAGGAAGGTTGAGAACCACTGGTCTGGAGGCTTGCTAGGAAGTGCTGGAGCACAACAGGTGCTCCTGATGAGCATCAGAAGTGCCTGATTTTCATTAAAAGCACGCAATATGTATTGGAAGTGCATGAGGCACATCCAAAGTGCCTAATGAACACTGGAGCACTCTTACCAGTGCCTGGGTGCACGCCTATGCAATTCGCCAACAGGGTTTAGTTGCATTTTGGCAACATGGTTACTGATTACTGACTTGTTACTGCCTAGGACATGGAGCAACGGCTTCAAACTTCAGGGAAAGAGATTCCATCTCAACAGTAGGAAGAACTTCCTGGTGATAAAGCAGTTCAGCAGTGGACTGCACTGCCTGGGAGTGTGGTGGAGTTCCTTCCTTGGAGGTTTATGAACAGAGGCTGGATGGACATCTGTTGGGAATGTTTTGAAGGTGTATTCCTGCATGGCAGAATGGGGTTGAATGGCCTTTGTTGTCTCTTCCAACTCTACAATGCAATGATTCTATGATTTGTAGTTACAAAACATAGGCCATTTCTGCACTAGACTTGCGTGCTATTATTCCACTTTCAACATCCTATGGAATCCTGGGGTTTGCAGTTTAGGGAGGGGCCTTTGAAGCCCTCCCTAAACTGCAAACCCCAGGATTCCATAGGATGTTGAAAGTGGAATAATAGCACCACAATAGTCTAGTGCAGAAATGGCCAAAGACTGTGATATAGGCTTTCACCTTTTTTTAGTGCAAGCGAATATTCTAGGAACCAAAAAGTCCACCAACACAAAGAATCTTGCAGCTGTTTCCCTGCCTGGAAAGTATGCCAATGAGATAAGACTTGCAAAGCAGAGGGAGAGACAATTCTAGATTTTTCCTCTAAACCAACTTCTTTCCTCTAAACCAACTTCCTCAACTTCTTTCACCTCCATCCCTCTCTCCCCAAAATCCACACTGCTATTGTCCCCCCTCAGGACACATTGCCAACTTCCAAGACCCAGCATCTGCTGGGGCATAACCCTTTTTCTCAGCTTTTATGTGCACATCAATGCTTCATTTTAATTTTTACCAAAACTTTTAAAGCCCTACATTTCAACGTTGTCTTGTCCTGCAACATCCCTGATTTTGACAACCTCTTTTGCTCAGTTTAGAATACCAGCATCAATAGAACCGGGACCAAGGTCTTCGAAAACGAAAGCCAAAGGAGCAATTAGGAAATGATCTGCCAAAGCCATGTTTTAGCTGACTCATATGTCATTCTCCCTGGCAAAAAAAAAGAAGACTGGTAGAATGTGTCCTTCTTTAGTTTATGGGAAGAGAGCTGACCACAGGCTTTGTGAGTGGGTTGCCTTCAGTTTCAGACTTCACTGGGAAAATATGCAGAGCCCACCAAGAACTCTTTGACATTTTTAAATCACTGGTCAACCAGATCTCCACCCCATCCCATGCTGGGACTTGGAATATTTTTGATGTGGCATTTTCTAACATTGTTGCTTCTTTGCCAAGAAAGGTACCAAGACGTCAGATCCTTGTTGTTTTTTATCTGAACACAAATGCTTGCCATGCAACTGCTGTACATTTCATGCCACTTAATGTCCTTCTCAGCAGGTGAAAATATTCTTTTCTTTTCTGATAAGGCAAAGGAGGGGAGTTGTAATAACTACCATTTCCCCAGCTACAGGAAGCATCAAGGTTTCTTTCCCCTGAAGCGCATGTTAATTAATTGATGCAATTAAAAATCAGCATACAAGGCAGAGATTAATAAAAAAAAAAAAAAAACACCAAACATGGAGTAGGAGGCACAGCAAACAAGGTGGTGTAAATGGGATTGTTAAGTGTAAGAAAACAAACATAGGAACTAATGTTCAGTAAAGCACAAATGCAGTGATACAGTGAAAGAATGGAGTGCCATTCTCCTATATTTCTGGGTACAGGAGAAGCGGTTTTTCAAACAGAATGATCCTTAAAAAAACCTGAGTTGTCTGATAAGCACCTTAGAAAAAGAATCAACAACAGAGATTTTGGAGTCAAGATGCTAGAATGGCACAAAGGCTGAGCCCCTTGATAACGATTCTGTGTCTCTAGATCGGTGTCTTTGATTTTAACAGCTCGTGACTTCAATTCCGTGAATTGGTTGCACTTACCTGTGTGTTGTCTCACCGTTTGACAGTTTCTTCAGTTGGCCTACTCTAGTTTCAACTGAGTGCCGGGATTAATCCCATGTCCCTGAGCCACTGGAACAGAGATGGTTCCTCCAGTTTCAGAGCAGAAAGGGAGATTCAGAGAAGGAGAAGAGGAGGAGGTAAAAATGTAGTGGCAGCTAGAAGCTCCCTATGGAGACAAATGGAGGCAATGGTGTGCCACCCTGAGACTTTGTTCCTGGAGCTTTGTCATTTCGCTGTTGTGTGTATCTAAGAAATGGTGGAAAACCTACCAAAGCTCATGCTCGCTGGCTGTTATCACTTCCAGCTGATCCATGTGAGAAGAAATGAAATAGCCTGACATAACTCTGAATACAGTGTAAGTGGTTCTGAAGCACTCAGAAGGCAGCCGAAGCCTTTGAAGGATACCTGCCATTTTAGTTATTTCTTCTGATGGTAGTGGCCTAGGAAGAGAAAAGAACACTGGATTTCAGTGACTAACTACACAGTTAGTGTTGCTGGTGGTGGTAAAGCTTGGCTTCCTCTTATATCCAGCTGGGGCCTATGTTTCTGTGATGAAGAACTTCAGGCAGGAGATAGGCTTCACCTCAAAGCGGCTGAGAAGATGTTCGGCAGGAGCTTCATAACATGATTCAGATCCAGGAGCTGGAGCACTGTATCTTCCCATACGAGTCTGCCTAAATTCTAAGATCGTCCACTGAGGCGCTTTTCTCAATCCCACTGTCGCTCAAAGCATGTTTGGTAGCATGCAGAAGAGTAGCTCTCCCGTGGCTGCTCTTAGAATCCTTCCCTTCCTTGGGTTGCTTGGCTGTCTCTCTCCCTGTTCTTTTTCTGCCATCAGATGAAGGCCATTTCCGCACTACAGGGTCATAGTGTTATTATTCCACCTTCAACATCTTCTGGAATCCTGGGGTTTGCAGTTTAGGGGAAAGGCTTTCTCAGACAGAAAGCTCTTTGGCCTCAGGAAACTACAAACTCCAGAATTCCATAGGATGTTGGAAGTGAAATAGTAGCGCTATAACACTGTTGGATAGAAATGGCCAGAGAGTTTTCTATTCTAGCAGGAATTTGAGAACTGATTGTTTGTATAAAGCATTCTCTATTTTAGTGCTGTACTGTTTTTAATCTGTTTACTCATGTTTAATGCATGTTTCACCTGGTTTTAATTCCATTGTTAATTTAATATTGTTTTAATCTTAACTCTTTGCATGCTTATAGCTAAATGTATTTTTTAGCTGTACCCCTTTTTATTCTGTCAGCCAATTTGAGTCCCACTTTGGGAAAAAGGTGAGATACAAATAAAATGATTGATTGATTGATTGACTGATTAAAAACTGTTCAGAAAGGCTTTTAAATGAACTCACAGAGAAGAGGGACAAAATCCCACAAGAAACTACCATGATGGGTCCTTGGAACAGAAGTATGTGCAAAACTAGGGCAGAATTTGTTGCTGATTTGTTGCTGATTCTCCTAGACAAGTTTAAAATAGTCATGTTTAAATGTAGACAGACAGAGGAAACAAATATAGTAACATTTATTTAGTCAAGGAATACCTTTGTCATCTCTTGGAAAGTGGGACAGTACATGCTTGAAAAATGTTGACAACCACAGTATGGTGACTGTGCTTGATTCTAAAAAGGAATATATGACTTAAGTGTGGTTGGAAGTTGAAAAGCATGAGAAGCTATAATAAAGAGTTACAAATAGCTAGTATATCATGGCACTAGAGGATAAGTCCTATTCCGTGGGTTCGAGTTGTTTTAAGGGGTGTCTGGTCATCAAGTAAGAAAAGTCATAGCTCAGTGGCAGATAGGGCTTCACTAAATTTCTTCTCAAAGAAAACAGTAATTTTAGCCAGTTTTCAAAAGCTATTTGCAATTTGGAATTTCTTCTATGCAAAATTTGTACCTGGTTGTTTTGCACAGAAAGCAGGCTTTTCTGTACACAAAACAGCATTTTCTGTATGGAAAAAAATATTCCTACACAGAAATATTATTTCTCTGCAGAGGAAGCTCTTTCATGCACAGAAAATCCTGTTTTCTTTGCAAATTAACCATGTCCAAATTTTGCACAGAAGAAGTTCCAAATCATTGCATTTCTGCACAGCAAACAGCTTTTCATGTATAGGAAATAATAGGAAATAATACTGCTGCAGAGAAATATTGCTTCCTCTGTGGAAAAAAGGGCTGTTTTGTGTGCAGAAAATGCTGCTTCTTATGCAAATCAACCATTACACAAATTTTGCACAGAATAAGCCCCAAACTGCAAAGACCCTTACTAGTTCAAGACTCTTTTCATCAGTTTCTTGGCACTTGAAAAACATAGTTTTTGACCATTTTTTTAATATATTTTTTAAAAAATTATTTTTATTACCAGTACTGCAACCACAAGGTTGTGAGTTCGATCCTGCCAGGCTCCAAGGTTGACTCAGCCTTTCATCCTTTCGCAGGTCGGTAAAATGAGTACCCAGCTTGTTGGGGGCAATTAGCTAAAAAATACATTGTAAACCGCTTAGATAACACTAGTTGATAGGCGGTATAGAAATAAATGCTATTGCTATATTGCTATTATCTCATTCCTAAATTAAAGATACACTGTCTAGGAGATGATTAACAGGTATAATAGTCACAGGGAGCTTAATGAAAGAAACATATCAGATAATTGACTTGGGCCATTTCCATTATAGTGCTATTATTCCACTTTCAACATCCTATGGAATCCTGGGGTTTGCCGTTTAGGGAGGGACCTCAAAGGTCTAGTGTGAAAATGGCCTTAGATATATTTTTAATCAACATCTACTTTCTTCTTTGGAAATTTAAACTAGATGCTATATGCTGTTTAATGTATTACTGAACTGTAGCTTTATAGAGATGAACTTGAAATGTCTGAGGAACTTTCCACACTACATAACTATTGCAGTATGATTCCACTTTAACTGCCATGATTTTGTTCTATGGAATTATGAGATTTGTAGTTGGGAGGGATATTTAAAATTCTCAGCCAGAGAGCTCCAGTACTTCCCAAGACTACAAACTGCAGGATTCCATAGGAGGCAGCCATGGTAGCTAAAGTGGAATCATACTGCAATAGATATGTAGTGTGGAAAGGCCCTGAGACTACGGTCATTTCCACACGACATCACTATAATGCCACAGCAGTGGGTTGTTTCCAGTTCAGGAGCTGTGCTACTGCACAACATCGTCGCTGTCCAGTTGCTATCCCGTCCCCGAGCATTGCCAAAGCATGTTATATTATATCAAGAAAAAAATCCATTAAGCGCCTCCTTTAGTGCTTCTATCCCATCAGCCAGCTCTGTGCAGTACCATAACAGCACTTGATAGCGCTTCATGTTATCGTGGATGCAGCAGTGGGTGGGGCGTGCGCGTGTCCAGCTTGTCCCTCTCTCCCTGACTCCTATGGCATGGTAACTTCAAAATTTATAACTTCTCCATATTTACTTTAAAGTTCTCCTTTGCAGTAAAACTTTTTTAAAATACATTTTAAGCATTATAGCGTGAAAAAGCAATAGTGTACTGACTTGTAGTGGGGATACAACAGTGTAGTCCTAGTACAGCTTCCAAAGGAAAAAAATAAAGACCAGTCAGGGTGGTGAGATGGGGTGAAGGCAGGGACAAGGAGTGGCAAAGGACATTGTAGAGTGGAAGGAACACCGGTAGCAATATCACCTACTCATCCGCTGAAGGCCGAAGTGTGCAGAAACAGTGTTCCTAACCTACTACCATTGTACAAGTGGGAATGCCAGGACTGAAAATGTACAATGCGCCACTGGCATCTAGTGCTGAAATGGCCTATGACGCAGGTCATAGAATCATAGAATCATAAATCATAGAGTTGGAAAAGACCCCAGGAGCCTTCCAGTCCAACCCCCTGCCATGTAGGAACACACATCAAAGCATTCCCAACAGATAGCCATCCAGCCTCTGCTCAAAAACCTCCAAAGAAGGAGGAGACTCCACCACACATATTCCACTGCCAAACAGCTCTGACCATCAGGTAGTTCTTCTTGAGGTTCAGGTGGAATCTCCTTTCCTGCAGCTTGAATCCATTGCTCCTTGTCCTTGTCTCTGGAGCAGCAGAAGACAAGCGCGCTCCCTCCTGAACATGACATCCCTTCAAATATTTAACCATGGCCATCATGTCCCCTTTTAACCTTCTCTTCTGCAGACTAAACATACCCAGCTCCCTAAGCCGCTCCTCATAGGGCTTCATGGCTTCCAGATCCTTCACCATTTTGGCTGCCTCCTCTGGGCACATTCCAGATTGTCGACATCCTTCTTGAATTGGGGTGCCCAGAACTGGACTCAGTATTCCAAATGAGGCCTAACCAATGCAGAATAGAGTGGTACCATTACCTCCCATGATCTAGACACCATACTCCTATTGATGCAACCAAGAATTGTGTTGGCTTTCTTAGCTGCCACATCACACTGCTGACTTGTGTTCAGCTTGTGATCTAGCAAGATTCCTAGATCCCTTTCACACGTACTGATATCCAGCCATGCGTCTCCCATCTTATATTTGTGCATTCCATTTTTTCTGCCTAAGTGTGGGACCTTACATTTCTCTGTGTTCGAATTCATTTTGCTAGCTTTGGCCAAGCTCTCCAATCTATCAAGGTCCTTCTGAATTTTGATCCTGTCCTCTGGGGTATTAGCAATCCCTCCCAATTTGGTGTCATCTGCAAATTTGATCAGCATGCCCTCCAATCCTTCATCCAAGTCATTGATGAAGATGTTGAATAGCCCTGGGCCCAGGATGGAACCCTGCGGCACCCCATAAGTCACTTCTCACTTCCAGACTATCTGGCAGACAGCATCTCCCTGTATGAGTGTCCTGGTCCCGCGATCATAAAGGAGGCCCTTCTCTCAATCCTGCCAGTGTCACAAGCAAGGTTGGAGGAGACACAAGAGGGAGTCTTTTCAGTGGCTGATCTGAGACAATGGAACTTCCTTCCCAGGGAGGGCAGAATGGTCCCCTCCTTGTTATCCTTCCACTGGCAGACTAAAACTTTTTTATTCCAAAAGGCTTTTAAAACCAAAAAAAAATTACAGAACAGGCCAGGTAGTGCTGTATTGTTTAAATGACTTATTTTTAATGGCATTTTAAATTGAATTTTATTCTTTTAACTTGAAGTTTGAGTTGTTTAAACACTGTGAATAGTTATTCTATTTTAATGTTCTTTTTTTTTTTTTGTATATTTATAATTATGTTGTTCTTTTAAATTGTGAACTCCTTTGAGTACCTATTTTGGGAAAAGGTGAGATACAAATATATACATATACTCCCCAATTTTGTCATTTTAAAAGAGGTTCTATTAATGTTTGGAGAAAGGTCAGGTCAGATTAGTACTTGGGTAGAAGACCACCAAGGAATACGAGGAGCTTTAGACTATTTTTCAGTGGAAGGCAATGGCCAATCACTTCTGAGTCTTCCCTGCCTAAGAAAACCCTGTGGATTTCATGTGGCCACCATAAGTTGACAGCCAACTGCACAAAGAAGCCTGCTAGATCAGACTGAAAGTCCATCATTCTCTTCTCTCACTGGCCAGACAATTGTCTAAGTCAAACTGAGAACCTAAAGGAGCCATGTTGAACTGATCAAGGGCCTATCTATCCAACATTCTAGTCCCATGGAGGCTTACTGGATGCCCCAGTGGAAAGCAGGACATCAGTGAGGACTTGTCAGTACTTTCTTCATAAGGTAAATCTATCAAAGCTTCGTTAGACAAAAGCTGATGCCGTTGACTTAGAACCAATGAAAGAAATTCCAAATAGTGAGAATATGCTGTATTAAAAAGACAGCTTGGTGTTTTAGTCCTTGTCCATCCTATTTCATTGAAGTCTATGGCCGTTTCTGCACGACAGGGCTAAGCCAGTTTGGGACAGGATGGCAGCTGTTGGCAGGTTGTGCTTCCGCACGATGTTATTGCTGGCCCATTGCCATCCCATCCCCAAGCATCGTGCTCGTTTTGCGCCTGCGGCCGTGCAGCGCTCCCATCGTTCCGGGCCATGTGGAAGCCGTGGAAGTGCAATGGCAACGCTTCCTTCCATAGCATGGCAATAGAAAGTACCTGGCTGCTCTTCCACAGGGAGTCGGTGAGGTGCAGAGGGGAGCATTGTTGATTGCAGCGCAACAATGCAGAAGAGCATCATTGTGCAGAAATGGCCCATGATTCTAGAGACCAGGGTTCAAATTCATGCTTGGCCATGGAAACCCATTGGCTGATCTTGGGCAAGTCACACTCTCTCAGTCACACTTTCTCAGCCTCAGAGGAAGGCAAAGACAACCTCCCAAGAACAAATCTTGCCAAGAAACCCAGTGATAGGTTCACATTAGGGTTGCAATAAGTCAGGAGTGATTTTAAGGCACGCAACAACAACAGATGTGTTTGTGGGAGTGTGGAGAGGACTATAAGACAGGATTGACTGCCTCTTCTTCCTTGGAACATGATGGGGAAACAAGATGCACAGTGCAAAATTGTTAATGCTCTTGCAAAGCAAATTGATATGCAAAGTCTAGAAATCTCATCCTTTCAGTGGTGCTTGAAATATGGACAGGGTAGGAGGATAAATTTCACCATAGGGACATCAGCTGAAATACGTATGGCTCTGGGGTGAAAAGCAAAAAGAACTACGTGAAGTTCAGTATACTCTCCAGGCATCCAGAGTCTGGACAAATTTCCTTCCAGATCTTACAGACATATACTAGCAGCTGCCTGCTGAAAGAGCTTGTACAGCAGGCAGCCAACAATGTTAACAGTGCTAAGAGCCAAAACTATTTTGGCTGTCCAGTATGAGCTTTGCTAGGTGTGACGTCTTGGACAATTTTTGGACTCACTATTTTTTTCACATTTTGTTCTAGATGTAGTTTCCATACCTTTCCAAGGCAGATTTCAATCTGTGTAAAGCACAGTATGGGCCTAAATATTCTAAAGGCACCAGATCTTACTTGATTTTGGGAGCTAAGCACAGTCAATCCTGGTTAGTACTTGGATGGGAGACCACCAATGAGTAACAGGTGATATAGATTAGATTTCAGAGGAAAGAACTAGCAAACCACCTCTGAGTATTCCCTGCCTAAGAAAGCCCTATGAAATCCATGGGTTGCCATAAATCAACAGGCAACCTGAAGGCACGTACACACAGAGAGAGAACGGTATAGTATCTTAGACCAGTGGTTCTCAACCTGTGGGTCCCCAGATGTTTGTGGACTTCAGCTCCCAGAAGCCCTGAGTATTGACCATAGTGGCTGGGGCTTCTGGGAGCTGAAGTCCACAAACATCCTGGGACCCACAGGTTGAGAACCACTGTCTTAGACTATTTCTGCCCTACACTGTTCTAGTGCTCTTATTCCACTGTCAACATCATGTGGAATTCTGGGGTTTGTAGTTTCCTAAGACCCAAGAGCTCTCTGGCTGAGAATTCTAAAGGTCCCTCTCTAAACACCAAACTTCAGGATTCCATAGGATGCTGAAAGTGGAATAATAGCGCTATAACAGTGTAGTGTAGAAATGGCCTTAACAAGAATTAGTAAGTCATGGATCACTGTGGTCAGATCTGCCTTGCCAGGTTAGAGGCACAGCTGGACAAAGGCACTCCTGGTCAAAGCAGCCACCTTGCCTTCCCAAAGCAATTTTGAATTCAAGAGTGTCCCCACAATATGGAAACTGGTACTTCGGGACAGTATAATCTTGTCAAAAACAGGTTATAGCCCCAACACTAGCTTGGCTTGTCTACTTACAAACCAAGCCTCCATTTTGCCTGTATTGAGCCTCAGTTTGTTTGTCAACATCTAGGCAATGCTTTCAGACTTTCACACCTGCCTTGGCATCCACTGCAAATGAAAAAAAAGACGTGGGGTGTCAAGGTAGTCATGAGAGTTGACTCTCTGAAAGTCTGAATTACCATACTCACCCAGTACTTTGATGTAGACATTAAAAACATAGACCTCTGAGGAGTCCCACAAGCCAAAGGGCAAAAGGCTGAACAGTATTCCCTTTGTTCAGCCCAATAGAAAGGAAGCCATCACAAATACTGCCCATGCTGCTGGGAGGTCCAACAGAACCAAAAGAGAGGTGCACTCTGCCTGTTCCATAGCCATGTTTAAATATTTGAAGGGATGCCATGTCGAAGATTGAGCAAGCTTGTTTTCTACTGCTTCAGAGACTGGACATGGAGCAATGGATTCAAACAACAGTAAAAGAGATTTCATCTAAATATCAGGAAGAACTTCCTGACAGTCAGAGCCATTTGACAGTGGAATATGCTGCCTGGAACTGTGGTGGAGCCTCTGGAAGTTTGTAAGCAGAGGCGGATGGCCATTTGCTGGGGGTGCTTTGAGTGTTTGTTCCTGCATGGCAGAGGGTTGGACATTGTGGTCTCTTCCAACTCCATGTTTCTATGATTCTGTGATGCTATGATTCCATTCCTGGCATATCAATCACCAAGGTGACCACAACTTTTTCTATAATTAAACCAGATTGTATGGTCCCACATAATCAGCTTCACCCACGAAATTCCTGGGGAAAGTATTAAAAACTCTCAGATACTCACACCTCTGAGCCTGGAAGCAACCCAAGTTTTGTAAAACCAATTCTGAAGCTATTGTTTTCAGCTGTAGGGAAGGGTACAACCTAAGACTGTATGTGGTGGCTTCACAGTTGTGCCCCACCATCGTTTTAAACAGTGCAAAGGATTCTGGGATTGTGCAATGCAATGGTTGCAAGCTAGTCCTGCTTTTACTCACACGAGGAACACTGCCCCCGTCACCACAAAAACAGTCTGTTTTATGGGACCTTGCACTAAGAATTGAAGTTCTCTGAGCAAAGAATGGGTTGATGCGCTCTCTGACTTACTTGCCAAAGTTGGGCAGGAGAAGCCCAGGAAGGAAAGTGTGCATGATGTGTAGTATCAGCTAACAGAGAAGGAAGGGAAGAAACACACATATGCTTCAGTTCCTTACTCACTTTTTTGATTGCTTTGTTGGCCTTCCTCTTGCATCAGCTGAGCCAAACACTGAGTGGAACCATCTGATACAAGCTGGAAATGTATCAAAGTTGAGAGTGGAGTGGAGTCATTTCATTCCCATCTGTGAACCAGAACCCACCATCTGCTCTCAGACGCCACTGCCTGCGAGATCCCAGCAAACTCTCTCGAAGGCTATGAAAATGACCTCCATCTTTGCAGGCTGTTGCCACGGAAATCAGACAACCACAAAAGGGCTCAATTTGTCTTTAATGCTGGTTTGGGTGTGGGTGGAACTTGGCACTGCCAAATGTCCCTTTATTTATTTTAGAACCTAGTCCCTTATGCCAGCATGTCACAATTTTGCAGGAGAAGGCCAGTACTTTTAATTTTAAGAAAGAAGATGCCAAATGGTGCAAGCATTTGAATCAGGAGATCAGGGCCAGGTTAGACAAGCTTCTTTGGGAATGAGTGCAATTCTCAGAATCTCTGGCCAACACAACCATATCTGTAGATGTGGAAGGTTGATATAAACCAGGGGAAGGAATCACACGACCCTCCAGATTTTGTCAGACTGCCACTCCAAGATTCCTCATCATTGGCTCTGAAGCCTAGAATTATCTCAATGTGTATTCACCACACCAGGTGTCATGCTACACCTGATGTGGAATGGAAAGATTACTTAAAAATACTCAAAAAGGAGATGAAAAATATGTTTCTCAAGTGCTGGAAAATACTGACAAGAAGAATCTAAGATGGATGAGAATCCTCCCAACTCAGGACTCAATCTGTACAAAATTCACACCCAGTCATTGTTTTTCAGCAGAAATCATTTTCTGCATGGGAAGCAACATTTTCTATTATTCTCTGCACTGTAAATACTGTTACTGGTACATAAAATGCTTTTTTTTTTCTGTGCAAAAAGGTATGAATTTTGCATGGAAATGAGTCCCCAGCACTTTTGGTGCAGGAAATGATATTTCAGTATAAAAACTGAAAAACTGCACAGAAAATCCTGTTCTCTGTGTTCAACACCACATGTGAATTTTGGGCAGAGGAAGTCCCAAGTGAAGAGTCAAAAACTGCATAATTTTTAAGGTTTTTTTTTCCTTGCAGTTGAAAGAAAAATTCTAAAATTATTCCTTGCTCCAAGAACAAAATTAGCAAAGAATTCCTGTCAGAACCCTATATCACCTTTTACTTAACACAACTTTACATATACTTGGCTAAGCTAGCAGAGGCACTACGAAATCCTGTTAGTGAATTGCGGAGATGTGTACCGGGACGGTGGCAAGTACTGATGCACATCGGTGAGTGATACGCAATGGTACACAATGCACGCTGCCAGCTCTGTACATAGCATTGTAACATCAGCCCTCTACTGGATACAGACATTACAAAACCAACCCGTTCTAATTCCTACGCACGTAAGTCCACTTACAAAGATGTAACTTCCGTATGGGATTCTGGCCACTATCTAATCTAATCACCATCAGGTTGCCTTTGAGCCATGCTTACAGGTAACTGTCAACACAACATCTTTAATTTGTGTGGTTCTTTCTTAAATAACAACAGTAACAAGGAGAATGTCTGGTCCAAACTGTGGCTGGGAAGAAGGATGGACTTGACCATAGCATTGTGTTAACAAGGTATTCTCCTGAAGCTGCTACTTCTCTGGCCAGCCCCAAAGGTATGATTTGAAAAACTGTGCAGGAAGAGAAAGTTCAGCCTCTTCCCTTTTGCCACAATTCCAATTTGGATCATCAAATCTCCTGCTATTAATAGTTTTAAAAAGGAGAAGGAGGAGGAGGAGAAATAGACATTGGGCCTCAGTTATCTTCTCCTAAACTTAAAAAAAAATTCTCTTTTCCTTGTTTTCATATTTTATACCCAGTAAATTCTAAGTAAATCCCACATGTCTCTATGAGATGCAAAATTTTAAGTGAATCCCACATGTCCCTATGAGGAGTGGCTTAGGCAGCAGGGTATGTTTAGCCTGGAGAAGAGGTTAAGAGGCAACAAGATAGCTATTTTTAAATATGTGAAGGGATGTCATGTGGAGGAAGGAGCGAGCTAGTTTTCTGCTGCTCCAGATACTAGGACATGGAATAACGGCTTCAAACTTCAGGAAAAGAGGCCCTTTCCGCACGAGGCAGTTAAAACGGGCCAAGGCGTCCTGGCACGGAGGTCGTCCGCACCTTGGATCGGACTAGGTGCAGGCTATTTAACTTAATTCCGCACCTCAGTCCGATCCAACCCACCCCAAGTGGTCCTCCATCGCGCTAAGTAAAGACCGGAAAATTCCAGCCTTTACATTTTCTGGAATGCGCCACTGTGTTCCTACTTACCTGTGCAGATGCGCAGACTCGCACCAATGCGAGCCTGCAATCAGCGGAGGGCAGGCTGTGGGCGTGGCCAGCGTCAATGGTTGGTCCACTCCCATGAAGACACCGGAAGCCACAGGAAGCCATCATTTTGAGCCAGAGCAGTGCGGATCTACAGACCTTGCACTGCTCCGGTTTGCCCTGCACTAACGGAGGAGGCCTGAGCAAGGGCTCAAGGGACAGTGTGCGTTACTTCGCCCAAGAAGAGCCGGTAAGTAACAGCATGGAGCGATTCACTCGCCTCACGCGGAAAGGGCCAGAGATTCCATCTAAATGTTACTACCTGACAATAAGAGCAGTTTGACAGTGGAGCATGCTGCCTTTGTGGTGGAGTCTCTTTCTTTGGAGGTTTTCAAACATAGGTTGGATGACCAACTGTCACGAATGCTTTGATGGTGCAATCCTGCATGGTCTCTTCCAACTCTATGATTCTATGGCTATTTCTGCATCAAACCTCATTGCCACAATGATCTGTGGCAATCCCAGTATCACCAGTGCCAGGACGGGAGCAATTTTACCCCGCTCCCTCCCGCACGCGTACCTTGGCAGTGAAGGAGTAGCGGCATTAATACCGCTGCGCCTTCCACACTGCAGCATTCATAGTGATGCCTTGCTCCCTGCCCTTCTGCCTCCCCGCAGCACCTGATTGGTCATCTTTTTCGGGGGCCTCTTTTCCAACTGGGCAGGATCAGACACATACGTGCACCAGGGCTCCCCGTTTGGCAACAGGAGCTGGAACGATCAGGGAATGACACACCATCAGGTAACAGGATGCCAACGGGGGCCAATACCAGATTTTTTCCAGTATTGACAGAGTGCACAATACGGGCAGGTTAGTGGCAGTTAGCCACAGGATAGCAATGGGTTGCCCACAACATCATGTGATAGCACAGCTCCTGGGACCATGATCATCCGTCACTGTAGCAGGGTGGACACCACCGTGCAGAAATGACCTATGATTCTATGTGATTTGCCAATAACACTTTAAAACTCTGAAAGCTCAGGTCTAGTGAAAGCAGAAATGGATTAAGCTCAGTAGATAAACCACCATGTTGGACTAATCAGCACTATGGGCTTGTTATTGGTTCTCCTCAGCTCGAGCAGAGCCTTTGAATGAATTGCTTAACAGTGTGTCAACAAATAGGCAAATCCCACTGATTCAATGAGTCTACTCTAGTCAGGACCAAGAACAGATTCAGGCCAGCAACTCTGACTGGAATTGTGTTGGTTTGTTATGTAAGTTGTTGTGCTACTTCCGTAATTCCTCACTCTTGGCTTTGTCAGCTTGGGATGATAGGAGTTGTTGGTTGATCTGAGCTGTGGGCCATTTGGAAGGACACAGTTCCTCTGAGAAGCAACTGAGGCACAGAGAAAACCAAACAAATCAAACAGTTTGAGGGAAATCACTGAAAGTCCCAGATACTCATATTAGGAAAATCAGGAAATGTTATCATATGAGTATGTTTTTTTCTACCCTGGCAAGCATGGCATCCCACTGGAGTATCAGTCCTACCTCTGGTTGATGCCAAGGGCAGGAAGGGGTGGAAGAGTTAAGTAAGGTGATATGTGTTCCCGTAGCAAGCCTGGGGTTCCCTTTCTTCCACTCTGCTATAGCTATTATTCAGGAAACAGACAGTTTTCTGTTTACATAACCCAGCCCCCTCCTGCTGCAAAGTTTCTATGTGCCTTAGCCAGCTCTTCACTTTCATTCTGTTGATAGAATAGAATGTTTAGTTCTTGGTTAATGCATCTACTCCATTTATCACTGGAATTCCTTTCTCCACCCCCAGTACATCTACTGAAGTGTGTCCATCCTCTGCAGGGATATAGCAGAGGCACAATGCCAGTGGGGAGACCTGCCTCAGTTGCAAATATATCCATTCCATCATGAATCCCCCCTCCTCCCCAGCCAGTAGCAATTAGCTTGGAGAATACAAGACAGAAAAATTCTTTCAGGCTAAACGTTTCTCAAATGCTCCTGAGTCAAAATAGGTATGACACATCCACAGAATGGCACACTTTTGGAAAAGGAGGTCAGCAAGACTCAGGCTTATTCCCCTTTGTTTCATGAACTCAAAAATAGAAAAGATACACCCAGAGTGTAGTCATAGAGAGCAAAATGAAACCTGTCCCCGTATTTTTTTTCCTTTGCCCCAAATTTCTAACATTGCAGAGAGTGATCCACACTAGACTGTTATAGCGCTATTATTCCACTTTTAACATCCTATGGAATCCTGAGGTTTGCAGTTTAGGGAAGGCCCTCAAAGGTACCTCCCTAAACTGCAAACCTCAGATTCCATAGGATGTTGAAAGTGGAATAATAGCACTATAACAAGTTAGTGTGGAAATGGCCTAAGACAACGATAACTGTAAATATCTTGAACACTTACATTTGCTGTGTTCACATTCCCACGGTCGCTTTGCCTGCCCTTTTTCTTTGGATGCCTAAACTCTATTTCTAATTGCTTGACTGATGTTTTAATTGACCACAAAACTAGAAATTTGGGGAATGAGAGAAAATTTCATTTTGGGGGAATAATTCTTATTTGGAGGTAGAAATAAATTGCTTCCTTGATGCACACTTTCTCTCTACAACCCACCCTATCCAAGAAAATGTTCCAGTATAGATACTTTGGACAGTCCATCTAAACTGTATCCACTAAAAACAAGTCCAGATGTTTGTGTTCAAAGCTAGTGTGGGAATCTTTCTTGCAATCAACAGAACAGTAAGACCAAACATTTATAGGAATTTTGTTGATTTCAATGGATTTTCTAAGTCAACCATGAGACAAGCGTGGTTCTACAGATGTTTTTTAACTAACAACACTATTACCTCTCTCCATCGGTTTTGCCAGTTGCTTGGAATTACAGGCCAATAATGTGCATTTTTACACTATTTTTTGTGGTTTTATGAAAACTGAATTTGAATAAAAAATTCTATTTGCAGAAGTTTTGTTTTTGTTTTTGTTTTGTTTTTTTGCAAAACACTTTTTCCGGAAAAAGAAACAATGACTGCAATCCAGTATCCTCTTAGCATAGCATAAATATCCACATGTGGAGATATACCATGTCATGCCATGCAGAACAGCAACATTGTGGAACACATGCCTACAACCTAGGGACTTTCTGCCCTACACTGAACATTTCCGCACGACACACTTATAGTGCAATGATTCCACTTTCAACCTCCTGTGGAATCCCAGCTGGCCCCTCCCGGAACTGCAAACCCCAGGATTCCATAGGAGGTTGAAAGTGGAATCATTGCACTATAAGAGTGTCATGCGGAAATGGCCACTGTTATAGCACTATTATTCCACTTTCAACCTCCCATGGAATCCTGGGGTTGCAGTTTAGGGAGGGACATTTAGGATTCTCAGTCAGAGAACAACTCTGGTCCCTCACTAAACTACAAACCCCAGAATTCCACAGGATGTTGAAAGTGGAATATTAGTATGGAAAGGCCCCTGGTGCCATTGTGCAATGTACAATGTACAACTGCATGTGCAATGCACAACTACAATATGCAATGGGTAACCACATCCACAACCACAATCCATATTACTGCAGTATGCACAAATTTGCTTCCACCACTGTCAGCTGAATACATACGTTGCACCGTGGCCAAAAAATTTAAAAATTTGAAAAAATCACCTTGGTTGCATAGTGTGACTAACAATGCCAGTTCTTTTTAATCACAAGAAACAATTGTTCAGATCCTGCATTTGGAGTAGTAGGTGTATCATGTAGCTTTTTCTCCCAATGTTATCACCTTAAAACTCACCATGTAACCAGTGTTATTTCCATGTAACCAGTGTTATTTCCATGTAACCAGTGTTATTTCCATGTTGCTGGAGAGCAGGGGGATGGGGGGGGAATGTTTCCACTTTTTTCCTGTGAGTTCGCTGCAGAGGACACATTGGGGAATTGTGCTGCTTACAAGGTGAGTTTTCTTAGGAGAGGGGGATTTTGGCAATTGGATGCTCAGAAGAGAATTCTAATTTACACAATGATCATCAAAATGAGTTGCAATGGTTTAAGTCCAATTTAAGTCATCGCCAAGAAGATGTCAGCCAATATATTTTGCACAGAAAACAAATTTCCCGTGGAAAAAAACACCCTAATATTCTCCACGAAAAAGCGTTTGTTTCGTACAAACCAATTTTCTGGGGGGAAAAATAGGTCCTCAGATGCAAAAACATAGATGTTTCCTATTTTCTCACCCGGGTGTTTCAGCATTTGGGATGCCCCTTTCTCCTCAAGGTGATAAATGTACTGACTTCCCTCCCATGCTATCTCAGATTAAAGGGAGTTTGCTTGTCTGTCTGTTTTTATCCCACCCTACATCAAAAGATCTCAGGGCTGTGTGTCAGCAAAATCAAAACAAAGTTTTGACAAAGGCTAAAACAACATAAAACAACAAAATAATTTAAATAAATTCAATTAATTAATTAATTAATTAATTAATTTGATATGTTTAATTTATATTTATATTGAAAACAAAACATGATGATGCAATTGTAGAATCTTAGCGCTTGCACTTCAGCAACTTAGGACATTTCTGCACTAGCCTATTATAGTGCTATTATTCCACTTTCAACATCCTATGGAATCGTGAGATTTGCAGTTTAGGGAGGGGCCTCAAAAGCCACTCCCTAAACTGCAAACCCCAGGATTCCATAGGAAGTTGAAAGTGGAATAATAGTGCTATAACAGGCTAGTGAGGAAATGGCCTTAGTTAGGGATTCTTAGAGTTATAAAAATATAGACTGTGATGTAGGATCTCAGCCAGCATTTTGTGCTTAGCAAACAGTGTTTTCTTCAAAGGAAGCAATGTCTTCTGTGTAAGAAAAAATTGTTTTCTATGCAAGAAACCAATTTCTGCACAGAAAATGACATTTTGCTACACAAAAGAACTCGCTTGCAGGTTTGTTTGTTTTTTTGAGAATAAATTGTGAACTGGAAAGAGATGCATATGTCCAGCATTCTCCTTGTCAGAAAATTGCCTGACACCCAGAAAACCTTCTTTTCATGATTCCTTTGAATAATTTGGAATAATCTTTCGATCCCTAGAAGGGGTCCCCTCCTATAGGGATCCAGCATACTTGCAGATATCTCTTCTTTTTCCACTTCCTAAAGGGGATTTCAGATTGACCTGGGAGGACCATACATGGGAATTCATGAATGAGAATAGGATCCTTCCTCTCAAAGACTGAACACACAGTTGATGAAGCATGTTCCTCTGAGCACCTCTCAAATTGCTCAGCCAGACTTAACTGGTCATGCTGTTCTGTGACTTGTTCTAGGACAAATGATGACCCTGGTGAAATGGGAAGCTTCAGCACAAACTTTGTAACTCAGACGTATTTGGAACAGCCCACAATGGTTCAACTCAAGTCATGAGAGCCCCAGTTTTCTTTGCACTTGCATTTCATCAGCTAGATCTGCTGAGCAATTCAACCTTGGACAAGCACCACTATGACCCCCAATTCAAACCAAGGTACCCCGTAGCATATTTTATGTCAGAGATTCAAGAAGCATTCTGGTAGACCATAAGTCTCTGCCGGTGTACTTACATCATTGTTTTGGGGAAAGAGTTTTCTTCCTGTTTCCCATTTCCTCCCCAAATGTGCAACACAGGTACGAATCCATCCCCTTGGCTTCTGATCATCTGTCGTGAGGCACACAAGTGTATTGTGACTGGGTTTACATACCAGGCAGAAGAAGGATCACTTCCCACCCTCTGTGTAAGACTGCTCCTTTGTCTTCAGGCATGTGAGGGCAACCAGTATCCACCTATCTAGATATATATCCACAGTCAAGTGGTGGCCAAGAGGCCTTACCTACAAGTACCTCAACAGCTTTGTGTATCTGAACAAAGAAGCTTTATAGAAGGAGGTACAAGAGACCTCTTTCCACAATTTTTTTTATCTATCTATCTATCTATCTATCTATCTATCTATCTATCTAGTCATCCCCCTTCCACATTTGCTAGGGTTAGGACACAGGACCGCCATGAATGTGGAAAAACTGTGAATAACTCTGGGCCCTCCCAAACCATATTTAACACACAAAAAAGGATGATCACCATATTCAACTCACCATGGATTCCTTTGAGGCATCGGGGTTCCTTCCCAAAGCAGAAGTGGGGGGCTGGTGGGGCTTACGGCCACCTCCACTGCTGTCCCACACCATTTTTAAAAGGGACCTGCAAGCCTTATTTGCAATTTCTCAGTCTCACAAGGCTTGCAGTCCTTATAAAAAATGGCCTAAGGAGGCAGCAGAGGGGACAGCGAATAATCAAATCCGCAAAAGTGAAGCCTGCCAATGTGGAGGGCTGACTGTATCTACAGATATAATCAATGGTTACACATAGAATCATAAGAGTTGGAAGGAACTGGAAAAGCCAGCTAGTTCAACATCCTGCAAAGCAGGAATACACAACTAAAGAACTCCCAAGAAACAACCACCTAAATTTTGCTTATAAATCTCCAAATAAAGAGAGTCCACCACCCTTATAATAAAGCAGCTTTTGACAATAGTCTACCCATCACATCCTATATCAGCTGAAGTTTCCAGACCTGCTTTAAAGGCTACCCCATATAGAGCACTATACCCTCTCTGACACTGCACAGATGAAAACTGGGACAAGAGTGGCCAAACAACATCAATGTGTGGTCAAGTTGGCAAAAGTTATCAATGTGGAAGACTATGGAAGCTGCAGCAGTTTGCTTTCACCTGACCCTACTGGGAATGGCAAGATTATGCTCCCTCCTTTCCTCTCCCCCTGTTGAATTAGTTGATTTAATTGAATGCAAACTTCTTCACCACTTTGAACTTGATGTGCAACAACTGAAATAAAGTGAGGACAAGAGAGGAAGAGAGAAAAACTGGGACATTTTAAAAGCAACTAAAAAGGTGAGATAACAGAGGATTAATCAAGATTTTTTTCTGCTTAATCAGGACAGTTGGAAAGTAGGGAGCCCATGACAACAATCTACTCTTGAAGTTTCTACTATTTATGTTATCTTGGTCAGGCTACCTAGGACAAGCTATAGTTAATGTTTCAGCCAAAAGTAATGACAGGCACTCCATCCTACCACATCCACATGACAGAAATGAATCTTCCTCCAGAACAAACAACAGAACTGAGTCGCCCGGACTCTAGAACCACCACCACCATTGCCTTCACAGGGTCTCTCTCCATTTGCCACATGTGCCTTGGATTTTGTTTTCAACACAGGTATCCCTCTAATCTGTTTTGTTGTTGTTGTTGTTGTTGTTGTTTAAATTTGAAGATACAGGACTTTCCAAGTTCACCTCAAATTTTGTTTTAGAAGACATCAGCTGATAGCTAGAGATACACATGTCTTAGGAAAGTTAATATAGGACTACAGCTTCCAAGGTCTGTCAGACAGTGTTTCCAGCATAGATGCAGGACTTCAGACTTCTAGGAGAACAAAGTGGTAAGATGTAAAACCTTTTCCTTCTTCCTCTGAAGAAATTTCACTAGAAACGATACCCCTTGAAATTCTATTCCTTGAGATGTTTCTCCTTAGAAGGATTCTCCAAATCTGCACTGGGTTTTGCTTAATGGTAGGGGTAGGAATCCTGTAGTCCACATACCACATGATGCCCTATGGGGAGTCCCATTGAACCCCTGAGAGCCAATGTGATGTAGTGGTTGGAGGGTTGGGCTAGGACGCTGGGAGATCAAGGTCTGAAACCTCACTCAGCTGTGGAAACAGACTAAGGCCATTTCTGCACTACGTCATCATAGTGTTAACACTCCACTTTCATCATCCTGTGGAATTCTAGGGTTTATAGTTTGCTGAGGTCAAAGAGCTCCCTGGATGAGAATTCTAATGGCCACTCCCTAAACTGCAAACCCCAGGATCCCATAAGAGGTTGAAAGTGGAATAAGAGCACTATAACAGCATTGTGCAGAAATGACCTAAGTGACCTTGGACAATTCCCACTCTCTCAGCCTCAGAGGAAGGCAAGGGCCAACCTACTGCGAAAAAATATTGCTCCCTCCCCCAAAAAAACTCATAATGATAGATTTGCATTAGTTGAAAAAAAAATCAGATTGCAGAGGGATCTTAAACCCAAAGGATATACTGTAGCAATAAGTTTATAAGACTTGAAGGGACACATCACATGTATGAGGTCATTAGAACACTCCTCAGCTATTCAGCTCCCTCTGTCACCAGGCTGTATACCCTCACTCCATGATATGGTTTAATTGGCAAATACCATTTAATTGGGATAAGATACAAATTATACCTTGCTATGGTTGCAACACCATGCTGGCGAAAGAGGACTAGCTGAACAGGTGCAATGTAAAAATAGGTCAGATGGGACCTCAGGGCATGTCCAGGTCATAGTAACGCAAGCTCCAGTGATAAATGGATTTGTAAATGTCCCTCAATGACTCGAGCTTTAGAAACAGTAGTTCCTGAAATTGCCTCCACACAGCAACTGCTTGTCTGTGACCCTCTTCCTCTGCCCGCCAAAACTTTTCTTTTATCTCTTAACCTGTCACACCATTAAGGAGCTATCACAAGTCCCATCAGTCCTTTGTAACCTAATGATAATACCATTAGCTCACTCTGGACTCCACTGTCTACTCTGTCAGAGAGCCATTAACACCTTCCCCCTCAGGGTGGAAACAGGGTATTTAAACCCTGGCTCTGAGCCAGAAAACTCACCATACTCTGGACGTAGGCCATTGCTCTCCTGCTCTGATTCCCATTCATGTACTAACTTCGGACCCTGATATGAGCCACATTGAAGGAGTCCTGGTGGCGCAGTGATTAAATGCCAGTAATGCAGCCACAACATTGTGAGTTCGATCCTGCAGGGCTCCAGGTTGACTCAGCCTTCCATCCTTCCGTAGGTCGGTAAAATGAGTACGCAGCTTGTTGGGGGCAATTAGCTGACAACATTGTCAACTGCTTAGGGAGTGCTTTGCACTGACAAGCAATATAGAAATGTAACTACTATTGTTATTGCTATTGCTTGGTCTCTTCTTTCCAGATAAGTAAATATCACCCACTTCACCCTAACTTCTTACTATGCAATTTTTCCTCCCTTTTTCTTCAGTTAGCTTTCTGTGATTGCAAAACTGCATGGATCTTGTGTGTATGTGTGATTGTTAATTCCCCCAATAAAATAAATATTCTTTGAATCTCCAGTTGATGTTCCTGCGTTAGAACTGGTATATACAGATGTGAAAGGTTAGGTTACCCCCTTCTCGCAGGCCTCCCTTTTGAGCTAGTATTCCCCACTGTTTCACAGAGGCACTGACATCATGGGTGGACCCAAATCACCCACGTTTCGAGGTAACACTTCTGCCTCAACAATGGGCCAAAAAAATCTACTCCGGTTCTAAATCCAAAAACAAACAAACAAAAAACTCAGTAGGGACAAGTTCAGACAGATTCATAGGCTCTCTGTGAGGTTGGCACCCTAAAACAGCCTCAATGAAAAGCAACAACTGTTCAGTGACGAGTTACAACTGAGAAAACATCTCTTGCAATCCACCAAAATGGCAGCTGTGGTACGGTGCTCTAGAGCTCTGAAGGTGCTTGCAGTAGCGGCACATGCCCTTCCAGGATCCAGAGCAAAGTCACTTTCTGCTTTAGACAAACTTTGGTCACATCTCTCATCGCAAAGGAGACACTGCTTGTGGATCATTCAGCCCAAAACTGTTTTGGAAGTAGTGAAATGTGCTGGGGCTTGGCTTGGCATTGAATCCATTCCTTCTAAAGAGAGAAAAGTTCACATTCCTAAACAATTCAGAGCTGCTCATTCCGCTGGTCACGTCCGCTCCAGTCTCCTCTGACTGAAGTCCACACATGTGTAATGAAAGCCCAAGCTACATCTGCTTGCATAGAGCTCCCATATACAGCCATTTGGATGTCTGCACTGGAAGGCGGGGGGGGTACAGTGAGGAAGTGAGGGAGGGGAAGGGAGGGAGGGAGAGATAAACAATCGCCTTGCAAAGTTTGTGGCCCAAAACGCATCTTACAAGAAACACATGCTCCCTGACAGACTATGTAATGCTGCTGTTAACATGGTCCACTTGGAGGCTGGTGACTGTGTGGAGAGAACACTGTAGTAAAACATTCTTGACTTGGAACAAAAAAGAAAAAGAAAAAAAGCCCACAAAGCCTGTAATAAATTTTAACTCTGTGAGAGCTGGAAAACAGTTCCTAGTGGATCCCTTATTAGGAGATCGTTTTCAATGGACAGCTGGAAAATCATCCTGTGAAATGAATTGCAAAAAGTAACCACATGGCACGCACACCCACTCACAAACACACCCACTCAGAGAGTTTCCCAGCAGCAGGCTTGACATTCCCAGCTTTGCAGTCATTAATTCTGATTTCATTGCCTTCCTCGCAAAGTCTGATGTGGTGCGAAAAGAGTCAAGGAACCAGGAGGAGGATCTTGAGGGGGAAGGCTGGACCTCAAGAAGGGGGGGACTAGAGATTTTCTGCTCATTAGCAAAGGAACTTACAGTTGGAGTTGTCAGTGGGTTCTGCATGCCAACATATCGCTGGGGCTAGAGAGCGTTACATCACTTTTCCTCCAAGGATGGGCCTAAGTGGAAACAGATGGGGCGGATTCACATTGCTTCAACCTCTTCTTACTCTGATGCTTCCCCCTTCACCTGCCTTCCACAACTGAACACACATACTGCCCCGCCTTGTAAGGAAATGCATTGGATGAAGCCTCTTTTGGAATGCAATTCATGCATTTGGGGGGCAGCGGTGAATGCTTCCCCACACACATCCTGTTCTCACCATTCCAAAATTATGTTGCATCCACAACTCTTCTCCTCATTGGGATATATGTGGCCAAACAACTTCAAAGGGTGGTCAAGAGGGCAAAGGTTATGAATGAGCTGAAACACACAAGCCAGGAGAGGTGGCAGCAATTTGCTTTTGCCTGAGCCAACTGAGAAGTGTGGGATTCACACTCCGCCCCAGCTGAGTTAATTGAGTGAAAACTCTCTATGCACTTGGAACTCAGTTTGTAGCAGGGTTAGCTGAGTACAAAGGCAGGGGAGATGGGAGGAGGACAAAGGAAATGGGGCATTTTTAAAGCAACTGAAAAAGTGGGACCTCAATTTAAATTTCTCCTGACAAATCAAGACAGTTATAGCATATGAATTCTTGATTCGGCTCAAAATTCACCTACTCCCTCTTCTAAGCTGAAACTCACTGAAGTTGCAGACCTGCCAAAGATTTAATTTCATACTGAAAATTGGCACATGTCACTGCTATGAGATGAATTTTACTGGTGACGAATGATCCAGCTGGGGGGTCTACAGCAGACGAAAGTCAGCAGTGTGATGCAACAGCCAAGAAAGTCAACGTGATTCTTGGTTGCATCAATAAGAGTATGGTGTCTAGATCAAGGGAGGTAATGGTACCACTCTATTATGCATTGGCTAGGCCTCATCTGGAATACTGTGTCCAGTTCTGGGCACTTCAATTCAAGAAGGATATTGAGAAGCTGGAGTGTGTCCAGAGGAGGGCAACCAAAATGATGAAGGGTCTGGAAGCCATGAAGTCCCATGCAGAGCGGCTTAGGGAGCTGGGTATGTTTAGTCTGCAGAACAGAATGTTAAGAGGGATCATGATAGCCATGTTTAAATATTTGAAGAGATGTCATGATGAGGAGGGAGCAGATTCATTTTCTGCTACTCCAGAGACTAGGGACAAAGAGCAATGGATTCAAACTGCAGGAAAGGAGATTCCACTTGAACCTCAGGAAGAACTTCCTGACGGTCAGAGCTGTCTGGCAGTGGAATATGCTGCTGCCTCCATGGAGTGTGGTGGAGTCTCCTTCTTTGGAGGTTTTTAAACAGAGGCTGGATGGCCATCTGTTGAGAGTACTTTGATGTGGGTTCTTGCATGGCAGAAGGGGGTTGGACTGGCCCCTGTGGTCCCTTCCAACTCTATGATTCTATGATTCTATGAAAGCATCATTGTTCCTAATCCAGTGGTTTCCAGCATCCTTACAGCAAGAGATAGAAGTGGGGTGTTAAGCAACTAACTGTTCCCAAGCTCTCCCGTAAGCAACACTATAGACCCCCATGCCTGGCAAAGGTTCCCTGTGCTAGGGTGCACATCCCATAGGGTGAGGTCACTAGAAAGTGGATTCTTCAGGGTTATAAAAGCAAACTGCACAGGCACAACCCATCTGCTAGCCTGATAGCTGTGAGAACAAAACAAAGGTTGATAACAGGAAACCATATCCTCTGACAGTCCCCATTTGATAGGGACAGTCCCAATTAATCCTTTATAGCCCCACTTTTCTGCTGCATTAGGTGTCCCAGTTTCTTCCTCCTCTTCCCACTTCCCCCTGTCATCCTCAGCTTACTTCAGTTGCTGCAGTCTGAGCTCAAAGAACAAAAGTAGATGGTACACAGTTAATTCACCTGAGGGGACAAGAGGGGAGGGTAATGTCTTATCCTTTCCAGTAAACTCAAAAGCAAACTCCTGCAGCCTCTTATAGGCCATTTCCACACTATACTGTTGTAGTGCTATTATTCCACTTTCAACCTCCTATGGAATCCTGAGGTTTGCAGTTTAGAGAGGGGACTTTTGAATTCTCAGCCAGAGAGCTCTTTGGCCTCAGAAAACTACAAACCCCAGAGTTCCACAGGAGATTGAAAGTGGAATAATAGCACTATAACAGTGTGGTGTGGAAATGGCCATAGTGTTTGGTTTCCTCCACATTAACGACTTTTCCCATCTTGACCCCACTCTGTCGCTTGGTCACACATGTTGCAGTTTCCATCTGTGAAATACTGGACGGCATGGGAAATTTTACTCCCCCAACCTATTCTCAGCTTTGAACTGCCAGGATAAAGTGAAATTGTTGATTAACATGCAAACTGGGAATGGCTGCTGCAATTTGCTTTTGCCTGAGCTGACTGGGAAGTGTTTCTGTGCCAGTCTACAATTATGCCGTTATGTTTGACCGTGATGCCAACTGATACGTCTTCCTAAAGCTATTGCCACTTGCCACCTCCTAGTAAAAAGGAATGAAGCACAAGAAACAAATAGCATCAAGACATTCATTTCCATTTCCACCAGGAAGAAATGGCCCTGGATCAAAGTGTTACACAAAGAGCAGAGAATCTCTTTGAGCTTGAGAATGTAGTTCAGTTTCAGAGGACATTTGGAAGCTACATTCCAGTGGTGGTGGGTGGAGCAAAAGATGCATGGCCAAAAATGCTAGCCATAAAGTTCTTCCTGCTAAGAACTTAATGGTTTAACTTAAAGTTCTTCCTGTTAAGAACTGAGGCTGATATTATGGGGACATATGAGAGATTTTAATGGAACTCTCAAGCAGAGAATAAATGCACTTGGCAGATGTTGAAACAGTTTACCAGCTCACTCCACCCCATGCACAAAATTGAGCAAAGGGTCTTTCCGCATTACACCATTAGAGTGCTGTTATTCCACTTTCAACATCCTCTGGAATCCTGGAGTTTGCAGTTTAGGGAGGGCGTTTAGAATTCTCAACCAAAAGGCTCTTTGGCCTCAGGAAACTACAAACCCCAGAATTCCACAGGAGATTGGAAGTGGAATAACAGAGCTAGAACAGTGTAGTGCAGAAAGGCCCTAAGAAGTGGGAGGCATTTTCACCACATTTTGGATCCCTTTAGAAAATGTTAGGTCCCAGAGAAGCCTGTTTTAAAAATACAAAGTGAAGAGGAAGTGACTTCTGGTCACTTCTTGCTGTTAAGATTACCCCTCTTAGGCCTAAAATGAGACAAAGAAGCCCCCAAAATTTGGCAAAAATTCTCCCTCACTCTGGGAGGCAGACACAGTTTTGATATTTTTTTTATTATTATTATTATTATTTTGTGGGAGGCCAGGAGATGCAATTGCGTACTTCTGTTCTAGTGGATTTTAATGCTGGGACAAGCACAGCATGCAGAACAGCCGTTCATCACTGCCAGCTCAACACAGTGAAAGACGAAAGTCTCTCAGCCCTTCTGCAAGCAATTACCACTCTCTCTGGCCTGTCAGCAGGTGCTGTTGTTCTTCTCCTCATCACATCTCTCTCTGAATGTCAGTCAGGAGAAGGCAAGGAAACACAAGAGGCACATAGAGCACTGAATCCCTTCGGAAGAGCCTGAGACCATTTCCGCACTAGACTGTTATAGTTCCAATATTCCACTTTCAACCTCCTATGGAATCCTGGGGTTTGCCCTTTAATTGCCAGCCGGCCCCTCCCTAAACTACAAATCCCAGGATTCCATAGGAGGTTGAAAGTGGAATAATAGCACTATAACAGTCTAGTGCGGAAATGCTCTGAGATTCAAGTAAGTCCATTCCCTTGACAATATTTTTTCATGCCAAGGAGAAAATAGTTGTTGGGTAGAAGGGGTGGGGAGAACTACATAGTCTACTGAGTTGCCACAGAATCTTGCCTGAAGCAGGACTTGGAGAGTTATTTACTGGCTATGATCCAATAGTCACCCTGGCACAGCATAACTCTGCCAGCTTAATTATGCCAGTGGTCCTGAGGTGGGTGACGGATTCCACTTCTTCCCTTGGTATAGAAAGGCAGGCAGCCCAGGTACAGTTCTGTCCCTCTGTCATGATCTAGGTTTGGGGTTAATGTGGGAATTGTTACCAGGTCATACACACCCATGCTTTGATATGATTTAATTGGCAAAATATATTAATTGGCAGATATGCTTAATTGGCATAAAATATAAATTGGCTGAAAGGCCATGTGGAAAAGGGACACTGGCTGGAAAGCAGGTCATAGGTAACCTCAAACAGCCAGGTTATAAGTTCACTGAGAATTAGCCAGGAAAGCCTGATCTAATCACTCTAAACTAATCCTCTCAACGAAAACAATAGTCAAGCCCTGATGCAGCAGGCAAGCACCTCTGCTGTGTGCATTTCCTACCAAAATCTTGCCCAGTCACTTTACCCAACCAAGACACTGAGCGTTTCCTAAACAGAATATCCTCCAACATTTCACACATGAAAATCAGGACACATGTGGCCATGCAACACATAGGTCCTTTTTGCACAGCATTCACCATGTGAAAGGGCCTCTGGAGCATCGTGCAATTGCAAGGAGCCATCCACATGACATCTTCACAATTGTGCAATGCTGCCAGGGCTGGCAGGCTCTGATCAAGCACTATTTCATATTCGGCTTTGAGCCGAAAATGGTGTGCAATCGTGCGTCACTCCAGGGCCCCGCATGTACTTACCATGCATGCAGAGCTCCAGAGCCACGGCGCTTGCGCTTCCTGCCCCAGCGCAGCCTGGGAAAATCCCAGGCTGCACTGCAAAAAGAAGAGGAGGGGCTCTCATGCTCCCTGCTCACGAGCAGGCAGAAAGCTGCAGAAAGGACCATAGTGTGGTCACAATGGCAAAAGTTCTTAGTGAGGAAGAACACATAGGGTGGGAGAGGCTGCAGCAGTTTCCTTTTACTTGATCCTACTGGGAAGGGCAAGTTTCTGCCCCCTTCTTTCACCCTTCTTGATTTAATTGGGTAAAAAACTGAACTTGGTTTGCAGCAACTGTGGTAATCTAAGGACAAAGGGGAGAGTAGGAGAGGAGAGAGAAACTGGTACATTTTCAAAACAGTTGGAACAATGGGATGACAGAGGATTAATTGGGACTGTTCTTGCCAGATCAGGACAGTTGGAGTGTATGAAACAGGGTTATCTTTTGTACATTTGCAAGAGCAATGACAGTATTGTAAGAACTGTTATATAGAAATTAAATATGTTAAATGGATAAAACAAAATGCAAAATGTGAGAGTAAGCAACACAAAAAAGCTATGCGTCTATGCCATAGAATCATAGCACTGGAAGAGACCAGATGGTCTGTCCAGTTCAACTCCTTCTGCCATTCAGGAATGCACAATCAAAGCACTCCTGACAGATGGCTGTCCAGCCTGCATTTGAAGACCTCCAAAAGAAGGAGACTCCACCACACCCCATTGACGCAGCATATTCAACTGCTCTTTACTGTCAGGAAGTCCTTCCTAATGTTTAGGTGGAATCTCTTTTCCTGACGTTTGAAGCCATTGCTCCATGTCCTATGCCCTTTTCGCATGGCATTTTCCATGCGAAAGAGGGCCTGGAGTGGCACACAATTGAGAGGAGTGATCTGCACGACGCACTCACAATCGTGCGACGCTCCAGGGGCCGGCAGGCGCCAATCACGCACCTTTTCATTTTCGGCTAGAAGTCAAAAATGGTGCGCAAGCACGCATTGCTCCCGTGCCCCGTGTGCACTTACCTGGCATGCAGAGCCTCCAGAGCTGTACCAGTCGCGCTTCCTGACCCAGCGCAGCCTGGGAAACTCTGTACTGCGGAAGGAAGAGGCGGGGCTCTCGCGCGAGCAGGCAGCTCGTGTGGAGCCAAAGGATCCCGGATGCGAGAGCCTCTCGCCAGAGGCTGCTCGCGCAATCCCCGCACCCCAGTGCTGGAAGATGGTAAGGTGTGGAAAGGGCCTCACTCAATCCACAATGGTCTTAAAAAACATCCTCTTGAGAGGATTTTGTAAGGAATTGGCAATTACTGATCGATTACTTAAGAGATAATGAGGATGATATGATGATTGGGAGGTTCTAAACTTGCAGTTTTTACTTTTTTTTATTAGATGTCAATTTACTGTGATACTGTGTGAATGGGTTAAAGAAAATTATAGATGATATTAATTTGTTGCTATACAAAGACATTTATCTTTTTCTCTGTATATATAATATGCATATATAAGTTGGTACTTAAGATTTTAGAGCTGATGAATTAAGAAATAGAATGATTGTGATATGAATCTCATAAGTATCTCATTCTGTTTATTTGGGTAATTAAGAGAGAAGATAGATATAAACATATACACACACACACACACATATATACACGTACATACATACATGCACATTAGGTTTACTATTTTTCTATTATAGAATTAGATTTAAGCAACAGATGTTAAACTCATTTTTCGATTTATCCCATTAGTGTTTCTACAGAGTTACTAAGGGTTGCTGTTAACAAGGGCGGGAATCACCTTTTTAATTGAGTATCATTATTTGTTTATTACTTTAGGTTGATGTTTAGAATTTTGTACCTTAGTGATTATTACTTAGCATTATATTATATTTTGCATTTTGATTTTCTCTTTGTATGTATGTTCTTTTTCCTCTTTGACTTTATACTTTTTCCTGTTTGTTTGGTTTATGTTTGGTGCCTGGGAAATACACACTCTGCCATAACCAGGCATTTTGTTATTAACTGCTATCAAGCTGACTTCAACTTATGGTGGAGCTTTCCAGACTTTTCATGTTGGTGACACACTTTTTAGACAAACATCATTTCACAACACCATAATTCAGTTTTACTACCAAACTGGAGGCTAAACTAATCCCTTATAAGAGATACAGACACATATATAAATTATAATAACTAAATGTATGGGGACACAATGTATCTCATGAAAACCTTTCATATATTTTAAAATATATATATTTAAATATATTAAGTATATTAAATATAAATATATATCAAAAATATATGATTTATAACTAAGATAAGATAAGATTATAAATAATATGTGATTTCCAAGATTGTAGGCGACATACCGACACACTGCAGGTGACACACTAATGTGTCACGGCACACTGTTTGGAAAGCCCTGACTTATGGCAATCTTGCATGGCAGGGGGTTCAACTCGATGTCCATCATGGACTGGATGGTCTCTTCCAACTCTATGATTCTATGATTCTATGACTCTTTCGACTCTATGATTCTACAAATCCTATGAATGAGAGCACTCAGTCACCCTATCCTCAACCGCCCTGCTCAGGTCTTGCAGATTCAGGGTATCTTCCTTGATGAAATCGATCCACTTGTAATGCAGTCTTCCTCTTCTCCTACTGCCTTCTACTTTACCAAGCATTGTTGCTGTTGTGTGCCTTGAAATTATTTACAGCTTATGGTGACCCTAAAGTGAAGCTATCAGGTGTTTTCTGGGGCTGAGAGTGTGTGACGTGCCCAAGGTCACCCAGTGTGTTTTCATGGCTGAGTGGGGAATCAAACACTAGTCTTCAAGGCTGTAGTCCAGAGCTTTCCAAATTGTGCATCGCAACGTGTTAGTGTGTTGGCTACAGTATGTAGGTGTGTCACACAAATGTAATGGGTAGAGGGGCTGCCTCTCCCAACTCTGCCGCTACTGCCTAGGGCCAAAGAAGAGCCTGGCAAGGGTGGTGGCAGTGGGCCAGGGCCAGGTGGAGGGGTTGCCTCCACTTGCTGAATTACTTACTGAATCACTGTATTGCAAAACAATGCATGTCTAAAAAGTGTGTCACCAACAGGAAACATTTGGAAAGCTCTGCTGCAGTCCAGCACTCAAACTACTGCACCACCCTGGCTTTACCAAGCATTACACCAGCATAAACACCAACAGCATTTTGGCATTTAAGATACTTTGACTGAAATCCTACATCACAGTCTATGTTTTGTCATTTGTAACTATGGCCTTTTCTGCAGTGGCCTGTTATAATGCTATTATTCCACTTCAACATCCTATGGAATCCTGGGGTTAGGGTCCTTCCCTAACTGCAAACCCCAGGATTCCATAGGATGTTGGAAGTGGAATAATAGCACTATAACAGTCTAGTGTGGAAATGGCATGATTCCCTAGCTACATTGCAGAAGTGCAATGAAACCCTGTGAGTGAATTGCAAAGACTGTGTATCCAGGCGCTGGCAAGAGTGGTCTAATGCAGATCAGCCACTTGTGGTGTGCATTGGGCATTTCTGAAGCCATTTCCGCACTAGACTGTTATAGCGCTATGATTCCACTTTCAACATCCTATGGAATCCTGGGGTTTGCAGTTTTGGGACGGGCCAGCCGGCCCCTCCTGAAACTGCAAACCCCTGCATTCCATAGATGTTTCAGGTGGAATCATAGCACTATAACAGTCTAGTGCAGAAATGGCCTGAGACACATCAGGCGCTCCTGTTGTGCTCCAGCACTTCCTAGCTCGGGTCCAGATGCACATTAAAGAGGTTCTATTGTGTATTGGTGCCCATTCCACATTGGTCCACAACACATCTGTCACTTTATTATTGCAGAACAGACCCCTCTATATTGCAACGTCACGGCAGCCCCTAGGCAAATAGGGACATTGTAACACTACTCAATTTTTTGCACAAGTAAGGCTATTTACAAAGAGGGACAACACCAGCCTTTGTTTCTGATACTCTTTCTAATCTTTAGAAAGAAATTTGTTGCAATTACTAACTACAATATTTGCACAACCTCATATTCCTGACCCTTTTCATTTTTTTAAACTCAAAAATACACCTAGGATTGACAGAAGAATGATGTAAATCTTGAAAAAATGCCTGACCAAATCTCTCTCAGAATTGCCTGTAAAAGTTACTAGGGGTCGATACACACTGTAGAATTGTAGCACTTTTATTCCACTTTTAACTGCCATGGGTCCATTGTATGGAATCCTGAGATTGCTAGTTTAGGGGGAAGCATTTAGAGTCTTCATCCAAAGAGCTCCAGTTCATCAACCAAGCCACAAACCTCAGGACTCCATAGAACCAAGTGGAATAATTGCATGGTGTGAATTGGTCATTACTAGTCATTACTTTTTACCATGTGTTCTGTTGCTTTTGACATATAAGTTCATTAAGCCTTGATTATTATTATTTTTTAAAAGCCAAGTCATTATAGACAGCTGCATTGTTTGTGATTCATTACTTCCAAGTTCTGCCCCAAACTAAAATTCAAGATGAATCAGTAGCAGGAGATTGCTCTCTCCTCTGGAAAATCATCCCCAGAAATATCAGAAGAATTTTGATTATGTGAAATGGCTCAAAGGATGTTGGGGAATATTGCCATACTTGAGGTTCTTGTTCTGCCACAATTACATTATGTATATTCCAAGCCAGTGCTTCTCAGCTTTTGGCCCTCCAGATTTCAACAGAGAAGTGGATTCAGTGGCAAAGTAACTGACCAGGGCTCTTGGTGGTCTCTCCATAGGGCAAGCATAAGTCAAACTGACTTGATGGCAAATAACACTATCAAGAGCCATTTGAGTACCTCCACTTTGGCCTAGGACAGAGCTGCACATTCTCCCAATTCCAGTGTCTTTTTCCCCCCATAAACAGCAATACCCATCTTAAGTTCTCAGATTGTTACCCCAAAACATGGGTGACTCAGAGGTCCACCCATGATGCCAGTATCTCCACGTGACGGTAGGAAAATAATTAGCTCAATTAGGAGGCCCGTGAGAGCAGGGTAATGTAATGAGATCTTCCGCCAATGCTTAGGGGGTCTCTGCAGGACAGAACCAGACAGAGATTCCAAAATAAGCTAAAATGTGTTTTTATTAAAAAGTGTTCAATCACACATGCACAAGATCCAAGCACTCATACACTTGCACAAAGCTAACCAAAGGAAATGAAGGAAAGTTGTTGATAGCAAAGTTTAGTGAATTGGCGATAATTACCAAGCTGCCCATTCACTAAACATTGATATCAACAACTTTCCTTCCTTTTCCTCTGGTTAGCTTTGTGCAAGTGTGTGTGAGAGAGCAGTAAAGAAAGCAGTGATGTAGCTCAGACTTGTGCCTAAGGACAGTACTCATTTGGGAATCAGAGCGATATCATGGTGTTCAGCAAGCGAGATACTGTGGCCATTTCCACACTAGACTGTTATAGTGCTATTATTCCACTTTCAACATCCTATGGAATCCTGGGGTTTGCAGTTCAGAGAGGGACCTAAGAGTGTTTTGACAATTTGGTAAGAATGTTTTGACAATGGTCCCAATTACTAGAGAGGTGGTGGGGTCACTTTTAATTTATTAGTCTAGTGCGGAAATGGTCTGTGTCTGACTGCCCAAAACTGAGGGCTTTTATACCCAAAATCTGCTTGGAGGGCAAGGATAGCTCTCTGATTGACTAAACAATGGAGCTTGCAGCATGGATAATGGGGTCTGGACTGTGTTAATGATCTTAATGTTAGATGACAAAGAGTTAATGGCTGTCTTAATAGCTCTGTAATAGTGGACAGGTGTAGAGACAATGAGGGAAAATGCCCAGGCTCACGGAGGAAGAATTGAAACAATCAGTGGTTTGGCAAGAACTTCCCACTGCTATTGTCTGACAGCAGAGATGTTACAGCTTAGTTTAAGCCTGTTATCTCCAGAGTTACCTCATGATTGTCCTGACAATGACCTTGGCTCTGCCTATAGGGGATTTCTGACCTATATTGCAGCACACATGTTCAGCCAGTGTTTTTTCTCTGCCCAGCCTGGCCTTACAGTCACATCAGGGTCCATTTTAGATCAATGCCAATTAATATATTTTACCAGTTAACTTACATTTCACCAATTAAGCCATATAAAATCTGAGGGTAGTGCAGGCTGGTAACAAGATGAATTAGGGGACTTTCTCCCATCAGGGGCCAAAACAAAGCAAAACAAGTAGACAGTCTCACCTTCATAGTCTTTGTTTTCAGGGAAATCTTTTGGGCTATCCTTGCCTTGCGTCCAATCACCAAGCTGTTGCCTAGTCTGTTGAAATTCCGCTCCCTTGTCTTTTTTTTCCAGCTTGACTGTATGCAAGAGATTAAGTAGTCCATCATCCAGCTGGTACATCGCTGGTACATCGTGTTCCCAGCAGCTTCGTGTGGTTTTTGTTAAATGGATATTAGTAATAAAGACAACTAGGGAGCTTAATTTTAGCCCAAGGAATGTTCTATTCTGTTTTGTTCTAATGGTTTTGTTTCTTACTTGAGAAGGAAAAAAATTACACCACTTCCTACATGTGGAATTTAATTTCAGGGAATGGAGATAATAGAATCATAGAGAATCACAGAGCTGGAAGGGGCCCCCAGGGGCAATCAAGTCCAAATTCCCCCCTCTCTGGGCAATGCAGGAACTCCAGCTAGAGCATCCGTAGCAGGTACCTGTCCAGCCTCCAGAAAAAGTGATCCCATCACCTCTCTAGGTAGCTGGGAACACTGTCAAAAGCTCTTACCATCAAGAAGTTCCTTCTAATGTTCAGTCAGAAAGATGCCAACAACCTTGCCTTTAGCTTTCCTCTCTTACATCCTTCAATGGCAGGAGTGGTCAAAGGGGAGCTCTGAGAACATGCTATTGTTGCTGCGTGCCTTAAAGTTATTTCCAACTTACAGCAACCCTAAAGCGAATCTATCATGGAGTGTTCTGGGGCTGTGTGTGTGTGTGTGTGTGTGTGCGTGTGTGCGCGCGATGCCCCCTTGGTCACCCAGTGGGTTTCCATGGCTGAACGAGGAATCAAACCCTGGTGTGCAGAGTCGTAGTCCAGTGTTCCTGCTGGCTCTTGGGAACAGATGCAGTCCCCCAAAAGCTGTTTTAGGAACACCAGCATGGTTTGAGTCTTGGACTAGGATTCTGGAAACCAGGGTTCAAATCCTTGCTCAGCCATGGAAACCCACTGGGTGTCCTTGAACAAGTCACATTCTCTCAGCCTCCAGGGTAGGCAATGGCAAACCTGAAGAAATCTTGCCAAGAAAATTCTCATGATAGGTCCACATTAGGGTCACTATAAGTCACAAATGACTGGCACGCAACAACAATAACACTGTTTTTGAGGCTTTCCATCACTCCAGATTCCTTTCTATAAAAAAGAACTTTTCAGTTTTTCAAAACCACAGGTTGCCTTCTGGTCACTTCCATTTCGTTTTTTGTTTTTTTTTTGAGGTGGTGACATTTTTGACAGCCTGTGTCACTGAAAATGAACATGCAGGTCTGCTACATTTGTACAACCCTTGTTGCTGTTATGTGCCTTTGAGCTGACACTAATTTATAGTGATTCTATTATATGATTTTCTAGGCCAGACCTGAGATTCTACACCAGTGATTCCCAAACATTAGTCCTCCAGGTGTTTCAGAGTTCAACTCCCAGAAGCCCCAGACAGCTAGGTCAACAGTCAGGAGTTCTGGGAGTGAAGTCCAACACATCTGGAGGATGAAAGTTTGGGAACCACTGTTCCACACCATGGTCTACAATTCATTTTTTAATTTTATGAATCCATAGCTACGCTGAAGAAATAAAGCATAACCCTGTTAGTGAACTGCAAAGATATCCACCTGGGTACCAGCAAGAGTGTTCAGACACACATTAGGTGCTTACGATGCACATCAGGCACTCCTGATGAGCATCAGTCATTTCTGATGTGCATAGGGCATTACTCATGCACTTCAGACAGTTTTGAGGCACACTGGACACGTCTCATACTCTTTGGGCACTTGTGATACACATTGGGCACTTTTGATGTGCAGCAGGCACTCTTGTTGTGCTTCAGCACATTGTAGCTGGAGTCCAGGTGTACATCGAGGTGTCCCTATGTGCATTGATGCCCACCACACATTGCACTTTGAAGGCATGGCACATCAGCCCCTTGACTACCATTGTGCAATTAATGCCTATATGCTGTAACATCACGATAGCCCCTAATGTCTGTAAACACAGACATTGAGAAACTATTCAATTCTGTTTCCAACGCACATAAGTCCAGTTACAAAGATGTAAATCCCATGCTAAATTTAAGCCCAGATTTATTCAGAGGAGGTTTACCATTGTGTTCCTCTAAAGGTGAGAGCGTGCAGCTTGCCTTGGGAAAAATTTGCACATTTGCAAGCCTATATGGGCACATGGAAGAAGTGGTGTATGTACATATGTATTATTTAATTGATATCCTGGCTTTCTTTTCACATGGCACTCAAAGCAGCTTACACCATTTTGAAATGTGAACAGCTGAAAATGCAAGCAGTTGAAAAAATATATACCCAAACAGATCTTGGTTAATGGAGGAAATTTGTACATTGGACAAAATACACTAATAAAGGTGCACATTAGGAAAGACACATGAAGATTTCAGTGAAGGAAGAAAATAAAAGAAAGCTTTGCAGAGCAACTCAGAATAAGGATGGGCTGAAAATGCAAAAGAGGATGTAGAAAAGAGACAAATATTTTCACACTCCTTAATCAAATTTGTGTACTGCCTGAGTGTTGGATGCTGACCTCAGGAGAACAGGATTCAAATTGTCACTCTGCCATAGAAACTTATTGTGTGACCTTGGACAAGCCCCACTCTCTCAACCTAAGAGGAGGAGAAGGGCAAACCTCAGCTGAAACAATCTTGACAAGAAAATCCTAGGATATGGACACCATAAGTCAGAGCTGACGTAAGGGCACATAACAGTAACAGCCAGCATACTGTAGTGGTTTGAGAACTGGATTAGACTCCAGAAGACAAGGGTTCACATCCGCACTCAGACATGGAAATCTACAGGCTGTCATGTCTTAGATCCACAAACTTCACTCTCACTATCCACAAACTATCCACAAACTTCACTCTCAGACAGACAGCAGTGTTTAAGCAGCACAGAAGACTTCTTCTGAAGTTGCTGAGACTAAAGCACACATGGAGTTCTCAGGTTATATACCCATACATACAAATTTTAGGTGCACAAAGTTTTGATTGGAGAGGATCATAAATCTGGCATCACTGCATATCTTTAGACAGTTTCCAGACCTGCATTTGTTCCTCCTCTTCTCATCTTTGGTGCCAGAACAAAATTCCTGCCTCTTATCTTAGACACTGAGTTCCCAAAACAGTTCTTGACACTTTCGATTGTGCTAGATGTGATCTTCTGCCCCTCCTTGGATACATTGTAGGAACAGGCAATAAAGCAATTAATCAATTAACACTCAATAATTTGTAGCACCCTAGTTTAACTCTAGAATGTTCACTATTATTACTATGAATACCTAAATTTGTATGCCGGGGTATATAATCTGTAACCACACCATGTGCCATAGTCTAGCAACTTCCTGATTTGCTTGCCTTGTAACACTCTTGTTTTGAACTCTGAGTGAAGTTTGTGAAGTGCAAGTTATCCAGGACATGATACAACCATATACAAAACAACAACAAGTATCTGTTAGGTGATAAAAGCCATCTAAGCAATGGCAAATCTCACCAAATAAATCATGCCAAAAAAGAATACTAGAATATAGTCACTATAAATTGGATTATGTTGGAGTCAGCTGGAAGACACATAGTAACACAACAACAACATTCCAAGAACAACATGCAGCAAAAGTTCCAATCTCTCCCCACCAGCCTGGGTTGCCCCTGTTTTCTTGCAGTCCTATGGAGTTATATTGATGTGGCATTACTTTACTTCATCTTTCAGTAAGATTTCATCCTGCGGGATTCATATCCACATTCTTCTGTTTAGAAACTTGTGCTTTTTTTTGTATGGCCGCAGCTGCTAGGATGTTGTTGGCACAAAAATGGAAATCAAAAATTATGCCTTCATTAAAAGAATGGGAAATGAAAACATATGATATGATTCAAATGGACAGACTTACTCATATACTAAGAGGAGAGAAAATGGAGAGATTTATGGAAGAATGGGATAGCATAATAAATTACTACAGGAATTTATGGAATGGTATCAAGAGGGTGAGCATTGATTTTTGAAAATACTCAGGAATAGTGTTAACAGTGTTAATAAAAGATTACACGACTGCATTGGGGATAGACAGATATTTAACTTGTTCTCAAATTCAAAGGGGGAAGCAATGAAGTTATAACGTAATTCTAAGATTCTGATATATGTATCTAAGAGTTTTGAATGGTGGTAGAATGCTGTGTTAACGTTATTGTAATATTTTTTCTTTTTTGTTTTATTTTTTATTTTTTTAGCCAATAAAGATTTTTAATAAAAAAAGAAAAGAAAAGAAACTTGTGCTTTTGAGCGCCACACATAAATGCATAACTGTGAGTTGAATGCATTCGGGGTAGAAAAATTACTAGCTCAAGACCCAATGGCGCTGCCTGCCTTCCTTCAATTATGCACCAAACATTTTCAAAAATTTCTCTGTCCCATTCAGACATCAGTTCCTGGCTTCATCTGCACGTCTACATTCTGTTGCCTGAAGCTTCCCATTTCATGTTGTAGCTTGGCAGAGCTGGCATTGAGACCATGTGCCGAAATGAATCAGATAGCAAG
The DNA here is from genome assembly GCA_948472985.1 of Iguana delicatissima. Taxonomy (NCBI): domain Eukaryota; kingdom Metazoa; phylum Chordata; class Lepidosauria; order Squamata; family Iguanidae; genus Iguana; species Iguana delicatissima. Next base: position 306,580 of record CAOKZL010001386.1, read on the forward strand.
AAAAACATGGATGATCTTGGGTTGAACAAAATTAAAGAGAGACTGAGCATGTTTAGGAAACTGTGGCAAGGGAAAAGAATCAGGGAAAATTAAGAATGATTTTCCACATCCTTACACACAAAGGTTTTGTAAGTCAAAGCCATAAAAATCTGCTGAATGTGTGGGAGATGATTTAAGATGTGAATAGTTGGGGGTAGTCCTACTTTCCCTGGACTGCTGAAACATTCTTTCCTGCGGTGGCTCAGGTCTCGACACCCTATTGGTCATGATGACTACCATGTCTGGGAATGATCACTGGAGAGACTTGCTGATGCTGAAAGCAAAAAGGCAGGAAATGCCGTCAAGAAGAGTCCCCCTGTGAAAAGGTGGAGATTCCTTCCATTACAGTTGGATGCTTGGCACTCACAATTACAAGAGGAAGTACTCTGCACTTACATGCAGTGGGCTACCGCTGTGAGCTGATGGCTATAAAACTGGAGTAAGAACGCCATCTATTCCACCTACTCTCCAGCAGGGACAGTCCTGATTAATCTTCTGCCATCCCACTTTTTAAAATGCTTTTAAAATGTCCCTGTTGCTCTCTCCTCCTCCACTTTCACCCTTTGTCCTCAGCTTAGTTCAAGTTGCTGCACACTGAATTCAAAGTGCAAAAGAAGTTTGCATTCAATTAACTCGGGGGGAGGGGAGCGGAGGGGAAAGGGGGAGGAAACGTGCCCTTCCCAGGAGGCTGAGGCAGAAGCAAACTCCTGCATAGAATCATAGAATCATAGAGTTGGAAGAGACTCCAGGGGCCATCCAATCCAACCCCATTCTGCCATGCAGGAACCCACATCAAAGCACTCCCAAGAGATGGCCATCCAGCCTCTGCTTAAAAACCTCCAAAGAAGGAGACTCCACCACACTCATTGAGGCAGCATATTCCACTGTCGAACAGCTCTGACCATCAGGAAGTTCTTCCTGAGGTTCAGGTGGAGTCTCTTTTCATGCAGTTTGAATCCATTGCTCCTTGTCCTAGTCTCTGGAGCAGTGGAAAACAAGCCTGTTCCCTCTTTCGATATGACATCCTTTCAAATATTTAAACATGGCTACCATGTCCCCTCTTAACCTCTTCTGCAGACTAAACATACCCAGCTCCCTAAGACGCTCCTCATAGGACATGGCTTCCAGACCCTTCACCATTTTGATCACCCTCCTCTGGCCACGCTCCAGCTTGTCAATATCCTTCTTGAATTGAGGTGCCAAGAACTGGACACAGTATTCCAGATGAGGTCTAACCAATGCAGAACACAGTGGTACCATTGCCTCCCTTGATTTAGAGAGGTGAAAGCCTTTTTATTCAGGCCAACCTTTGAGTATTAAATTACATAACAGCAGTGGCCATTTCCGCATGGGGCGAGGGAATCGCCCTGTGCTGCTACTTACCGGACTTCTTGCTCCCCGGTCCGGTCCACGCTGCTCCGGAGCAGTACATGCTCATCTCTCTGCACTGCTCCAGGGACGAAAATGGCGGTTTCCAGTTGGCCAAAGGTCTCGACCAATTGCTGAAGCTCACCAGCCTAAAGCCCGCCCGGCAGATCGCAGGCTCGCACTGGTGAGAGCCTGCAAATCTTCACCAGAGAGCGGGCACAGAATGGCGCGCTCCATGCTTTTGAAAGACCTGTTTTAAGCGGTCATTCAGAACCACGCTTGATGACCACTTGGGGTCGTTCCAGAGTGGGCTGAGGTGCAGATCTACGTTAAGTAGGTCTGACCCAGTCCGCTCCCAGGTGCAGACATCCTCCCTGGAGGATGCTCTGCACCGTTTCTATTAGCCCGTGTGGAAATGGCCAGTGTTTGTGAAGTTCGGTACTTTACTTTTTTTTAATCTTTTATTAGTAATTCTGTCTTAAATGTGCCTTAACTGTTTTATCCACTGTTTAAATAATGTTATCTCATTCTTTTTTTAGTCTTTCATAAAATAATAAAATAAGAGTTTAATTTAATCTTGTTCTTAAGTTGTTAAGGTGGCTGTGGTGTCCTGCTCTCATATGGTTTAATTGCCAAAATATATTAATTCATAGAATCATACAATCATAGAGTTGGAAGAGACCATAGGGGCCATCCAGGCCAACCTCGTTCTTCCATGCAGGAACCCCTATCAAAGCACTCCCGACAGATGGCCAACCAGTCTATCCTTAAAAACCTCCAAAGAAGGAGACTCCACCACACTCCATTGAGGCAGCAGATTCCACTGCAGAACAGCTCTGCCATCAGGAAATTCTTCTAAAGGTTTAAGTAGAATCTCTTTTTCTGTAGTTTGAATCCATTGCTCCTTGTCCTAGTCTCTGGAGCTGTGGAAAACAAGCCCACTCCCTCCTCAACATAACATCCTTTCAAATATTTAAACATGGCCATCATGTCCCCTCTTAACCTTCCTTTCTGCAGACTAAACATCCCCAGCTCCCTAATCCACTCCTCATAGGGCTTCATGGCTTCCAGATCCTTCACCATTTTGGTCTCTCTCCTCTGGACATGTTCCAGCTTGTCAATATCCTTCTTGCAATGAGGTGCCCAGAACTGGACACAATATTCCAGGTGAGATCAAACCAAAGCAGAATAGAGTGGTATTATTACCTCCCTTGATCTAGACACCATACTCCTTTTGATGCACCAAGAATCGCGTTGGCTTTCTTGGCTGCCACATCACACTGCTGACTCATGTTCAGCTTGTGGTCCACCAAGACTTCTAGTTCGCTTTCACACATACTATTATCCAGCCACGTGTTCCTCATCCTATATTTGTGCATTCCATTTTTTCTGCCTAAGTGCAGGACCTTACATTTCTCTCTGTTGAAATTCATTTTGGCCATTTCCGCACTATGCTCTTATAGTGCGATTATTCCACTTTCAACATCCTATGAAATCCTGGGGTTTGCAGTTTCAGGAGGGGCCGGCCGGATGTTGCAGGTGGAATAAAAGTGCTATAAGAGCGTAGTGCGGAAATGACCTTTGTTACAACAACATGACCACAGAAGAGACTGAGTACCAAAACAGAAAGCCTTCCTGTTTTGATAAATAGCAGCTTCAGAGGGGACTTTTGTCAGTATTATAAAGGCAGATCATGGAGTTAAATCCCCTGTCAAGGTTGAGTCACCTCTGACAACGTCACCTCCCTTTGGTCCTTTGGAACCTTCTAGCTGTAAAACAGACCTGGATTCCTCCTACCCAGCAGCAGACTCAAGGCCTTCACTGAGTTTGGTCAAGGTCTGACATCAGAATCCTGGGAAATGAGTCATGGTCCTTTTGGGGAGGATGTGTCAGGCTCCCTTGGCAGACACATTGGTAGAAAAAAGGCCGCCTGAAGCTGAAGGTAGCAAGAAGTTAGAAGACTGCAATTGTTGATGTGGACAAATTTTACCAACCCACCAATTAACTTAAACTTTTAGTCTCTGTGTGGAAGAGAAAGATACACAAGTACATTTCAAGAAAAAAAAACCCTCTTCTGTTCTTTATATTAATAGTCAAACTGGCTGATGTACTTGGTGCATATTTAAACACACTGCTCTTTCAAGAAGTGAACTCAGTCTGCTTGTTGCAGTACATGTCTTTCTTCACCCCTGTATCTTGCATTTAATGTGTTTTGTTTAGTGGTTGGGTGCTGGACCATACAGAAAGCTTATTTTGCAACACTGGTTGATGATGCACATATCTCTGAGTAAGTGTCTTTACTGATGGGTGAAAAAGCACTGGGAATCACACAGAATACACATCCCCCCCACCACTGTCTAATTGGACCCCTTAGTTCACATTCACTTTGGCTGGCAAATGTCAGTTACCATAACACTTCATATCTTGGAGGAAAGAGAAAACAAATTCCATTTGTTATCTGTTTTATGAATCCAGTGATTTTAGAAGGAAATGGCCCAGCTTCTGAATGGCTCACTCTAAATTTTAACACCTCCAAATCCCTTCTCAGACAGAATATAGAGAGCTGGCGTAGCACTTGGGGTCCCAGGCTAAAAAGAGACTTCCCCATCGTCTGCTTCCTGAATCTTCTTTCCATAGCAAAGCATGATCTCTGCCACTGAACAATGGCCTTCCCCTCCATAAGCCCATCTCTTTCTGCAATGTCTTTAAGAGTAAATATAACCAGGGTGACAACGGCATAAAGCTGCTACAGGATTTTGGTCCAATTCTGAGCTGGTCTCTCTGAAAAATGGCAATCCACCAACAAGAATTTTGCTGGTTTTGGAAAAAGGAAAAAACATACCCACTGCCACACCATACTTTAATAAGTCGGTAGCTCACCAGTTGTTCTTTACCACAGCTCTGCTACTAGTATAATGGAAAAATCCACTCACACAGTGAGTTTTCTGCCAATTTAGCTTTAAAAATAAAGAGGGGCAGATCTTCTTTGCAGAATATCTCTACAAGTGGAATTCCAACAAGAAGCAAACAAGGAGGAGAAAAAAAAAGCTCTATTTCTGGGATATCCTTAATTCAGAAGCTACTGCTGATTGCTTTGTCGGTGACCTCAATAGGCAAGGTAGCAGCCCTTCAAGAAAAAGCAGCAAGAAGGCAGAGAGAGGGAGAGAGAACACAGCTGGATTCTTCTCGCTTTAGAATGCACAGCTCCTCTGTGCTATTTCTTTACTTGTTGCAAATGAGTCATACAAGACTTCTGGCAACCACCACCATGTTTATCTAATTGGGATCAGGTTAGGGGCACAGCGTACAGCAGAGAATGGAAAATCCATGTCAGATAGCGGCTGTTCTTCTATCCTGTTGTTCATGCACGAGCTTGGGAAAGCTCCTTGAGGAACTGTAGACAGATAACTCCCCTTTTTGCAACCCTAAGGTGGTTCCAATTTATCCAAAGTTCATGATTCCTACCTCACAGGGATTGCCAGTGTATTTTTTCAGTGCACACATCCCTGCCTCTGGGAAGCCAAGCACCAGATGCCATATTGTATAGCACCCAAAAGCTAAGAGAATTTGGGCCTTTCCGCACTACAATCTTATAGTGCTGTCATTCATAGAATCATAGAGTTGGAAGAGACCCCCAGGGTCATTCAGTCCAACCTCCTGCCATGCAGGAACATACATCAAAGCATTCCCGACAGATGGCCATCCAGCCTCTGCTTAGAAACCTCAAAAGAAGGAGACTCCACCACACTCCATTGAGGCAGCAGATTCCACTGTGGGACAGATCTGCCGTAAGGAATTTCTTACTGAGGTTAAGGTGGAATCTCCTTTCCTGCAGCTTGAATCCATTGCTCCTTGTCCTAGTTTCTGGAGCAGTGGAAAGCAAGCCCGCTCCCTCCTCAACTTGACATCCCTTCAAACGGCTATCATGCCTCCTTTTAACCATCTCTTCTGCAGACTAAACTTCCCCAGCTCCCTAAGCTGCTCCTCACAGTGCATGACCTCCAGACCCTTCACCATTTTGGACACACTCCAGCTTGTTGATATCCTTCTTGAATTGAGGAGCCCAGAACTGGACACAGTATTCCAAATGAGGTCTAACCAATGCAGAATAGAGTGGAACCATCACCTCCCTCGATCTAGACATCATACCCCTATTGACGCAACCAAGAATTGTGTTGGCTTTCTTGATTGCCACATCACACTGCTGACTTGTGTTCAGCTTGTGATCTACCAAGACTCCTAGATCCCTTTCACACATACTGTTATCCAGCCATGTTTCCTCCATCCTACATTTGTGCATTCCATTTTTTTTCTCCAAAGTATAGGACCTTACATTTCTTTCTGTTGAAATTCATTTTGTTAGCCTTGGCCCAGCTCTTCAATCTGTCAAGGTCATTTTGAATTTTGATCCTATCCTCTGGGCTATTAGCAACCCCTCCCAATTTGGTGTCATCTGCAAATTTGATGAGCATGCCCTCTACTCCTTCATCCAAGTCATTGATGAAGATGTTGAATAGCACTGGGCCCAGGACAGAACCCTGTGGCACCCCACAAGTCACTTCTCTCCAGGATGAAAAGCAGCCATGGGTGAGCACCCTTTGAGCTTGCTTGGTCAACCAATTACAAATCCACCTAACAGTAGCCCAGCCCAGCCCACATTTTATAAGCTTCTTTACAAGAAAGACGTGGGGAACTTTGTCAAAGGCCTTACTGAAGTTAAGATATGCTACGTCCACTTTCAACCTCCTATAGAATCCTAGGATTTGCAGTTTTGAGAGGGGCATTTAGAATTCTCAGCCAAAGAGCTCTTGGGCCTCTAGAACATGTGTCTTACTATGCTTGGCTTCCCCCTTCTGCTGCATAGTCAACTTCCACCAACAGACCCCACCATCTCCTCCCCATTAACCAAGTCACCATTATTCTAGGTCCAAGAACAAATCAAACCTGAAATCCCCTTTGAAGCCAAGATGACTAAGCTGAGATGTTCATACTCTGGATATACCATTAGAAGACATTGTTGGAAGAATTCCAGCATTCTCTCCCCCCACCCCACTGCATCTTGTTTTTAGAGTAAGTGGGCATAGGTAGCAATAGGGCTTCTTTTCTCTTTTGCATGCCAAAGCTTCACCATTTGCCTTTGTGTAATTTAAATGCATAATCATAAATACCTTTGCTGTTCAGGTGATCAGATCATGTGACCCAGGATCATTGCTTGGGTCATCAGTCTTATAAAGGACCCCTTTCTCTGATCTCTCTCTCTTCTCCTCCATTTTTGCTTCCTCTTCCTTCTCTCTGACTATGCATCACATCTTCATTAGTAGACAGCAAGTTAAGAACGAAGCTACTATTGATCTATTCATTAGCTAGTTAGGATGTAGGTTCCTCAACGCATATGTAAATGTAATAGCCATTAGTAAACTTTTCTAAGTTTGTAACCTGAAACTGCCTGCTTTGTTTTTGTTTTTCTTAGTCAGTTTCAGATCAGAAAAGCCACACAGAAATTTGAGCATGCTTTTTCTCCTACTCTGCTGAAGAAGGCTGATTTCCTACAGTTTCATAGGATTTCCCAATAGGGCTAACACCTTGGGAAACTCTGGCCATTTCCACACGGGCTTAAAGAAATGGTGCAGAGCGTCCTCCAGAGAGGATGTCTGCACCTGGGAGCAGACAGGGTTGAACCTACTTACTGTAGATCCACACCTCAGCCCACTCCCAAACGACCCGAAGTGGTCGTCCAGCGTGCTTTTGAAAGACTGCTTGAAAGAGGTCTTTCAAAAGCACGAGCGCACCACCCCGTTTCCGCGCTCCGGTGCAGATTTGCAGGCTCGCACCAGTGCGAGTCTGCGATCTGCCGAGGGCGGGCTTTAGGCTGGCGAGCTTCAGCGGTTGGTGGTTGGCATCAAGACCCCTCACTAAACTGCAAAGCCCAGGATTCCATTGGATGTTGAAAGTGGAATAATAGTACTATAAAAGTCTAATGCACAAATGGCCTTCATTATTTATTGTCTCTTAGAATGCCTCAAAACAGTTTCAGCTGAGGAGAAATTCAAGTTGAAGTTCTCTTAGGTGAAATCCAGCACTACCTGAGTTATGCATCAGTCCCCCTTCATTAAAAAAATAAATAAAACCCTCAGTACTACTAAAACATTTTGAAATTGTTCACAAATTTGTCAACTATTTTGCCTCACCAGGAAACTCAACTTCACAATTTCCTTGAAATGTCACTTTTGCTAAATTTGGGCAGCACCCCCTCATGCCTAGGGCTGCCTGAGCTCAGGACCAGCTCGAGTCTCCAGTTTTAGTGGGCTATTTCCAAGTGGGAGGCAAGGATGCAAATTCTCCTGTTTTGGTGGTTTGAGCTCCAGGCCCTACGCAAATCTTCAGTTCAGCTAGCAGAGCACCAGATTTGCAAAGTTTCATTGGCTTTGCTACAGCTTATAAAGTCTCTTCCTGAAAGTAAATGTGTTTACTTAGTTAACTTCCTCCAAGGCATTATATGACCAGGGCTCACCCTCCAATCTGCTCTGCATGCACCTTCTGGCTCAAAGGAAGCAGATAGGTTAAATGTTCTTCAGTCAATCATCCTAAGTAAATAAGAAGGGATAGTTCATTTCATCATGAGTGAGAATGGCTCATTTAGCTGACATTTCTGCCACAACTTCCAAAAAGAAAATATATTCTAGAGATGAGATGAATCCAGAATTTTCCAAATCCAAGTCCGGATCTGAAACCCTGGAAGGTTCTGGGAATCCATGAATCTCACAAATCTCAAATCTTTCAAGTCCTTTCTTTCAAAAAAGGGTCTAAAAAGCAAAGGAAAGAAAGCACTTCTACTCAAAAGTGTTTTTGAAGCAGAATTTGACATCTTTGTTTAATGATGAACAAATTAGATAATAGTTTTCGGTTCAGGAAAACATACCCATACTTCTTATTAAGAAGATACACAGGCAACTGACATGTTCATCTATTACATGAAGTACATAACTCTCAAGTTGAAAGAATAGAGATTATTATCTCGTACAGGGAGGCAGCCACGGAGACAGGCAGCCTGAGCGGGCACAGGCAGCCCAGTGGGCGCAAGCAGCAGCCTGCACATGGCTTTATGCCACGATTTTCGAGCACTCAGGAGCCCACTGGCCAATCAGGTCTTTGACAGGCCCTGGAGGCACCAATTTTTAAAAACTCCACCACTTTCTCCCGCCTGCCGCAGGCAGGATCAGGCCGGTGGGGGGCAGAAGAAGAGCAGGAAGTGCAAGATTGCACTCCCCAGCACCTTCTGCTGCCCAGCCCGGGCAGGATCGGGCCCACAGTGGGTGGAAAAAGACCAGGGAGCACAAGATCATGCTCCACACCACCTTCTCCCACCCGCCCCGGTAGTATTTGAAAGAGTCAGTTCACTTATTTTGGTGGGGGGATTCGGGTCCCCTAATCTCGAATCCTTGCCAAAGATTTGAGGATTCAAGGATTCAGTTGGCCCATCCCTAATATGTTCTCTCTTGCCCTCCCCTCCCTCTCTCCTTCTGAATGACTGTTATGTCCTGCCTAACCTGCACTCACAAATGTCACTCAGATTTTGAACAGAAGTGTTTATTTCAAGGAAAGCAAAACAGCATAGCAACTTTCCTGAGAGGTTGCTGAAACTACCACGTTTTAGATGGTTACAGATTTTATACGTTGTCACACAAATTTAGGAACAAATTTAGGCACATGTAGCAATGATTGGTGAAAGTCATAAATGTCACATAACTCCATCAGCACAATCACTTTCCCAGACACTTCATTATTCAGTTATCTTTCATCCTGAGAGCTAGAAGTTTGCATATGCTTATCTTTGCATTGCCTGTTCCCATAACACCTTCTCACTATATTTGCATTCTCCCTTCTGATTTTCTTCCTCCTTGCCTGGATACAAAGTGACATTACAGCGATTAACCATTTGGCACCTTGGGATATATTAGAAGTTCCAAACTGATACATGATTACAAGCCGCAATTGGTAATTGTGGTTGGTACTTAATGCACATTATTTAATAATATCACCAGGGGACATCCCTAGGTCTCAGGATTTTGCCCAGAAACTTCCTGAGTTGGTAATCCTATTCATGCCTTCTCTTTCCCAGAGCTTGAGGAAGTGATGGGGGGAGGAATGATAGATCCCAGAATCCTTATTTGAGGGATTCTGGGAGCTGCTATTAAAAGGGAAAAAGGAGAAGTCACTTTGCTCTGTCAGTCACTTGATGCTTACATCCTTGGTAGTGGTTTTCCAAAGGCTTTCTGCCCTAGTTCTGAGAAAACCTGCCCTAGGAGAGAGATGGCGAACCTGTCTGGATTCCGAGACATTTCAGCTTTTTTGTACAGGCAGCGGGTAATTCTTTCATGACCCGCTGAATTCCTAACGCACATCTGGATCGGCTCCTTCCTTCAAATGATCAGCAGCAGCTGAAGACATGCATAGAAACTCGACTCACAGATGGTTTGAAGGCCAGCTGTGGCTATGAGTGGGATTGATCTCTGGAACCCTGACTCCCTGCCAGCTTTTTTGGATTGCCTTTCAGCAACCCTGAGAGGCTTCCTGAAGTCTCCACCCTTCAAGCAACGTGGCAGCCAATCCCATTAGGTCATCTGCAGAATGTATATAACGTTTCTCAAGTCTGGCTTGCAGGAGACCCGGGGAAATCATTTCCCACTTTTGCAATTTTGTCACAAGGCTGAGTTAGTGGGGAAACAACCCAACAAACAAACAATCCAAGAAAAATACCATTTGTCTCAAAGGCCTTCTTTTTTCATTGCCCTGCCAATCTCACCACTCAGCTGGAGAGTACTTGGATCTGTGCAGAATCCCCTGTAAATCATGGCTCCGTATTTGAAAGGTCTCCTCAGTGACCAGCATCAATTAAAAATGCAATTAAACTGTTTACATTAACAAAATTAACACTCGCGCACACGCACGCACGCGCACTCACGCACACACACGCACACACACAAATATTCTGATATTCTGTGAGAAAGCGTCAGACAAACTTCTGCTGAAATGAATTTCTTGATCTTAAAGCTTTCACAAGAATACTTTTTTTCCTCACTGCAACAAGCCCATAGAGTTTACCTTCTGGAAATAACAGATGAACTAATGTAGCAATGAAGCTTGAGAAATTACTATTGTGGGGGGACTGTGGCCAGAACACTCTTGCTGCACTATGTTACTGGTCTGAGCATGGGACTAGGAGCCTGTAGACCAGGGTTTGATTCCCCACGCACCCATGGAAACCCATTGAGTGACCTTAGGTGCGGCAGCCAAGAAAGTCAACGTGATTCTTCATTGCATCAATAGGCGTATGGTATCTAGATCAAAGGAGGTAATGGTACCGCTCTATTCTGCTTTGGTTAGACCTCACCTGGAATACTGCATCCAGTTCTGGGCACCTCAATTCAAGAAGGATATCGACAAGCTGGAGCGTGTCCACAGGAGGGTAACCAAAACGGTGAAGGGTCTGGAAGCCATGAAGCCCTAGGAGGAACAGCTTAGGGAGTTGGGTATATTTAGTCCGCAGAAGAGAAGGTTAAGAGGGGACATGAGAGCCATGTGCAAATATCTGAAGAGATGTCATGTCGAGGAGAGAGCGGGCTTGTTTTCCACTGCTCCAGAGACTAGGACAAGGAGCAATGGATTCAAACCACAGGAAAAGAGATTCTACCTAAATCTCAGGAAGAACTTCCTGATGGTCAGAGCTGTTCAGAAGTTGAATACACTTCCTTGGAGTTTGGTGGAGTCCTCTTCTTTGGAGGTTTTTAAGCAGAGGCTGGTTGGCCATTTGCTAGGGGTGCTTTGAGTGTTGTTCCTGCATGGCAGGGGGTTGGACTTAATGGCCATTGTGGTCTCTTCCAACTCTATGATTCTATGATTCTACATACTCTCAGCCTCAGAAAACTCCATGATAGGATTACCTTAGTGTCACCTTAAGTCAGTAATAATTTGAAGGCACCCCAAAACAACAAATAATAATAGTATGAAAGAGCAGATGAGAACAACCAGCTCGGTGCACCCTGTTTCTCCAGTGCTATTCCTTCATGGATGCTTTGCCTGTAACCTATTTCCTTCTGCTGCCTTCATAAAATCACAGAACTGGAAGGGATCACAAGAACCATCTAATTCAACCTCCTGCCATGCAAAATATACAACTTTTTGCACTTTTTTTTTCTGGCTGTAACAGAATACCTGGATTCCAGTGCCTTGTCAATGCCTTCACTTTCCCTTTACCTCTTACTGTCAGTTCTGACGTGGCACATGTGGTCACGTTTTCTGCTAATGGGCAACTTCATTGTCCCCTTGTGGAACAAGGAAAGTGGAATGGAAGTCAGCTGGCAATGAAGCTCTGATTCAGGCTGTCCATGTGATCTCAAGAGGTGCAGCCTCTTGATTCTATGACTCTATGATCCCCTGACAACCGCCAGGAGGTCATGGAGGATGTGTGTTGCTTTATGTTCAACTACAGGGACAGCCTAAATACTCTGAATGTGCCAGATCCCATCTGATCTTGGAAGCTAAACAATGTCAGTCCTGGTTAATACTTGGATGGGAGATAAGCATCAGGAGATGTAGGCAATATTTCAGGGGAACCCCCCCAGTCTTCCATGCCTAAGAAAACCCTATGAAAATCATGGGGTCATCATAGGCTGACAGATGACTTGAAAGCATAGAGGAGGGGGGACAGGAGGATGTTTCTACACTGCCACACCTACCTACTTTCCACTCACTAGTAAATAGCCGCATGCATTGGGAGGAGGGTAAGGCTGTCTCGGTTAAAAGGTTGATTTTAGGAGGTGAAGGAGGAAGGGTGCCACCTTTCCTTCTGAAAGAATTTTACAGTAAGTCTTTCTTCTTTGAGGATCGGCTAAATACTAAAGGTGACAGGAGCTGTTACCACCCCTTACATATCCCATCCTGTGGGATAGCAAAATTGGATGACATATATAAAAACTGGACACTCACACCTGGGAAACACACAGTAAGCAGGACTGTGGCTGCACACCTGGGCTGGTCAGCATGTCCAGGTCATAAGCTCAAGAAGTATTAAGTGGGAAAGCCCAGAGTGAACAGACTTCCAGTAATCCTGTCAACAACCCAACAGCTGAATACAACAGTCAACGAAACTGTCCAGGTATGGCAGGCAAGCACCCATGCTGGGCATATTTCCTACAGAGACCATCCCTATTCGCCTTTCCCAACCAAGATATTAAGAGCCTGTCAGGATTCCCATCAATGCTTTGTCACTCAAAGTAAGACAATTAGTCTGTTACAGACCCCTTTTGTTAACTCTGACAGGGGGCAATTAACACTCAGCCCTTCGGGGCAGGAAAAAGAGTATTTAAACCCTAGCTCCAACCCCAGCTTTTTGCTAGCACTTTGGGTGTCATGCTGCACCTCAGACGCTCATTGCTCCATGCTGCCCTCAAACACTCATGTCTGAGCCACCTCTCTTTGATCCTCTGCTCCAGGACCAGTAAATATCACCCTGTATACCCGAAATCTCTCTCTTTCCAACATTTCTCTCCTTTCTCTTCACTAGCTTTGTCTGGTTCATGAGGCTCCTTGATTTCTTGTGTGTGTCCGTGAATCCCCCAATAAAACATTCTTTTGACTCTCAAATGGTGTCTCACAGTTAGTACTTGAGTAGAAAAGTGAAAAAGTCCCAGAGTTTTGAGCTATAACTTCCCACCTTCCTAAGAAGACGCTGGCACTGCTGGTGGACCTTTTGGGGTGACAGAGCTCTGTCCCATATTCAACCCAGCAGCCCTGGAAGGAGCAGAAGAAGAAGAAGGGAGCTCTGTCCCGGAGGCAAGGAGGAAAGAGGTTAATGTGAGGCATTTGGGTTTGGTGAACACTGAGAGGGCTAGGTTGAGAGCTTTTGGAGATCAAACTTAAGACCCATGCTTCATTGTGCTATCTCTCACACCACCCCAACTGTGTGTGTGTATTTTTTAAAAAGATCATGCAATGAATCACCTGGAAACAGCCAAGCAAGAGCCAGGTATGCTTCAGCGACCATGTGCAAGCTATGCTGAAGTTCTGCCAAGGCTGTTTCTTATATAAGATTAATAATGAAGACATAAGGAATGCATACTTGGAGCATCTGAGTCTAATTAAGATCTGTGTCCTAGATATGCAAGCCCTTTCACAACATATGTGCTGTGACCCCTTTCACAAATCAGGAGGGCTCTCTTCATTCAAATGAATGCCGCTTTGCTCAGTGCAATTGTACTGTGTGAGAATTAAGGTGTTTTGCTTTGCTTTGCTTCATTTTGCTTTGTTTGTTTTTAAGGATGGCTGGCAATCTGCTTGGAACTAACATCTTCGTAAACAGCCTTATGTGCGTGCAAAATTGAACTGAGACATTTCACAATGTCCATATTCACCGAGGGACTGCCAGGACACTACAATCTGTGGGCATGCATTGCACAGTGCCGGTGTGACTGATGCACCATGGCCTGATGAGCCATGGGCACCAATGCACGTGAGGATGCTCCCTGAGGTGCACCCAAGCACTGGCTAGGGAGAGCCAGAACACAACAAGAGCGCCCAATGTGCAGAAGAAATGCCCACTGAGCATTGGCACACTCATGTCAGTGCCAGAATGTGTATCTTCACAATTCACAAAGAGGGTCTCGCTGTGCTTCTGCAACATAGCTTGGGATCCATAAAATAGCAAAACACAGACAGTGATGTAGGATCACAGCAAATATTTATACAGTCATCCCTCCACATTCACTAGGGTTAGGGCCACAGGACCCCCATGAAAGTGGAAAAACCGTGAATAACTCTAGGCCCTCCCAAACCATACTTAACATACAAAAAAGCAAGATCACCATATTCAACCCATCACGGATTCCTTTGAGGCACCAGGGCTCCTTCATAAGACAGAGGTGAGTGGCTGGTGGAGCTTACTGCCACCTCTGTTGCTGCCCCACACCATTTTTTAAAAAAATAATTTTATTCAAATTTCAACAGATAAAACAAACAATAATTTCTGCAATGTTTACATGTAATGTTTTTCCTTCTTCCTTTCCTTTCTGGATTACAATTATTGATATTCCCTCTATTTGTTATGTCTCGTATCGCAATAAAATGTTAATAATCTATAATTTGTTAGTTCCTGCTATATATCTCTACTTTACTTGTTACATGATATTTCATTAACTGTTAACTGTATAATAATTGTTATCATGAAAAATGTATTACCCTCTGTCTAACCCCAGCCCAAGTCTGTGACAATCTTCCACTCTTTATTAATGTCCTTGTCTGATTTCCCTTTCAATCTTTGTGTAAGTATATCCGCATTTCTGTTTTCCATGAAAGCTGTCCACCACTGTTCCATTGTGGGTGTAGTTACATTTTTCCAAAATCATGCATATTCAATGTGGGCTGTCGTCACCATGTACAATATAATTCTCCAATGTCTCTTGGCTGGTGTTCCATCTAGTGTATGTGTCATGTTTAGCAAGTAAAATTCAGGTGTCATCGCGAATTGAATCTTCAAAATTGAACTTATTTTCTTATGTATTTCTTTCCAATATTTTTGTGCTCTAGGACATGACCACCACATATGAAATAGTGTACCAAAGTTCTCTTGACATTTCCAACATTGACCTGTACCTGTCTTATAAATTGTCTTTAGTTTTTCTGGTGTCATGTACCATCTATGAAATAGTTTGTAGTAATTTTCTTTTAAATTTTGGGCAGCGGTAAATTTCTGTGCACGTTGCCAACTCTGTTCCCACCATTCTAACTGTATTGGGTGTCCAGCGTTTTGTGCCCATTGTATCATTGCAGCTTTAACTGTCTCTACCTCACATTCTTGTTGTAAAACCCCACACCATTTTTAACAGGAACTTACAAGCCTCATTTGCAGTTTCTCAGTCTCATGAGGCTTGCAGTCCTTTTTAAAAATGGCCTAGGGAGGCAGTAAAGGTGACAGCAAATAATCCATGAATAATCAAATCCACAATACTGAAACCTGCAAATGTGGAGGGCTGACTGTATACTGTTTTCCATGAAAACGTTCTTAAAACAGTTTCTGTAGGAATCTATCGCAATAGTGAATAGCAAATAAAACAGGCTAGATAACTTTCATTTTGAAGGAAGGTGGAATCTAGTGGCACACTTCAGATTATGTGATGTATTTTGGTGTCAGGTTTTGTGGATCTTCATCCATTTCTTTGAGGAAATACAATATTCAGGTAGTGGGTAATTGAGCAGTTACATAGCTATAGGTATAAGAACAGAAGATGCAAGGGGGCCGTGCTCAAATATCTGTGACTCAACTGTACTCCATCAATGCATCTGAAGCTGTCATTGACTATTGAGCTGTCCTCAGCCCTTGGCAAAAAAGAGAGTTCTAGCCTCATAGGAGCTTTGCACTCATACCCACACACTCCCCAGTCACCTCTTCTCCACCTTTCCTCAGAGATATGAGTAACCAAAAGTTAAAACACTTTTCCCTTCCCTCCTCAGAAGAAGAAAGGAAACTGTGTGTGCCAAGTAGCCAAAAGCACGCTGAGGCTTAACAGAGAGTTTAAGAAATTTTTATTCTATGTAATCAGGATTAAATCATATTTCTGGGTATCATACACTGGAGCAGCCTTCTCCAGGCAGAGCTTATAAAGTTGCCAAGTTACAGCAATAGATTTACATACCAAAGAAACCTTGAAACCAACAGCCAGCTAAGGAAACATAAAGCGTTTGATGACCCCTAACTGAAATGAAAAGTAGATTTTTGTTCCCAGGTTTTCCCCATAACTAAAGAAGAGGGATTCTGGCCCTTTGGAGATCAGCCTTCATCATGCGGATAGTCAGCATCCCAAGAGGAAAGCTTGAAAGAACAGACCAAAAGCCCCCTGGGAACAAAGGCAGGGAAAGTTTTATACCCCTGACCTCTTCAGGTCCCAGCACCCTTCTACTTATTTTGACACGGAGTAGCAAAGGGCAACTCTTCCGTGTGATCCAGCGTGGTATACTGATCTGAGCATTGGACAATGGCCCTGCAGACCAAGGTTTGATTCCCCGCTTGGCCATGGAAACCCATTGGGTGCTTTGTTGTTGTTGTGTGCCTTCAAGATGTTTCCATCTCTAAGGCAAACCTCTAATGGGTTTTCCTGGGGCCGAGAGTGTGTGATGACCTTGGGTGCATCACACACTCTCGGCCCCAGGAAAACCAGTTAGAAGTTTGCCTTAGAGACGGAAACATCTTGAAGGCACACAACAACAATCTCCCTGCTAATCTTAGAATCATAAAGTCACAGAGTTGGAAGAAACCACAAGGGCTGTCGAGTCCAATCCCCTGCCATGCAGGACGACACACTCAAAGCACCCCTAACAAATGGCCATCCAGCCTCTGTTTAACAACCTCCAAAGAAGGAGACTCCACCACACTCCAGGCAGTATTCCACTGCTGAACAGCTCTTACCATCTGGAAGTTCTTCCTGATGTTTAGGTGAACTTTTGTTTCCTGTAGTTCGAATCCATTGCTCCCTGTCCTAGCCTCTGGAGCAGCAGAAAATAAGCTTACTCCATCTTCAACATGATGTCCCATCAAATATTTAAACATGGCTATCATGTCACCTCTGAACCTTCTTTTCATCAGGCTAAACTTTTTTAGCACCCTAAGCTTTTCCTCATGGGGCTTCATGGTTTCCACATGCTTCACTATTTTGGTCGCCCTCCTCTGGACACATTTTAGCTTGTCAGTATCTTTCTTGAACTGAGGCGTCCAGAACTAGACACAGTATTCCAGACGAGGTCTAACCAAAGCAGAATAAAGAGGTATTATAACTTCCCTTGATCTTGACACTGTTTTCCTATTGATGCAGCCCAGAATCTCATTGGCTTTTTTAGCTGCTACATCACACTACTGTGTGTCTAAGACTCCTAGATCCCTTTCATATGTACTGTTTTCAAGCCAGGTATCACCTATCCTATATCTGTGCATCTCATTCTTTCTTCCTAAGTGTAGTGCCCTACATTTCTCCCTGTTAAAGTTTATTTTGTCAGCTTTGGCCCCGCTCTCTAAGCTGCCAAGGTCACTTTGAATTCTGATCCTGTCCTCTGGGGTATTAGCTATCCCTCCCAATTTGGTGTCATCCGCAAATTTGGTGAGCATGCCCTCAGTTCCATCATCCAAGTCATTGATGAAAATGTTGAATAGCACTGGGCCTAAGACAGAACCCTGTGGCACCCCACTCGTCAATTCTTTCCAGGATGAAATGGAGCCATTGGTGAACACCCTCTGTGTTTGGCCAGTCAGCTAATTATAAATCAGCAGCATTACCTAACCCACATTTTACTACCTTATTTGCAAGAATATCATGAATATCAAGAATATCAAAGGCCTTACTGAAATCAACATAATCTTCTACGTGGCCTTGTGTAACCTTCTGCCATTCTAAGTGGTAATTTTTCCCCTGGTTAAGCGAATGTAGCGTGGTTCATAACCACTCAATAATGTATGAGTGCATTACTGCAGAGGTGCATCACATAGTTAAAGCAGTTTGACACACAAACCAGTTGTTAGCATCATTTTTGCGAAAGGATGGTCATGATACCCTCTTTGCCTTCCAGAAATCTGTGCTACAGGTAACATTGTTAAATTGTAATGCGTCCCTTCCAAGTTCTTTCAGAGGTATTACTGCCTTTGACACTGACAAGTGCGAGAGCAATGAATTAGGAGAGATACCTGCCTTTTTTGCTGTCTACCTAGATTATGTCTGCACTGACTGATGCAAAATGAATGAACGTATATGTCAAGAAGAATAGGTTTTAAACGGCATGTGCTAAACTTTGAGAGCCTCCTGGTCCTGCTCCAAGCGTCCTTCAGCAAAACAGAATTTTCAGTTTTTTAAAACAAAATCTATATCACAAAAAACGGGGAGCAGTCTCAATCTGGTTGTGAAGATTGATTCCCTCATTGTTTTGGCTTCTCTTGGGCTTCCTGGAGACATCTGGAAAATCTCCTAAATCAAGTTAAGCGGAAATAGAGAGTTGAGTCTCAGATGACATCTCCATAGATTCATGGACTGGAAGGTCAAAGGCGGCCACGGTGGACATCAGTTGAGCTGATCTTAACTGCAGGCATCGAATCCATTGGTGGTTTTAGGGGAGCACGGATGCTCTCTCTTGCAGTCGGACCGGCGAAATGTTATGGACGGACCTTCACATTGTGGATGTGACTGTTCGAAGAAAATGAAATCCAAAGATCTTTAAGCCCTGCTGAAATTGCATCCTCTGAAAGTGGAGCTAACAATGGCCACCCAAATCTCTGTGTCACTATCAAGATCTACCCCCTTCCAATTGGCCCTTAACAGAAATAGCCCATAGAAAGTCATGCGCTCCCCCAATCCCTTGGAAGCCTTCTAAGACTTTCAGTGCTATTGAAAGTGTTGGCTCGCCAGTGGAGAGTGGGAATAGGGGGCATAGAGGTGCCAGTGTCAGGAGCAGAACTGGGCACTTCTTCATGCCACTGCTCTCCTCCAAGGAGACAAGAACCATGTTGGGAAGGGACAGCTGTGGCTGGAGCCTGGAGAGAGGACGGGCATCTTCAATCCTCCTTGGTGGAGCTGTACAGTACCACATCCCCCTCCCAGATCTCTTCAGGATTAATGTTACAGAAGCCCTATATCCAACCTGCCAACCCTAGTCAGGAGTCACACTAGAACTGGGTGTCCCTGCTGGTTCAAAAAGAATTGCGAAAGGCAACCAGGGAAGGAGGAGCCACGTGGGAAATTAACACTCAGAAAGAAATTGCTTCGGAACATTTTCAATTCGAGCAAGGCCTAGCCATAGGAGAAAGATGCTCTTAGCATTCTGCCAAACCACTCTGAACACTCCTGAGTTCCATTCACTTATGGCAGAATTATAGCACTGTTGTTAAACTAACTACTGGGATTCTATCACATGCAATCCTGGAATTGGCAATTTAGGGGAAATTCTTAGTCAGAGGGCTCTGGTGCCTCACCAGACAGACTGCAAACTCCAGCATTCTACCAGACGGAACCATGGCAGTGAAACAGGAAAAATGGCACTAAAATTCTGTAGCAGGAATGGGTCTCTGATCTCATCTGATTTGAGGAGGTGAGTATGGCTAGGTCTGGCAAGAAAGGGATTTTAAGAGGGTGCTAGGTGGTTGCAGTTGCATTGTTTTTTAAAACTACTTATTACTGTTAAGCTTTTAAAGTTGTTGATACTTTATCATTGTAATGATAATGAATCACATCTTAATGCTCATCTTTTGCATCTTTTAACTGCATTGTATTTGTTTTAATTTGTAAGCCACTTTGATTCCAGGTTTTGGGGGAAAGACAGGATGTAAATGAAGCATCAGCATCATCACCATCACATCATCACTATCTCAGCCTTTGGATAAGGTTTAACTAGATTTCAGTATTTTCATGATGGCATTCCTTCTCACCTTTCATGGGTGAAAACCAGGACACATGAGGCCAAGCAAGATCAGAGCGTGGTCAGGCTGGCAGGATTTATTAAGGAGGAGGAACAGACAAGTTAGGAGTGGCTGCAGCAGTTTCCTTTTGCCTGAGCCTCCTCGGAAGGGCAAGATTCTGCACCCTCCTCGCCTCTCCCCGCTGTTGAGCCAATTAAGTGCAAACTGCATATGTGCTTTATGTGGTTTATAACAATGGCAGTTAGCTGAGGACAGAGCAAGAAGAGGAGCAAGAAACTGGGACATTTTAAAAAGGGAGACAACACAGGATTACTCTGGACTGTCACTACCAAACTGGACAGTGTGAGATGGCTGTTACTTAACGACAGACAGACAGATAGTTTTTATTAGCTTGCTAATGTGGATTGAACATTGAAATGTTTCATATATTCTCAGCTATCATACATTGGGTCTGACAGCCGATTTTGTGAACCATTTTGGGAAGAATTTGGAAAAATGATACACAAACAAGCTGATCAGAGGTACCCTTTTCTCCAGTCAGCTGGAGAGGAGCAATTTCACAGTTGCCAGAAGAGAAACAGAGCAGAGGAGACGTCTTGGTTTCTGCAGTTGCCAGCCTAACAAGGGATGCTACGTCAGTGCTTTGCTCGAAAGCTGCAGCTGTGCTTCCAAGCGCCTTGGGCTTGCTTGTGCAATGCCAAGTATTTTTCAATTTTCAGCAAGACAGTTCCATCAGAATCCAGGCCCTTTGATCTTCACATTTGGCCTATTTAGTATGTGTAGTTCTCCCCTCCCCTCCGCCATTCCACATCCCTGGAACCACTGAGCATGCCAGTTCATCAGAAAGCTCTGCTCTGTCTGCCTGTATCACCCCCGTCTTAGATCCTCGACTGCTGTGGTGACATCCTAGATCAGGCATGGGCAAAATGCAGCCCTAGGGCCACATCAGGCTCCCAGGCTGGTTTCGTGGCCCTTGATCACTGCAAACTTCTTGGACTGAGCTTTCTCTCATTGCTGCCATTGTGTGCTTTCAAGTTATTTCCAACTTATGTCAACCCTAAGATGAACCTGTCATGGAGTTTTCTGGGGCTGAGAGAGAGTCACCCAGTGGATTTCCATGGTCAAGCAGGGAACCCAACTCTGATCTCAAGGGCTGTAGGTACAGCTGGTGAGAACACAAGAGAAGGCCTTCTCAGAGGCTGCCCCTAGACTTTGGAACTTCCTCCCTAGGGCAGCTAAAAGGCCCCCTCTTTGCTGTCCTTTCATTAGCAGACAGAGACTTTTTTATTCAGACTAAGAATTGAAGGCTTTTAACAAAAAAGCAGTAAGTGCTTCACTGTTTTTTAAATTGAACTGTTCTACTTTTTAAAATCTCCTTTAAGAGTGTACGTTTCTAATTTGATTAGCAATTAATTCAGTTTTCATCTTGACTTTTTGACCTTTGGATATTTTAATTCTTTTTAACATGTAAGCTACCTTGACTTCCTTAAGAAAACCAGTTTGGTGTAGTCATTTCAGTACACTGGGAGACCAAGTTTTCAGTCCCTGCTCCAGCCATCGAAACCTACTGGGTGGCCTTGGGCAAGTCATTCTCTCTCAGCTTCAGAAGAAGGCAAAGGCATATCCTCTCTGAAAAAAATCTTGACAAGACAGCCCCATGATAGACACACCTTAGAGTTACCACAGGACAGACATGACTTGAAAGCACACAACAACAAGACAACAACAGCAACAACACAGTAATAGTAATATTAATTTTACTTATACTCCACTTTCTCACAGATTGGGGCTCAAAGCGGTTTACAAATTAAAATGATTGCAACATAGTTGAAAATACACACAAGAAGGCAACATTAAAATAGAATTAAACTTTTAACAATGGTTGAGATCTTACATCACTGTCTATGTTTTGTAACTTTCTGAATCTGTGACTATACTGTAGAAATGCAACAAAACTCTACAAGTGCACTGTGAAGATGCATGTATCTAGGCACTAGCAAGAGTGCTCCAATGTGAGTCAGGAGGTTCTGATGTGCATCAGGTTCTCGTATGGTGATCCGGCATGTGAACATTCACTGGAGAGCCTCCCAACGGGTACTCCTTACACATTGGGCCATGGTGCATCAGCCGCTTCACTACCATTGTGCCATGGGTGCCTATATCTTGTAACATCACAGCAGCCCTTGGGTGAATAGGGGCACTGCAAAACTACTCAATTCAGCTTTGCACACCTGTAAGGCCATTTATAGAGATTTAAACCTCAAGCAGAACGCCCACAGATATACAAGCAGTTTAAACATCTGCAGCTTTAAACAATGTAGTGCCTTCTTAAAATATCTACCCTCAAGTCCTTAAATTCTAAAAGCCTGTTGGAATTAAAAAAAAATGTTTTGCCTATTGACTAAAGGACAGCAAGAAGAAAGACATTCTAGCTCCCATTGGGAGGGAGTCCCAGAGTCTGGGGCAGCTACTAAGAAAGCCCTGGCTTGTGCTCCCACCAACCATACCTGTTAAGATGGTGGGAACTAAGAGAGAGGCATCTCCTGAAGATCTCAAGGTCTGGGCAGGGTTGTGTGGGGAGACCAGGTCTATCAGCCTGGACCTAAGTCAGGTTTTCTAGGTCACGATCAGCAGTGATGCACACTCAAGTCGACTGACTCAGACTCAAGTCGGACTTAAGTTGCTTTAGTGATTCTACTCAGACTCGACTAGGCAACAAATGACCCACTGACTTGAATTGTCTCATAACTTGTATATTTTTAGTGACTGACTTGCTACTTTTGGTTCAGTAAGGTAACATATTCATCCAGAAACTGTTCCCCACTTCTGAAAAATCTTCCAGCTTCAGAAATGGGAAGTAAGAAGGCTCCTATTCCCCACTTCTGAAGCTGCAGATGGCAAAATCACTCAATGCAGAATTCTACACATGGAGACTTATGCTTTCTGACCCTTATGTAGGATCTTGGCCACTGACCATCCAAATGAGAGGAGGAGCAGTAATAGATGTTACTGCTGTTCTTGAGTGTTTTCAAGTCAGCTCCAACTTCTGGTGACACTGTCCAGGGGTGCTTGGCAAATTCCATGCAGAGGCAGCTTACCACGGCCTTCCTCTGAGGTCAAGAGAGTATTACTTACCCATAGTCACCTAATAGATTTCCATTGCTGAAGGGGGTCTCCTGCAATCTCGATCCAGCCCTCAAATCATACTAGTTCCCTTCCAGCCAAAGAAACACATTAAATCAAGGAGATTTATGTAGGTGTTGCGTTTCACCATTCAACAATGGATTCAGCAGGTTTGCTTTAGTTGGGACTAACCAGGAAGATTCAGACTCATCTGTTTGTGAAACCAAACCTCCTTTTTTGTAACACCCTCCCATCCATTTCCTAGCAAAACCACCAATGAAGGAGGAGAGAGGACAGACACGGGTTGTGCATAGTAGACCTCTGATATGGAATTTTCCTGCATATTTCCTCCCTCCCCCACATCCCATATGAGCTTCCAGGCTGGGTTCATTGAAATTTTGTCTAAACTTCCTGTCATTTCACAACAAGGCATTAATTTGAAGGCCAGATAATAAGATCGCTAATTCTTTTGACTCACACCAGGAACTATCTAATGGAACATGACAGGAAAACAATGTTTTCTTCCATGGGAGTAATTACTATACGAATTAAAGTCTTTACCCTGCAGCAGCCATTGTCAGGGGATCAGCCACACAGCAGATGGAGACCAATTGCATCCAACACGGGACATCTTTCATCTACAAAGACACGGGCCAAGGCCGTGAGACTCAGGAGAGTCCCCATTTTCTTCACTGTCAATGCATTTGTTTGCAGTGAGGTTCTGATGGCAGCTTCCTATCATTTTGATATGACACTTACATGCCAGCCAAACTGTGTGGTCTACACTAGGGCCAGGTAAGTGTGGCCCAGTTCCTGAGGATGCATATGGGCCCAAGGCTGTTCTTGTGACCCTTGGCCTTCACAACATCCTGGACCGTTTTTTCCCCACAAAAAGGGTGATATGTCTCTCTTGAAAGCATCAAAGAGTAGCAACTGACCTTTTTAACTGGTTTCAGGGCCAGGTGCTCTGACTAACATTAGAACCCCACTTTTCAAAATCAGAGATGGACTTCCAGCTCCATCTGCTACATTTGTGGATGGTCTCTCTCTTTTTTCTTTCTTTCTTCTTTTTTTTTTGGAGTCTCTATGGCTCCAGAAAGCTCGAAAACCTGGATCCCAGAGCATGAACGCCCACTCCTACCTTACAGTTGGCATTCTGTTAGTGACACATGCATGCATAAGCCACACTATTCATGAACAGTGAATTATTCTCCGTAGTACAATAGACATGTTCTACTAACAGCAGCGGAAGTAAACTTACACATACAGCAACGTTGCAGATTTGTGGCTATGCAACATGACTGTGCACTAAAGTTGCATATTACACATGCCATTGTACATTGGCCTTGTACTTGTGCATTTCAGTTGCACAATAGACATTGTTATTTGGCATTACACAACTACACTAAGTTGTTGACGTGGGTTATGCAGTGTTGCTACTCTGCATGGGAGTTGCATCGTGCTGGTACAGCAAATCACATGTGACTATTTATGCTAATCTGGTGGGGGGGGGTAAAGGATTGCAGCCTACATCCTACCCACGCCATGCAATTGCACACATGACATGCTGCCAGTGTGGTGGTACAGTGGAAGGGCCAATGTTGTGGACCAACACTCCTTTGACCCCTTTCAGTTGCCCGTCTTGGACCCAGTGGCAAATCTGAATGAAGTTGCCATAAGCCACTCAAAGTTTTACAGGGCTTGAACAGCTCATAAATATTATGAAGGAAAGCATTTGCCAAGGAACAGGTATCATCCATCAATATTTGATGGCATCAAATAGACAGTGAGAACATGGATGCAGCAAGTGTTGTCTTTTGTGCCATTTTCCTCAGTGAAGCGTATAATCTTTTGTAAACAGTAGTAGTACTAGTAATAATAATAATAACAGCAGCAACAACAACAATAATAACAACCACCTAACGCTTTCTAACAAAACTTATTCTTTCCCCTGAGTTCAATTTGCAGAATTGCATCAAACTCTTTTTTTAAAATGACTGCAAAGATCATTTTACAGCGTACTGTAAACGAGGATGATGTAAAATGACCTGTCCAATCATTTTCCAATCCATTGATTCGATCAGAAAACCTTTCAGACCTAACAAGAGTTCACCCATTAAATTAAAGGGATTTTATTTGTTTATTGACTTACCGTTCAACAACTGTTTCAATGGCTCTATTCAATCTGGAACTAACCGATACTACTCAGGTCGTTGTTAACCTTAGCTAGAATGGCCTCATTGACCCAATCAGATTTACCTATTGGTTGATATGTCATACTCCAACTGAGCGGGTCTACTGTAACTAGGGCCATTTCCACACTAGATTGTTATAGTGCTATTATTCCACTTTCAACATCCTATGGAATCTTAGGGTTTGCAGTTTAGGGAGGGGCCTCAAAAGATGTTGATTTCATAGGATGTTGAAAGTGAATAACAGCACCATAACAGTCTAGTGCAGAAATGGCCTAAGACTAATTAATCGTATTGAGGCCATTGTTACACCCAGCTAGAGTGGACCCCTGAATTGATTGATCTATGGGCTGATTGGCTCTCCTTTAGTTGAGACTAACCAATAGGATTCAGGCTTTTGTTGTCTTTTTACTTGTCACAAATGAATATACAACAAAGAACAAACTACTCCAAATGATAGAGGGAAAAATTCAACTTCTAATCCTAGGGCACATTTTATCTGATTTCTCCAGTCATTGCACATTATGGCTGACATTGTGACTCAGACAAATTACAGTTTCCTTCTACTCCTTGCTCACTTTGCAAAGTTCTGTACAAGTAGCAAACATTTCATTTTCAATTTATGCAATTGATAGCATCAGGTTCTGTTGGTTTGAAAAGTCCTTCCCTTTTTCTTTCTCAGTCTTTCTTTGCAGTGAAGAACGCTTTCCCCATGACTTTACACATTCCTAATCTATAATGTTTCTGTTGATCTGTGTTCACTCTGCAGAACTAAATTAGTGAATCCATCTTCCTTCTCCCTGGTTAGGGAAAACAAATTATTAATTCAAAATGAGTTCTCTCTGTGTGAGAGAGTGTTGCTTTGTTTTTTTCTTGTTTAGATCTTAATAAAAACAAGGCACCTTTTTCTGTCTTAACAGAACTGGGGGAAAGTGCTGCTCTTATTCCCAATCCAGTCGGGTTTTGTTTCTTACTTCAGTCAGTAATGTAAAATTATGTCTTCACTAATCATTACAGTACTACCTCTCTCTCTTCTTCTATTGTTGTTGTCTACCTTCCAGTCATTACAAACTTTTGGAGAGCACAATGTGAACCTATCACAGAGTTTTCTTGGCAAGATTTTTCAGAAGATGTCTGCCTCCTTTTGAGGGTGACAGTGTGTGACTTGCTCAGCATCACACAGGGGCTTTCCATGGCCCAGTGGGGAACCCATCTCTGCCAGAGTCTTAGGCTGTTTCTGCACTAGCCTGTTATAGCGCTTTTATTCCACTTTCAACATCCTATGGAATCCTGTGGTTTGCAGTTTACGGAGGGGTCTCAAAGGATGTTGATTCCACAGGATATTGAAAGTGGAATAGTAGCACTAGGCTAGTGTAGAAATGGCCTTAGTCCAAAACTCAAAACACTATACTATACTATCTCTCCCTCTTCTTCAACTTCAACAACTGGGAGCGGCTTAGGGAAGTAGCCATATTTAACCTAATGAAAAGAAGGTTAAGAGGTGACACAATAGCCATGTTTAAATATTTGAAGGGATGTCATGCTGAGGATGGAGCAAGCTTGTTTTCCGCTGCTCCAGAGACTAGGAGACGGAGCAATGGATTCAAACTACAGGAAAAGAGATTTCACCTAAACATCAAGAAGAACTTCCTGACAGTAAGAGCCATTCAACAGTGCAATATGCTGCCTCAGTGGATTGTGGTGGAGTCTCCTCCTTGTTTGGAGGTTTTTAAGCAGAGACTGGATGGGCATTTTTCAAAGGGAGTGCTCCGAGTATGTGTTCCTGCATGGCAGAATGGGGTTGGACTCAAAGGCCATTGTGGTCTCTCCCAGCTGTATGATTCTATGATCCTTTTTCTTCTACCTCCTCCTTCTCCTCTCGCCACCATCCCCCAGCTTTTTCCCTAAAATTCATTTCCTTTACAATTCCACATTAACAAGTTCTGACGTATTATTGCATCCTGTTTTAATCCTCATTTCTTACATCCTGTACAGAGATGGCAGACTCTTTCAACACGTCTTTAGGGTGCTATAGTCTCAACAACAAGCGAACACGGAATACTACAGAAATGAATATTAGCCATAATACTGTAGCCACAGCTCTGGGGGCATTAGAGTCATCAGTTCCACTTGATTTTGTCCTATTACTGTCAAGAGGATTCCCCACCTGTTATTGCTAAAATGAGAACACACCAATATTGAAATTCTGCCTGCATTTTCCAAGAGGATTTTCTCATTGCTTCTGTCCCACAGGGCATCGTCGAGAAATTATTGAAGTCTCCGTAATTCTTCCCTTCTGCTTCTTTCTGAGGATGAGAATCTGAGAATAGGAATAAATCTTTGAAGAGGCTTTAATGAGTAGGAAAATTCAGGTCTCTAGACATCCCTGTTTTAATGCCTACAGAATACTGATGTAAGCAAGAGGAGGAAAAAAGAAAGCTATAAAGTGCTGAAATTACAAAGTCTCTGTCTGTACTCAGTTCACAAAAGAAATCTAGGTCAGTTTACACTCGTTTTATCTCAAGATTTGGGATCTCAAGGTCAGCTTAAGGAGTTGGACGATGTCAACTACCAAAGTAACTGTACCTATAAACAAGATATTTTGCCCACCCTCCTCCAAGTGAAGAGACCTGGAGCTTATTGCCTAGCTTACCAGTGGAAATTTTAGTGATTAACCTGGCCTTCCTCCTTTTAAAGCAGTGGTTCTCAACCTGTGGGTCCCCAGATGTTTTTGGACTTCAGCTCCCAGAAGCCCTGAGCATTGACCATAGTGGCTGGGGCTTCTGGGAGCTGAAGTCCACAAACATCTGGGGACCCACAGGTTGAGAAGCACTGCTTTAAAGGTTTTAAGAATCCCTGGATTTTGAAGAGTAGTCTTCCAGCAGAATCCAAACACATTTTGGATTCATTTATGTTACAATTTAGACTCCTGCACTTACAGGATTTGAGTCTAAAATGAATTAATGCAGTGCTGTTTACTGCTAGTTTTGAAATGCTCCTTCCTCTCAGAAGAGAGACCCATTCTGAAAACCTCTGAGATCAAAACATTTTGCAGTACAACTATTGCCATCAAAAACACAACAGTCAAGCTGCTGCTTTGCCAGACACAGCTACGTCAACAGAGTTCCATCAATATAGGATTTCTGCTAATTGTACCCTTCCTACCCCCCCAAAAAACAAAAAAAAATCCCCTTACCTCCTAAGTCAGGCAGTGCCCCAAGCAAAGGGTTTCTCAGGTCCTGCAGAATGGGGAGCTGGAGAATGGCAAATGCAGCGTTCTCCCAGTCATGGGGCTCATGGAGACAGGCAGAAGGAGAGACCTCTTCGGGCTGGAGTTGTCTCTCAGCATGCCCATTGTCAAAACCAGGAGATCTGGGTCAAACCAGGGCTATGACAAATCAGGTCTGCTTTGACTTCTCCTTTCCTGAGAAGCAGCACCCAATATATTTTTGTCCCCCATTGGCTACCTCTCCCAGTTTATCTCCCTCTACTGCTTCCCCTAAATCCACACCCTTGCAGATACAAGGCAAAGCATGGATTAGCTCATCCAAATGACTGTGTCACTGGTGGTAGCATGTGTAATTGATCCAGATTCAAGAGACACTCTATTGAGACTGCTCTTTACAAAAATATCACGAAATCTTTATTGAACAAACTGTCAAGGGAAAAGGTAGTTGACAAATTAAAGGTTATCAAACTTTTAGCTCTAAACTCAGCAAACACTCTCCAACTTTTCACTCTTTTTCACACTCTCCCTTCTTTTTCATCAAAAACCCCTAGATGGATCTCTAACTAAATTCTCTTCAAAGCCCTGTTTCAGTTATTTTCCAGTTCAGCTCACTGCCCCCATCTAGCCACTCTCTCTGGCCGGTCTGGGTTCCATAGTTAACAATCAATCAATTTAAATCCTCTTGGTTGCTAGGGCGGCTCTGTTGCTACTCCCCCAATGGGTTCATCACACCCATCAGTAAGGAGCACTGCAGTTGTCATTGTCCAGTGCCCCATCTGTCACACTTCAGCAATCCTTCCATCGGACCATTGCCTGGCTTAAGAGGTAGGTGGGAAGATCATCTTTGGTCATTAGGGGCCATAAACATGAATCCCAAAGCTTACAAGATTGTAAGTCTGGCTTATGATCTCATAAATATTGAACAGGATGCAAGAGAGCATTTCATTTTTGTCCTGCAACATGAAAGTGTGCTTTTGTTTATCTGGGGATACAACATCTTAAGGTAACTCTTCCATTGTGGTACAAGACAGAGATAAAACTGTAGTGCATTTTTTACACAAGTAGATATTTTGGAAGGGGAAAGCCAGTGTTTGTCAAAAGTAGATGGAAACTGAGGAATCAAGTCGGACTGAGAATCTTCCACTGATCATCCTACTGAAAGGATAGCCAATTAGTTACCTTGCCCCTGACAAGTAAATTTTGTTCCATGCTGACTATATCCAAATGTTTTCACATTTTGAGAAACAAACCATCCAGACATAAATGTAAGGCCCCGCTTTGGGGGTCCCCAGTATCAGTATGGTTTGGATGGGCACCATACCTAATTGGCATCATATGTAATTGGCAACACATTTTATTGGCTCTGATATCAAATTCAAGCCTGAGAGGCGACAGAGAGGTCAAACTGAGCAAGGCAAAGAATTTGACTATAAATGTGAGAAGCATAGGTCAACTCCAAAATTCCTCCAGGTAAGACTGAGTCATCTGTCAGGCAAATACACACCATTCTTGTGGATAATAGGCTTAAACAGAAGCTGGACTTTTCCAAGGAACCCAACTATGAGGAGCCCACCAGGACACTGATTGACAGATATCCATCCCTTGTACACCTGGATTCTTTCGTCTGTCCTCACAAAACCCACAATAGACAGCTATTACAACATCCATCATGTCTTTGTCAATCAAAGCACTAAGCCCATCAACAGGCAAAAGACTCATTGTCCACAACAGGTTCCCTTTGTCTTGCGTCTGGAATCTTCACAAGCCATTTTTAGGGTACAAATACCCCTGATTTGAGGTTGCCCAGTGCAGCCTCTTGAAGGGCTACCCATCACTCTGTCTGTCTGGCTCCTGAATGAGAACTGCCCTTAGGTCCATCTAAGCCAAAATACATTTCTGCTCTTTGCTACTCTTCTGGACTGGTAATTATACATCCCCCCAAATCCCTCAGCCTCTCTATAATTTTTCCTCCCTTTCTCTTTCAGCCAGCTCTTGTGTGAATGTGTGATTGTGTGTATCTTGTGTGCATGCATGAGTGAATTCCCCTCAATAAAATCATTTTATTAGACAATTCTGCTTGGTTTTTGGCTTAGCCTGACCCCATAAAAATTTTGTTTAAAGATCTCGCTAGGTTACCCTTCTTCTCGTAGTGCTACAGCTTGTGCTCTGCTAATTCTCATTCCCCATTATTTGGAGGACATTGAGGTGTCCCCCATGGGACCCCAGAAATCAGGGTAACATAAATATTCCACTACTGTTTTGGACATATTAGAGATGTGGGCATTTTGGATAAAGCTCAAATACACATGCCCACTGTCGTTCCCTTCCCTTCCGCAGTCCCTTTCCCTTTAGCCTAATTTTGAGGTGCATCAGTGCTTTGCAAACACAACACATGTGAAAATGCCATCAAGCTGAGCCCAACAGGCTGGTGCCACCTGAAAATGCATAAAAAGGAGGCCTCAGACATTAAAGCACCTCACAAACAAAATTCAATCTACCTCCTTCCCTACCACTACTTCCTGTGTGATCTGTGTCCGCACCCAGAGAAACAGATAAATCCTCTAAGATGGTGCCTGGAGACTTGGCAACCTCAGTGTGCCCACTCCTCACACACATTTTTTCCTACTTTTTCCAAACATCCCCTTCAAATGGAATGACATGTCTCTTTAGAAACAATTTTTGGTAGTGGTGGGGGGATCACTGTAATCCACAAGCAGCGATAATGCGTTCTAGCACCTGGGATTTATATCCACATTTCTGGACTGTTCCAGGTGTTTCTGGTAGGTTTGATCTGCCCTCTAGTGTTATGGGTTCCACACAAAGAGAGGACCTGGGATGCACCAACTAGGCACCAATGTTCTCCACTAGCATGATGAATAGAGACTGAAGCACAACTGCTGGAAATTTAAGTCCTTACTTGGTCCATCAGCCTTAGAGCTGAATCCAAAATTGTTCCTTAAGATCAATTAGTCAGTGCCCATTTAATCCCTATGAGTATTGGTTTGGCCCATGGGTGAGGAAACTCTAAGGAAGGGACCATACTTGTTGGTTGAGTTCAGAAGGAGAGGGAGAGCTGGAGAAAAGCTGCACTTGCCAGGGCAAAAGAGTAGGATCTTTTCCTCTTGAATTTATGAACGGATTTTTCAGTTGTGTATTTAGGAGACCCAGTGTGGTGGAGAGGTTTGAGCCCTGGATTATCACCTTGGAGATCAGAGTTTAATTCCCTGCTCATCCATGGAAACACACTGGCTGACCTTGGGCGTGTCACATACTCTCAGCCCTAGAAAATCCCATGATCGGTTTGCTTTAGGATTCCCATAAGGTGGAAGTGAATTGAAGTCACACAACAACATGTCACTAACAGGATGTCAGCTGTGTCTGTGTGAAATCACACATATGTGACCTGTTAAATCAATTATTGACTGAGAAATCAGCACACATGCAAATCCACCTCATTCATTGGGTCAGCTCTAGTTGAGAGAAACAATAGGATTCAGGTCATTGATAGGTTTAAGTTGCCATGAGCCAAAAATGACTTGAAGGCCCACAACAACAAATTTAGGAGAGGTAGACTCAGCCTGGTGCAGTAGTCTGAGCATTGAGTAATGGCTCTGGAGACCAGGATTCAAATGCCAGCTTGGCCATGGAAACCCATTGGGTGACTTGGACTACTCACACTCTCTTAGCCTCAGAAAAAGGCAAAAGCATTTGTTCCCTCTGAACAAATCCTGCCAAGAAAACCCCACAAAAGATTCACCATAAGTTGGAAACAACTTGAAGGCACACAACAACAAACAATGCATTTATATCAAGCAAGCAAGTAAGTAAAAGAAAAGGGCATTCACCTGTTTGCCACCGCTTGCCACAGCAGTACAGAAAGTGGCCACCAAAATGGTTCCTCATACTTGGTAATCAGTTACTTCTGACTAAAATGGCCAGTTCTCTTTCTGATCAGAAATACACCCTGAAAAAAACGAAAAGAAAAACTTACACCTTTTCCAAAAGAATAAGCAGTAGGTTTTTGAAGTGATTTTTATAAATGCTTGGCTGGAACCCTGTCCAGTAGTTATGAGATCAGCTAAAATCAGAACTCTTGGGACTTAAGGATGAACAACTGGAAAGAAACCATGGAAGAACGCTTCGGTACATGACCATGTCAGTGAGACTGTTATATGCTAAAAAATACAAGGATTCAGAAATGCCTAGGATGGACAAATTATCAAGTTTTGATTAGAGAAAAATCATGTGAGAATTTTTTAAAAAATTGGAAACGCTTGATAGACTTTTTGAGGAAAAAGAAAATGATTCAATAATTGTTGGCTTTGTGAATTAATATGAGTTAGTTAGCAGAAGAAGTGTATGATCTTGGAGAGTGTGGCAAGAGTACCCTGTGTATATCAATATAACCACTGAAAACAGAAGTCGTTCATCTATATTTCTACTTTTCAATATATATCTGGGTTTTTTCTCTTTAGTTTTCTATTTCTTCCTTTCTTTTTGTGCAGTTTTGTTTGATTCTTTATTGCATGTGGGAAAAACTTTAATAAAAACTTTGTGAGTAGTTACAAGAACAGCTTGTGATCCACATATACAACTACTACGGACCAAACATAATTTTTAAAAACCTGCCTTTGGAGCAGGGCTTAAGGGTTTCTGAGGTGCTGGAGACTGGGGCACTGGGTCGTGATTTCTGCAGAACTCTCCTGGTTGTGGGTGCATTGAGAGTAGCAGTTCTCACAGTCCCCAATCTTTACAGAATCTGCTGTTGGTTTTACCATCTAGAATATGAGTAAGTTTATCCATCTTGGCAATTTCAACCAGTTTTTCTATCCATTCTTGTTCTGTAGGGGTGTTATTAGATTGCCAGTGCTTTGCATAGACTATTCTGATTGCAATAGTCAGAATAGTCTCCTAATTTTGTCGTTTACTTTTTGGTCAGATTTAGGGAGACCTACTAAGATAAGTTCTAGATCTAATTCAGTCTTTACCTGTAGAATTTTTTGAATCATAAACCAGAACTTCTTCACATTTTTACAGCCCTACCACATATGAAAGAAAGTACCATTAAACTTACTACACTTCCAACAAAGGTTATTTAGCCCTTTATACCTCCTTGCAAGACTACTTGATTATCTGACCTCTCACTCAAAGAAAGTTGACACTTTACCTGAATTATTCAAGCCTATCAACCCATCATATGGGGAAGTTCACATTTTTTGCTTTCCTTTATTTTTCTTTTCTTTTCTTTCCCCTTTCTTTCTCTCTCTCTCTTTTTTCTTTTTCTGTTCTTTCTCTTTTTCTATTTCTCTCTTTATATATATTCTTCACTTTGCTTCTTTCTCAGTAAGGTATTAGTTGGTCAGTTACAGCATAAGTAAATGTTGCTTTTCCCCCTTGTCTAATGTATGTTATATATTCCATATTGTAAAATTTGTTTATGTTCTGTACTATGTTATGTACTATGCTATGTCATATGTTATATGTTATAGAATTCTCAGCCAGAGAGCTCTGAATAGGCCGGTTGCTATGGAGATGAGGCCTAGCAGCAAGTCCTCTCATGAACCAAACCTCTGTATGTTAACAACTCTGAATACAGATTGGATTGGGGAATATGGGGGAAAGTTACAGGTACTGGACAAGGCAGTTTGGGGAATTAGAGACAAAGGATCTCAAATCTGTGTATTTCAACTGCATCTAATTCCTAAAATAAGGTCAGGTAATTCTTAAGGTATTTCTAACAAGTGTTACCTATGAGAAAATAAAATCTCAGGCAACGCCAGGTAAATACACTAGTCCTTAATAAAACTGGCGAGTACACGACTATCATCACTTTCTAAACACCCTTGGGAGCATTTACTGCATGCTGAAAGTCAATCTTGTGTTCATCCATGAACATTTTCACACCCACATCCTTGGGAGTCAACAGATGCCAAGTGCTTCCTCTACTGTCAATGTGTTGTCATGTTTGCAGCGCTCTCCATCTGCTGTTTGGGCCATGTGCCACCTTTTTAGAAAGCCTGAAGAATCTTTCTCTCCCATCTCCATTTCATTTTACTCTTCTGTTGAAATGGGGGGGCTCAGCATCTTGAGCAACATCACAGACACACTATTTTTTATTTAAAAAAATGCTGTCTGTTGTAAAGCATGAGGGTAGTGTCATGCAGCTGCAAAGTTCATGCGTCTTATCCAAAAGAACTCTAAAAATCATTTTTACAAACTGGTTTTACACACTGCTGCTACCATGACCTCACTTCAACTCTCTTGCTGCAGAAGGGTCTGTGTACATTTTATGACACACTTTGAAATTCATAGCACATTCCATCTCCGAACAAAAAGCCTTGACTGAGCTGCCTTGGCAAAGAGATTGATGTATCTCTTCTCCACAGAACCACAGAGTTGGGAGGTACCTCAAGAGTCATCTAGTTCAACTCCTTGCTGAATTTGGGGATACCCACACAGAATTGTTCATGACATGGAGCTGGACTAGATGACCCTTGGAGTCCCTTCATTTCTATGACAAAGAAAATCAATAGCTAGAACATCCTGGTGAAGCATCTGTCCAGCCTCAGTTAACAAAAGTATGGCGAAAGATAATCCACCACCTACCAAAGCTGTTACCCCAAAATGTGTGTGACTCAGGAGTCTACCCGTGATGCCAGTACTTCCATGAAAAGGTGGGAATATTGTCTCAAAGAGAAAGCTTGTAAGGACAACCTTACAAGATCTTTTACACCTATGTCTACCAGGACTAGTGCAGGGAAAAACCATATGGAGATCCAGTGTTTCATTGGGAGCATAAAATCATAGAATCATAGAGTTGGAAGAGATCACAGGTGCCATCCAGTCCAACCCCCTTCTGCCATGCAGGAAAACACATCAAAGCACCCCCAACAGATGACCATCCAGCCTCTGCTTTAAAAACCTCCGAAGAAGGAGACTCCACCACACTCCACTGAGGCAGCATATTCCACTGCCTAACAGCTCTCACCATCAGGAAGTTCTTCCTGAGGTTTAAGTGGAATCTCTTTTCTTGCAGCTAGAATCCATTGTTCCTTGTCCTAGTCTGTGGAGCAGTGGAAAACAAGCCCGCTCCCTCCTTGACATGACATTGCAAATATATACTAAGATCCAAGCAGTCACACAATCACACAAGGCTAACTGAAGGGAAAAGGAGGAAAATTCTGGATAGCAAGATTTTAGGGCGAAATGGGTGATATTTACCAACCCAGAAAAGCAGCGATGAAGTAGCAATGTGGCTTAGATGTGAGCCTAAGGACAACGCATAAATGGGCATTAGCGCTGCAGAGTGGCAACCAGCAATCTGTGTACTGCAAGTTGGCTAGCCAAAAACGGGGGTTTAAATACTCTTTTTCTGCCCA
Source organism: Iguana delicatissima (assembly GCA_948472985.1). NCBI lineage: Eukaryota > Metazoa > Chordata > Lepidosauria > Squamata > Iguanidae > Iguana > Iguana delicatissima. Next base: position 342,355 of record CAOKZL010001386.1, read on the forward strand.
GAGGATGAAAGTGCTAATGACTCTCTGGCAGAGTAAAGAATGGAGTCCAGAGAGTGGGCTATGGAGTCCAGAACGGACTGATAGTTTAGGCATTAGGTGTCAAAGGGGTAATGGTAGTCTTGATAGCTCTTTAATTGTTGGACAGACTTGGGGACAAAATGGAAGTTTGCTTGGCCTGAGGGGAAGGAGTTAAGATAATCAGCCATCCTGTGGGAACATCTCAGAAGCTACTGTCCCTTAAAAGTTGAGTCATCGGAGGCTAACTGCAGGTTGATTATTGCTGGAGTTTCCTGACTATGACCTAGCTTTGCCTTGAAATCTCTGCTGGTCTTATTTTTGCAATGCAAGTGGGCAGCCAGCTTTTCCTCTTTGCCAGCATGGCCATGCAGCCATAGCAGGATATAATTTATATTTATGCCAATTAATGTCTTTTCCCAATTAAATCACATAAAAGTGTGGGAGTGTGCAGCCTATTAACAAAGCAGTGTAATTCACTGTTGATTAGTGCTTACTCTAAGAAAGTTCAGCTTCTAATGTTTTGCTAAAATTCCCTTTCTTGTGACTTGAATTCTTTGGTCTGAGTCCTATCTACTAGAGCAGCAAAACAAGCCAGCTTGCTCCATCTTACCCCTGGCAGCCTTTCAAATATTTGAAGATGGCTATCATAGCTTCCTTTCTCCAGGCTAAACATATCCAGTTCTTTCAGCTGTCCATCTTAAGATTTAGCTTCCAGACGATTTATCATCACAATTGTCCTTCCCTGAACATGGTCCAACTTCTATCTGTACAATAGGCAGAGAGCTGAAAGATGGAGAACGGGGTGCACCATTCCTTGGACAACGCTGGCCCCGATCAATCTAACTCTTCCAGATTACCAAAGCTACATTGTGTTGAATCTTGGGTCAGATCTTGCAATGAGCTGCTACTATGACACTTAGTCTCATTGCCATTCTGTGTTTTTAATTTCCTGGCATCTTGACTCCAAAAACTCCAAAACAAAGCAGATCAGGCTGGGATTTAGCCAAGAGACCATATGTGCTATGGCCACGTGCTGTTTAAACCTATTGGCTACTCAGTTTGAAACTGGCAATTTTAACACTTGAGAGAACACCTCCTTCTATATGTATCCCACCAGTGAGGTTAATACACTGTTTGGGGACATGGGATAAGGTCATCTAAGCCATGGCACCCCAATTGTGGAATCTCCTCCCCTCGGAGGCCTGATTGGCTCCAACACTGATTTCATTTTGGCACTAAATAAAAACCTGGCTTTTCATCACAGCCTTAAATGTCAGGTCCTGCACTTAGGCAGAAAAAATGAAATGCACTAATATAGGATGAGGGACACATGGCTGGATAACAGTACATGTGAAAGGGATCTAGGAATCTTGGTAGATCACAAGCTGAACATGAGTCAGCAGCGTGATACAGTGGCCAAGAAAGCCAATGCAATTTTTGGTTGTATCAATAGTAGTATGGTGTCTAGATCAAGGGAGGTAATTGTACCACTCTATTCTGCTTTGGTCAGACCTCATTTGGAATCCTGTGTCCAGTTCTGGGCACCTCAATTCAAGAAGCATATTGACAAGCTGGAACATGTCCAGAGGAGGGCAGCCAAAATGGTGAAGGGTCTGGAAGCCATGAAGCCCTATGAGGAGCAGCTTAGGGAGCTGGGGATGTTTAATCTGCAGAAGAGAAGGTTAAGAGGGAACATGATGGCCATGTTTAAATATTTGAATGGATGTCATGTCGAGGAGGGAGTGGGCTTGTTTTCCGCTGCTCCAGAGACTAGGACAAGGAGCAAAGGATTCAAGCTGCAGGAAAGGAGATTCCACCTGAACCTCAGGAAGAACTTCCTGACGGTCATAGCTGTTCGGCAGTGGAATCTGCTGCCTCAGTGGAGCGTGGTGGAGTCTCCTTCTTTGGAGGTTTTTAAGCAGAGGCTGGATGGCCATTTGTTGGGAATGCTTTGATGGGTTTTCCTGCATAGCAGGGGATTGGACTCGATGGCCCCTGGGGTCTCTTCCAACTCTATGATTCTATGATTGATCTCTCTCAAATGCTCTCGCACATAGTTTTGAACTGTTTACCATTTTTAAATTCTTTTTTAACTTGTTAATTATGTTTCATATGTTTTTTGGTTATTTAAATTACTTTTAATGCCTTTAAACTCTTATAACTGGCCTTTATTCATTCTACTTGTAAGCCGCCTTGAGATCTTTTGATGTAGGGTAGGTTAGAAATATTTGAACAACAACAGCCATTAAAGGGCATGTATATACCTTACTCAGCCCCTGCCTGGATCCCTAACAGAACCCACTCTTTAAATGGCTTGTTGTTGCTGTGTGCCTTCAAGTTGTTTCCAGTTTATGACAGCCCTAAGGTGAACCTATCACAGGGTTTTCTGGGGCTGAGAGTGGATGATGTGCCCAAGGTCACTCAGTGAGTTTACCTATGGCCATAATAAGAAACATGTCATCCTGAAAGGAAGCACAGGTAAACTATACGTAAAAACAACAGATCTCACTATTATTATTGCTTTGGTCTCATTTTTTGCTCTAATATCTCTCTCAGTGGCTGGGATCTTGCCATTATCTTATGCACACTTTAGTTCCTCTTCAAAAGCAATTGGACATTTTTGTCTGAGATGGAACAGGTGAGGCAATCCTCTCCAATTCTTGATAAGAGAGAAAGACTTTCAAAATGTGCTCTTTCCCCAGTCCGACTGGAAAGAGCCAGCCAGCTGTACTACATGAATTTTCACAGTGAGCAGACAGCTCCAGGAGAGAGCTTCCCGCCCCATATTGTCTTGGTTTCCTTCGATGCAAACAAAGGCAGGCCAAGAACCCTTGGAGCTACGCCCATTTCTCCCTGCTTTGGGCCAGTCTGTAAAAAAACGGAGCAGGCTGCTGCTGGTGGGGACTGGGGGGAGAGAAAGGGGGTGGGGAAGTGCACTGGAGTTGTGATGGCTGAAGAGTGCAGAGTCCCTAGATGACCTCATCACAGCAACATCTGGAAATGTTTAGCAGAGCTGGAGCAATGATTACATAGGCTGCACTTCAGCAGCCCCCAAAGCCACTAAGAAAGAAAGAGAGAGAGAGAGGGGGAGAGAGGTGGGGGGAGAGAGAGAAAAATTGGGAACAAAAATAATTTCTCCCCTACCTTGCAGGCTTTTCCTCTCATTCATCAGTAATTGGCATCTTGGGTCATTTCCGCACTAGGCTGTTATAGCGCTGTTATTCCACTTTCAACATCCTTTGGAATCCTGGGATTTGCAGTTTAGGGAGGGGCCTCAAAGGCCATCCTCAAAAGCCCCTCCCTAAACTGCAAACGCTGGGATTCCATAGGATGTTGAAAGTGGAATAACAGCGCTATAACAGCCTAGTGCAGAAATGGCCTTGGAGTTCATCTCTTAAGAGGAGGAGAGAGAGAGACGAACCAGAGCTGGAAACATTTTCCTTGGCTCTCATTCTGCAAATTCCCCCAATGACCATGCTGGCTAGGGATTCTGGGAACTGTACCCCCCCCCCCAAAAAAGCCCTACCTGCTCAAAGCCAAGTGGGCAGTTCTCAGCTTACTAAAACATGGGATGCCACGATTGCTGTAGCAGTTTTGAATGTTGGACTAAGACTGCAGGAGCCCAGCATTCCAATCCCTGCTCACACCAAGAAACCCATCTTGGGCAAGTCATACTCTCTCAACCTCAGAGGAAGACCAAAGCAAACCCTCTCTGAACAAATCTTGCCAAGAAGACGCTATGACAGCTTCACTTTAGGTTGTCATAAGTCGCAAACAACTTGAAGGCAGACAACAACAGCATGGGACCTATTTTTGTGTTACCACCAAAGGAAGCATGTGTCTCAGGGAGCTCTTTCCCAGATAAAACAAAGTGTCCCAGATGAAACAAGGTGTCCACCAAAGTGTCTCAGGGAGCTCTTTCCCAGATGAAGCAAACGTCCAAGTGATTTCAGAAGGCAGCCGAAAGAATTGTAACACAGCCCCAGACATTTAGGGAAAGGGTAAGGGGTGGATGCGGGGGGGGGTGCGCCCATGGTCTGTTCTAGGCATAAAAATCAATCTAGAGACAAAGGTTTTCCTTCTGACAAAGCTTGCTATTGTTGAATGAATTTATTCCTCACCAAGACACATGCGCAGCTCCCTTACGGCAGGCTAGCATAAATCTCTGGATCTGCGCTGATTCAATACAGCCGCATTCCCCAACAATGAGAACAGATGTTTCCCAAAGGTCTGCTCTACTGCCACCTAGTGGCCAGCCAATAACAGGGGGCGACTCTTTAGCTGGATGGTACCTTGCAGCTGCATTTATTCAGTTTCATTTCTTGTAAGCTTCATTTCTCTATTTCTTTTTCTTCTTCCATACCTTGCAAATGTCCTGAATTGGCAGAGGTAGCCCAATTAATCCTCTGTCACCAGACTTTTGCAGCTGATTTTAAACATTCCAGTTTCTTTCTCCTCTTTCCACTTCATCACTTTGTTCTCAGCTTACTTTAATTGCTGCAAACAGAATTCAAAGCACAAAAGTAGTTTTCACTTCACTTACACCGGCGCAAGGAAGAGGTAAGGAAGGGGGCAGACGTTGCCCTTATCATTAGGCTCGGGCTTCTATGCTCCTCCTCCTTATTAACTTTTACCAACTCGACCACACTTTGATGCTGATTGCCCTCTTATGCCCCAGTTTTCATCTGTGAAATGTTGCAGGGCATGGCAAGAACAGACAGGCTAGGAGGGGCTGCTGCACTTTGTTTTTGTATGAGCTTCATGGGAAAGGCAAAATTCCACCCCAGTCCTCTCCCCTACAGAGTTAATACAATGCAAATTTTATTTGAATTTTGCAATCAGTTTGCAGCAATGAAAGCAAACTGAGAAGAAAAGAAGAAAGTAGAAGGAGGAAAGAGAAACCGGGACACTTTAAAAGCAGCCAAGATGGGATAAAAGAGGAATTAATTCGGACTATTGCTGCCCAATGAGGGTCCTTAGAGTAAGGCTTTCCAAATGGTGTGCCAAGACACAGTAGCGTGTCGCCTACAATCTTGGAAATCCATGTAATTATTTATAAAGCATATTTTTAAAAAATATTTGAAAGGTTTTCATGAGACAGGTTGTATCTCCACACCTTTTGTTATTACAATTTATGTATGTGTCTGTATCTCTTATAAGATACAGGTTTAACCTCTGGTTTGCTAGTAAAACTGAAATTACTGTGTTGTGAAAAGATGCATGTCTAAAAAGTATGTCACCAACATGAAAAGTTTGGAAAGCTCTGCCTTAGAGGGCATGGTCTTGCTTCAGTCCAGACTTTGGCCATTTCTGCACCACACTGTTATTCCACTTTTGGCATCCTATGGAATCCTGGGGTTTGCAGTTTAGGGAGCGGTCTTTAGAATTCTCAGCCAGAGAGCTCTGGGCCCCAGTAAACTACAAACCCCAGAATTCCACAGGAAGTTTAAAGTGGAATAATAGCGCTACAACAACATAGTGCGGAAATGGTCTTCATTGTCTGTGGCTGTGCCCACTCAGTCCAGATGGAAGTGCTTTCTAGGCAATGAGCAGCACTGGTTCATTGGCAGCTCTGCATCCACATGGGGCGGGGACCTCTTTCTAACAGACTGTTGCCTGCTGTATGCTCCAGACACTTCCTTCCTTCCTGCAACCCTTCTGTTCTTCTTGCCTGCCTTTTGGCAATTTTGTTCCATAGTTTAGATAAGATTCCGCCACAAGCGAATGCAAAGTGGGGGTGGATTTGCAGCTGTTCCTTCCAACCTCATTTGCGGCGTCTTTGCCTTTCCCAGATGCCCCATAATACCCTGGAATGTGTACAGTTTTTGCAATGTGTAAAGGACACGGAGGGAGCCTCTTTCTCCAACATGGCTGAAGTCTCATTAGTCATTCCTTGAGCTGCTCAGAGGGAGCGAGGGGGAAAAGAAGAACTGAGGCCAAGCTCGGTGTCTGCAATGCAAGGATAGGTGGAAAATGTGAAGGAAAAGTTATGCACAGCAGCTTTGCTCTGCCAGCTGTTCATATGAAGCAACTGATTCCATAGGAATTCAAGCAAAAACATAAAACTTCAGGCTTACTGAAAGTCCCCTGTTTAATTTCATACCCTCCAAAATTTCACAGATGAACACCAGGCCCCTTGTGGTCAAGCAGTGCAGAATGTGGTCAAGATGGCAAAGAAGCTAGTCCTGAGGAAGAACACACAAACTAAGGAGGCTGCAGCAGTTTGCTTCTGCCTAAGCCCACCGGGGAGGAAAAGAGCATGTCCCCTCCTTTCTTCTTCCTTGTGCATAGTTAATAGACAGCAAACTGCTTCTGCACTTTGAATTCAGGTTACAATGAGTGAAGTAAAGTGAGGAAAGTGGGGGGGGAGTTGGACATTTTAAAAGCAGCTGCAAAAGTCAGATGGCAGAGGATTAATTGGGACTGCCCCTGTCTAACTGGGACAGTTGGAAGGCATGTAATCTTAAAGCAAGCAGCCAAGTTTCTAGTCCTTATGACTGCAAAGCTGTGTTCCAAAGACACTACTAGTTGAAATGTTAGAACCTAGAGCAGCGGTTCTCAGCCTGTGGGTCGCAACCCCTTTGGGGGTCGAATGACCATTTCACAGGGGTCCCTGCTCCTCTATCCCACCCCGCCCCCTTTTGAAAGAAGGCGGCCTCACAGCCAATGGGAGTGCTGTTTCTGAGACTCTGCGCTGGGAGGAGGGGAGAGGAGGCGTGCTGGGCGTTTCCCCGTCTTTCCTTGTCGGGTGGGGAGGCGTTGTAGGAGCCGGAGGTGGAGAGAGCGAGAAGAGAGAGCGTGGAGCCCAAGCGTGAAGGCAGAGGTGGGGAGAGGAGACCCTGCACTGGGAGGAGGGGAGAGGAGGCGTGCTGGGCACGTGTGGGGACGTTTCCCCAGCTTTCCCTGCCGGGTGGGGGGCACTGTAGGAGCCGGAGGTGGAGAGAGCGAGAGGGGCTCGCGGGTGTAGCGTGGTCAAGGGGCTACAGGGGTATCGCACCCCACTCCCGAGCCCTCAGAGGGACGAAAGGAGGAAGGAAGGGGCACCCATGGGGCGTGGGAGCGAGAGCATCCGAGCAGCCGCGCTCCCTTTAAGGGAGGGGGGAGGGAGGGTGGGAGTGAAACAAAACGCGTCTGCGTATGCCGCCGCCATCTTTCTTCTCTCCCTGTCCTTTCCTTCCTGCACCTTTCCTCATATCTGGGGCAGGGAGGAAAAGGAACAGCGAATGGAGGTGCACATTTGCTTTGGGCGCCTGTGGGATGTGGGAGTGAGAGCATCCAGGCAGCCGCGCTCCCTTTGAGGGAGGGAGGGAGGGAGGGAAAGTCCTGTAGTGAAGGTTTTGCTTTAGTCTGCTGTTCATTTTATTTGATGTTTATTGAAAACATTTACTTCCTTTTTGTTTTCTGCCTGATAACAGGGCATCTGAGCCAACAAGTCTTTTTTTTTTTTTAAGTTGAGCTGTTAAAGCCTGACGAGAAGGAAAGGTGAGATACAAGCAATTAAAAATCCATTTTTTAAAAAAAAATATTTAAAAGGTGAAAAATCAAATTAATGGCAATAAAATAGTACAAATATCAACTTGTGACACTAATGGTAATAAAAGAATGTACATACCAGATTTTGCCCTCGTTAGAGTCAGGGTGGAGTCCCCGTGTAAAATGTGGGCTGTTTCGGCGTTGCCTTTGCAAGTGACTGCCTTTTTGAACTGTGGAAACCTAACATTCAGAACCAGAACTGCTGCCTTAATTCTGGCATTGATGGACATTTTCTGTGCTTAAAAAAAAGGGGAAGGGTTACCAGTTTTTAGGCGTTAGAAGTCTATCAAGAGCAGTGATTTAGGGCAGTGTTTCCAATCTATTCGGTGTTGGAAATAACTAACTAAATAAATAAATAACGGAAATAATTTTATGGTTGGGGGTCACCACAACATGAGGAACTGGGTCGCGGCATTAGGAAGGTTGAGAACCACTGACCTAGGGAGAGGTTTTAGCAGGGGGGTGGCTATGGTGGATGGAGAACAGAGAGACTGCCTCTTCTCTCCCTGCAGCTTAAGAGAGAGTTTTTCTTTTGCAGGGGGTTGGAGAATGAGGGCATTGCTTTCTCCCCCAGTAAGTATTCTGCCCCACCCAATGAAATTGTCCCTCAATCCCCAAATTTCTAGTGCAGTAACTTAAAATTTCAGTTGAGCTTTTGGAAATATGGCTTAGGTATCCAAAAAAAAAAAGGGTGGGGGGGTACTGACCAAGGGAGTTCTGCGTGTGAACAATTTTCTCTCTCTCCCTCTCTGTAATGCTAGAAATTTAGAAGAGTGAAGGATAATTCCATGGAGGGAGGCAGAATTCTTATTTGGGGAGGAAAAAAACCCCATATTGCACGATCCCTGTAGCTACAACCTAGAGTATTAATATGAGTCTGAATCCTACGGCCAGCCTCAACTAAAATTAAACCCATTCAACAATGCTTATGTAAATCCCATTGATTGGAAAATTAGGGTGAATTGATGATTTTTTGATTTCGAACTTGCATATTACTGTTCCTTTTAATTTTTAATGCTAATGTTTTATTAGAATGGTACTACAAAAACTAAGCCAGTTATTGCTTGTTGCTGTTTTAATATTAAGTATGATGTGTTTAAATAGAGGTAATAGACTTTTTGAAGACTGATTAACGATTTATGGATTTAAATAATATATTTGAGCAACTCATAATGATGATATTTAACATAAAATAGAACAAACACTTACAATTTAAAATAGTCAGTGAGTGTGATGATAATAAATAACAAATTTAATAGCAATTTTAAGTAGTGACTCTAAGTGCAATTATATAAACAGGAACTGTTGGTAACAAGGGCAGGAAACATTTTCGATCTGATGTAGCTTATTCTGGTGTTTAGCTAGTCTTTAGCTTATTCTTGTGTTTAGCTTAGTTTAATTTTGTTAGTTTAGTTGTGATGCATTTTATTTCTTGTTTCATGTATTGTTTGGATTGGTATTTGTCTTTTTGTGTTTATGCCTATTGATAAAAATTAATTAAGTAAATCTTATTGATTCAATGGCTTTACTCCCATTGGGAGTAGCAGAAGGATTCAAACCTGTCAAATGACATAGCCCTATCATACTACATTGTTATAGCAGTATTATTCCACTTTAGTAGTCATGGCAACATTCTTGGAATTCTGGCCATTAGTTTGTTGGATATTTGTTCATATGCTTCTTGAACTGTGGTGCCCAGAACCAGGGAAGGTCTGACCAAAGCAGAATAGAGCAGCATTACTATTCTCCTTGTTCTGGACATTATACTCCTGTCAGTGTAGCCCCAGAATTCCACTAGTTTTTTTGGCCATTTGCACCATGCTGCTGACCCATGTTTAGTTTGTGGTCTACAAAGACCCCTGGATAGAACCACAGAGTTGGAAGAGACCCCAGGGGCCATCCAGTCCAACCCCCTTCTGCCATGCAGGAACATCCACTCAAAGCACCCCCAGCAAATGGCCATCCAGCCTCTGCTTAAAAACCTCCAAAGAAGGAGACTCCACCACGCTCCACTGAGGCAGCAGATTCCACTGCCGAAAAGCTATGACCGTCAGGAAGTTCTTCCTGAGGTTCAAGTGGAATCTCTTTTCCTGCAGCTTGAATCCGTTGCTCCTTGGCCTAGTCTCTGGAGCAGAGGAAAACAAGCCCACTCCCTCCTCAACATGACCTCCCTTCAAATATTTAAACATGGCTATCATGTCCCCTCTTAACCTTTTTTTCCGCAGATTCTTCTCTTCCCTAACCAGTTCCTCATAGGGCATGATGTCTAGACCTTTCACCATTTTGGTCACTCTGTTCCAGCTTATCAGTATCCTTGAAATGAGGTGCCCAGAACTGGACACAGTATTCCAGATGAGGTCTAACTAAAGCAGAATAAAATGGTACCATTACCTCCCTTGATCTAGACACCAAAGTCCTATTGATGCAACCAAGAATCATGTTGGCTTTCTTGGCTGCCACATTACACTGCTGACTCATGTTCAGCGTGTGGTCCACCAAGACTCCTAGATCCGTTTTACACATACTGTTGTCCAGCCACATGTCCCCCATCCTATATTTCTGCATTCCATTTTTTCTGCCTAAGCACAGGACTTTACATTTCTCTGTGCTGAAATTCATTTTCTTAGCTTTGGCCCATCTCTCCAATCTGTCAAGGTCAGTTTGAATTTTGATCCTGTCCTCTGACATATTAGCAACCCCTCCCAATTTGGTATCATCTGGAAATTTGATCAGCATGCCCTCTACTCCTTCATCCAAATCATTGATGAAGATGTTGAATAGCACTGGGCCCAGGACAGAACCCTTTTTTGCAAAGGTTTCAGCTGAGCACCTTAATCTTTACCCCACTGTCTCACACTTATCTCTTGGTTTCCTCTTCTCTTCCATCTCTTCCCATCCACTGCCCCATAAGGCAAGTCTGAGATCATGGGTCTTCACCTTCTTTCTAGTGGGTACATCATATTGCCCTTCGGAATCGCTAGGCCCAGATGTATTTCTTCTACCGCGCCTGCTTTCTCTAGAATTCCTGCAAAGTTCTCCATGTTCTTTCTCAGTTTCTCCCTGGACTGTGTTGCAGGGTGGATCTTCTTCCAGCCCTGTACTTTCCTGAAGAGTGTCTGAGAAGAGTCATCTGTTATCTGTTGGCCGGGCTCAATTCCTCTGAACTCTCTGAAAAGTAGATTTTGGGGATTGTCTGAATGCTTGAAAAGAGGGCTCTTTCTTTTCATTGCAATTTGTGAGACAAACATTGATTTCACCACCAGGGAGCAACTAGCAAACAGATGAAGCTGCCTTAGTCTGGGTCTGTGTGCATCAATCAAATCGAATCAAATTTTGTTTGCATCAAGCCAGTGGCTGCTGCAGGTATAACAAATGTCAATGCACACCAGCAGACATGATCAACATAAAAGCTTACTAGTACAGGCATTCTGACTTATTTGACAGCTTAGGGACCAGAGCACTGTTGAAACTGGAAATGGTTGCAATGCAGAACCCAGTCTTTAAGATGGTCAAGGTGGTTGCAAGTGTTACCCTGTAAATTGGGGGTCCCGGGAGGGGCGCCCAAATACCAAACAAACCTAGCAAAGATGGGGAAAATTAGCTGGAGCACTCTCTTGGCTAACGAGAGGCAGGGCAACACAGTGGGATCTTTTATCCTGTGTATACTGGTTCAGGTCAGTGAGGAGTCAAGCAGTTTCAAAAATACTATTTATTAAACACAAAATAACAAAAACACAAGCACACTACTAACTTGAAAGGAAAGAAAGAGAATTTGGGGAATGGGCAATACACCACCTGTCCGAAGTCCTGGAGACATCAATTGAAGAGGAGGAAGGAAACCCGGCGTGGGGGCCGAGGGGAATCTGCTGGACCAAGCGGCAGCAAGGCGAGGAAGAAGATCCAAAGGGAGCTTCAAGTGATTTCAGCAAGTGATTTTCAGCAAGGTCTGACGAGAGTTCCAGTGATTCAGCAAGAGTTTAAGTGATTTCAGCAAAGTCCAGTGAGAGTTCCAAAGAGCTCTCAGAGCGGGGGATTTTTATAGGGAAAAGAACGGCCGCAGGCTAGTCTGGTTTCTGGTGAGAACAATAAGTTTTGGACTGGAGACAAAGCCTCCGAAAGGTCAGAATTTGCATGATTGAATTATATGCCAAATTGACAATAGTATGGCCGGTATGTAGATGCAGCTAGCTTGGCCATTAAGGGCCTAGCTCACCAGGGTGTTCTCTCAGGCAGAGAGAGTCTTTTTGTTTACTGTGCATTTGTAATTAAGATGTTTGTTTCGGGAGGCCCCCCCCCCCGAAGCGGATCTGGCAATATCTGGTGTTTGACAGGAGCAACAAGTATCATCCATGCCTAGCTTCACGCTTGTTCAGCAAGGCCTCACAAACACTTGGCTGGTGGCAGAAGGCCGAATTATGATTTCAAAAATGATATCTTTGGTTCACCAAAGCCAGGCCAGATCACGGTGGTAACACAAGGCTGCTGTTAACACAAGAAACCAGCAAATGTGGTTAGCATGCATGGAGTGGAGAAAAGGAGGAATGAGAGATGGATAGGGGAGCAAGAAATGGCAAAAAAAGCTTTTGAATGAGGTACACCTGGAGGAAGCTCACAACAACAATCCATCCCCTTTTCTGTGAGGACATTTCTGATGGGGTGAGATCCTGAGAGAGGCAGGGTGGATGGAGTGGAGGATAGTAGTTCCAGCTACTGTTGAAAGAGCAGATAGCCAAAAGGCAGTCTATCAGAAAGTGGAAGATGCCTGTACTGATACTAAAACAATCTTGGCTGAGAGCTGCTACCCCAAAACATGGGTGACTCAGGGGTCCACCTGCAATGCCAGTGCCTCTATGAAACAATGGGGAGTATTAACTCAAAGCGGAGGCCTGCAAGAGGGGAGTGACCTAATAGGATCTTTTACACTTGTGTATACTGATAACTAACGCAAGAAGATTCGAAGAACAATTGTTTTATAGGGGAATTAACAATCACATGCACACAATATCCAAGCAGTCTCACAATCACCCAAGGCTAGCTGAAGGATAAGGAAAGAAAAGTTGGATAGCGAGAGTTTACAGCAATGTGGGTGATATTTACCTATCCAAAAATGAAGAGATGAAGTGATATGTCTCAGACCAAGGGTAGTACTAGAATGGGAATCGGAGTGGCAGAGTGGCGGCCAGTATCTCAAAGTACTACGAGCTATCTGGCTCAGAGCCATGGTTTAAATACTCTTTTTCCACCCTGAAGGGGAGGATGTTAATGGCTCTCTGGAATAGTAGACAGCAGGGTCCACAGAGTGGACAGTGGGGTCCAGAACAAGCTAATGGCTTTAGCATTAGGTGAGAAAAGACTGATGGGGATTGTGATAGCTCCTTAGTGGCAGGAGAGGCAAAGGAACAAAAGAAGAGTTTGGATGAACAGAGGAAGCGCGTCAAGGACAGTTTTGGGTGCTATTGTTTCTAAAGGTTGAGTCGTTGAGGGACATTTGCGAATCCAGTGTTACCAGAATTTCCCTGATTGTGACCTAGCCATGCCTTGACGTCCCAGTCTGACCTAGTTTTGCAACGCACATGTGCAGCCAGTTTCTCTCTGCCAACAGACTTCCCAGCCATGGCAGGATATAATTTATATTTCATGCTAATTAATATTTGCCAGTTAAGCCATATCACTGAGTAGGGGTGTATGGCCTGGTGACAGAGCCTACACCACAGCCTATGCTTTGCAATTTCACAAATCCATAATAGTATTGTAGAAATGCTACAAAATTCTGTTAGTGAATTGTGAAGATAACATCCAGATACTGGCCAGAGTGCTCCAGTAGGCATCAGGCATTTCTTGTGTGCGTCAGATACTTCCTAGCCGGGATCCAAATTTGCACAGACAAGCACCCTGATGTGTGTCTGTGCCCAGTGAGCATGGAGCCACAGCACACCAGTCATTTCATCATTGTGCAAATGGAATCTTGTGGAAGTTGTAAAACTACACAACTCTGTCTTGCGCATACACAAGGCTATTTATGAAGATGCAAGTCTCAAGCAGTGTGCCAGCCCTTATTTCTAACATACATCTCTTTCTGTAATTTCACATTTATTATTTTTAGTTCAAAGATACAACAGATTAATTCACCACTGCAGAGGAAAAAGGAGAGGAGGAACAAAAGAAAATGAAACAAACTATACATAAACCACATACCTGTGTAACTAAAGCTAGAACTAAAATAAGCTAAACGAAAACTAAGACGTACTAGCAAAATCCATCACTAGAAAACCAAACACTAAATACATCCTTCCCACACTGTACAATTAAAACACAAAAGAAATGTTGCCTCCTCATACAAACTGTAATGATTAATATCCCATATCTTTTTTGACCATTATAAATCTATACACTGAGCTTACTAGAATTACTAATAGTCATAACCACAAATTTTTACATCATTAGGTTTCTTATTGCTGAAAAAAAATCCATAAACAGTCTCCAGTCTTAAAAAAAAACCTTCATTTGATCTATCTTTTAAATCCATGTCCATTTCGCAACTTAGGCAAGATCTGCAACTGTGACAGCCGTCCTTCTAAAATATCTTTCTAAAACAGATATGAACCATATAACCAAAAGGCATTAACATGTAAATAAGGCCATGAAATTCATCCTTATATGTAATATGAACTCAGATTGTGTGATTGTGTAGAAAGCTGGGTCAAAGCTAATAAAATGAATTTTAGCAGGGAGAAATGTAGGATACTGTACTTAGGAAGAAAGAATGAAATGCACAGATATAGGATGGGTGACACCTGGCTTGAAAACAGTACGTGTGAGAGGGATCTGGGAGCCTTAGTGGACCACAAGCTGAACATGAGTCCACAGTGTGATGCAGCAGCTAAAAAAAAAGTCAATGTGATTCTAGGCTGCATCAAGGGAAGTAGTAATACCACTTTATTCTGCTTTGGTTAGACCTCACCTGGAATACTGTGTCCAGTTTTGAGCACCACAATTGAAGAAGGATATTGACAAGCTGGAACATGTCCAGAGGAGGGTGACCAAAATGGTGAAGGTCTGGAAACCGTGCCTTATGTGGAGTGGCTTAGGGAGCTAGGTGTGTTTAGCCTGATGAAAAGAAGGTGAAGAGGTAACATGTTTAAATATCTGAAGGGATGTTGTGCTGAAGATAGAGCAAGCTTATTTTCTGCTGCTCCAGAGACTAGGATATGGAGCAATGGATTCAAATTACAGGAACAGGAATTTCACCTAAACATCAGGAAGAACTTCCTGATGGTAAGAACTGTTTGACAGTGGAATACGCTGTCTTGGAGTTTGGTGGAGTCTCCTTCTTTGGAGGATTTTAAAGAGAGGAGTGCTTTGATTATGTGTTCCTGCATGACAGAATGGGGTTGGAGTTGATGACTTGTTGTGGTCTCTTCCAACTCTATGATTCTATGAAAACTCAGGACTTGACTATAGCCCTTATTTTAATAGCAGTTGCTAAAAATGTTGTGGTTTCTAGTGTGACCATAGGGTCACAATGCTCAAGGAGAAAGATTTACATCATAATTGTCTGGATGGCCCAGATGAGATAGCAACAGAGAGGCAGTTAACTCTTCACACAAGTCTCTATACAAAGAACAAAACAAGAAGATATAAACCACAGTTTCAGTGCTTCCATTTCCTCACACATAAACCTGATTCTGAATGGGATTGTCCTTCCCAGGACCTCATTCAGGTGTTCATAAGCCCTAGGCACTCTTGTATTCAACTCCTTGCCTCACCTCAGCTAGGGATGTTTTTGTAGGCTCTAAACATTGTGCCTAATGGATAATCAATGCTGGTCTTGCATTGGCCTTTAAGTTCTGCTGGGGAAAAAAACTATTCGAAGGTGAGCCAGAGAAGGTTTTCCTGTATTAGAGGTATATTCAGAACGAATGCTCATAAGGGTTGAAATATCCTGAAGGCATCAGATCCCACCTGATCCTGGAAGCTCACCAGCGTTGGGCCTGGTTAGTGCTGACAGGAGATTTCCAACAAATACCAGGTGCTGTAGGTTATATTTCAGAGGAAGGAACTGACAAAACCACTTCTGAGTATTCCTTGTCTGAGAAAGTCCCATAAAATTCATGGAGTCATCATAAGTCAACACGTGACTTGAAGGCACATAGACACGCAAATGCTAATCAGGTTTTTCCTCATTCCACACCATTTTATTTATGGTCCATCACTCCATCCATCTGTGCTCTGACTGTTGTTCTGGCTGGCTTTTCACTTGGTCCACTCAACTCATATTTAGCATTTCTGAACAGATGCCAGAGCTGTTTCATGCAACATAGGTATTCAGCCTCTAATCTATACGTCCATATCATGCTAACAGTGGCTTCGTTTTACACACTTAGTTCTGTTGCATCATTTGTTATGCACAACTTGAGAGGGCCCCTAGATCCAACGTTATCACCATCAAGGTACTAAGTAGACTGTGGCCCTTTCCACACCAGGCAATTAGAACGGGGCAGTGTGTCCTCTCACAGAGGTCATCTGCATCTTGGAGCAGACTAGGAGTGGACTACTTACTGGATTTCCGCACCTCAGTCCGCTCCAAAACGACCCCAACTGGTCCTCCAGCGTGTTTTTGAAAGACCAGAAAAAACAGGTCTTTATTTTCCTGGAACGCGCCATTGACTTCCTGCTCCCTTGTGCAGATTCGCAGGCTCACATTCTGCAGAGGGTGGGCTTTAGGCTTGGCAAGCTTTAGCAGTTGGTCGGGACCCACGACCAACCAGAAGCCGCCATTTTGGAAGCCAGAGCAGTGCAGATCTACAGGCCTCGCACTGCTCCAATTCGCCCTGGACCAAGGAGGAGGCCTGCAGAAAGGCTTCAGGGACAGTCCACCATGCTTCAGACCCAGAAGAAGCAGTAGGTAATGGCACGGAGTGATTCCCTCACCTCATGCGGAAAGGGCCTGTGTGGCATTGGCCATTTCTGCACTAGACTGTCATAGTGCTATTATTCCACTTTGAACATCCTATGGAATCCTGGGGTTTGCAGTTTAGAGAGAGGCCTCAAAGGCCCCTCCCTAAACTTCAAACCCCAGGATTCCATAGGATGTTCAAAGCGGAATAATAGCACTATGACAGTCTAATGCAGAAATGGCTTTAGAGCACTTGGTGGCTCTGAAAGGTGAGCCAACTACAACTTTTCCCAAACAGGGATAAGTCAAAATATGCCATGCGCTTTCTGATTAGATTACTGCAGTGCAATCTACGTGAGGCAGCCCTTGAAGATGACCCAGAAGCTACAATTAGTGCAAAATGCAGCCGTAAGATGGCCAACCAGAATACAGACAGTATACCAAACCAGTCTTACCGGAGCCAAACTGGCTGCCGATTTATTTCCGATTTTAATCCATGGTGTCTTTTGAAGACATTTAAATCCTTGAATGGCTTGAGAACTCCATCCTTGAACAAGTGCCACTCTATATACACTCCTGCCTGAGACGAGGAGTCTGCAGGAAAGGGCCCTCTGTGTGTCCCACCAGTGGGGCAATATGAGATGGGAGGACATAGGAAAGGGTGTTCTTGGTCATGGCAGCATGATTGCAGAATGACTTTCCTTGGATATCCAACTGCCACAACATTGATCTCTTTCTGTCTTCAAGCCAAAACATGGCTTTCCATTAAAATCTTTGGGGGCTAATTTCTTTCATGGTATGCATACAGGTATACGTATATATAGGATACATCTAAGTAAATATATAAGTATATATCCAAAGTGTGCATGTATACAACAAGTAAACTGTTGCAGTTTTAGAAGTGGTTTTAACCGTTGTTAATTTTAATATCTTTTTATCTTGTTTAAACTCTGGCAATGTTGTGCTACTGAACCACGATGCCAGTACGTGGACCCAAAAGTACCATCAAATGCACACATGCTCTGGGGCACAACTCACTTTCTCATCCTTGTAGCTGTTCTGTGCTGGACCAAAATACTTCTGGAAGAGAATTCAGTGTGTCCAGAAGATAGTGACAAGATTTTGTCCTTGACCAGAATGCTCTTGCAGGAATGGGAATCATGCAGACCTCCAGATGTTGCTGGACTACAATTCCCAGCACTCCTTCCTACTAGCTTCTGGGACACATAGTCCAACCACATCAGGAGGCCCACATAGAACCGTAGAGCTGGAAGGGGTCATCAAGTTCAACCATTCCTATGCAGGAATTCCAACTAAAGCATCCACAGCAGGTAGCTGTCCAGCCTTTTTCTGAAGACGTCCAGTGAAGGAAACCACCACCACCTCTTCTGGTACCGTAATTGATTCCATTGCTGAACTGGTCTTCTATTGATGAAGTTCCTTCTACTGTTCAGTTGACATCTACCTTCCTGCAACTTAAAACTGTGGCATCAGAGAACAAAACTTGTCCCCTCCTCTGTGGGACAGATATTTCAAGAGCGCACTCACGTCATTCTCAGTCCTCTCTTCACCTGGCTGAATATGCCCGACTGCCACAACCTTTCCTCACAAGGTTTGTTCTTGGTGTCTCTTAATTTCTTTATTAGGGATGGGACGAATCCAGAATTTTCCATATCCCTGGAAGGTTCTGGGAACAAATCTCACGAATCTCGAATCTTTTGAATCTTTTTTTAAAAAAGGGCTTAAAAGCAAGGGAAAGAAGGATAATCTTGGGCAAGACACACTCTCTCAGCCTTAGCAAAAGCCTAGGCAAAGGCAAACCTCCCTCCAAAGAAATCTGGCCAGGACAATGGTCATAGTTTTGCCTCAGGATCCCCCAGATTGAAAATGACATGAAGGCCATTTTTCAGAATTTCTACGCCCAATATTCTTCCTTCTTCATCTTCCAGAATTTGTTTTGCTTGAATATCTTTATCAACGTAGATTACAACTCCCCTTTTTTCCTTTCCATATGAAGAAGTAAAACATTGACCTAGTTTTGAGTTTTGTAAGTACTTTTCTTGATTTTTCTTTATAGGAGTCTCTAATAAAACTGTAATTTGTGGTCTCGTTCTCTCTAAATGATGGAAAATCTGTCTTATCTTTACTTGTGAATTTATTCCTCACACATTCCATGAAATTATCTTCATATTTGTTATTTACTCTCATTACTTCCCTTTTTTTTCCCTTCTCTTTTCTCTTCTGGTTCTACTGGTTTGTAATTAAATATTTTTTAAAAAAATAAAATGACATGAAGACCCTTTCTACACAGGCAGGAAAATGTAGATTAATCCCACATTTTCCTGCCTGCGTAAACAGGGCCACATACTACAGTAGAGAGATAATCCAGGTCAAAACTGGCTCTTCTTTGCATAGCTCCTTATGGCATCCTGTGGTTTGTAGTTTGATGGTGCACCAGCACACTTTGGCAGAGAAGGCTGGGACACCTTGTAAAACTCCAAGCCCCAGAATTGTGTCTCAAAGAGGTTTGCAAGGGAGCTCTGCAAAGGAGTCTTTCAGCTGTCCTTATAATCTCAAGCCTGTAGCTTCCAGTCAAGTACTGAACTTAAATATGACATGTTCAATTTAAACATCTTAGAATATAAGCCCGGATGTAATTTCTGAAATTGTTAGCAAAGGCCATTATTAATCCAAGGGAAAACCTCACTACTTACTATCTTCCCTTGTATGTATGGTGTCCCAGGTTTTCAGGCATCCTGGTCTCCCTGGTTTACAGGCATCCCGGTCTCCCACAATCTGTTTAGTTGGCGGATTCGAAAGATTCGGTTTGCCTATTTTGGCACAGGGATTCGGATTTGGGAATCTCGAATCCTTACCCAGGATTCAAGGATTTGCTTGGCCCATCCCTAATCTTTATTGCCCTTCTCTGAACCCCTCTCCAGCTTGTCTATATCCTTCTCAAAATGAGCCACCCAGAATAGAACATAGTATTCCAGATGAAGCCTAAATAGTGTAGAATATAGTGGGGCTATTACTTCCCTTGGAGTCAGCGTGTTTTAATGGTTTGAACATTGGACTAGGGCTCTGGAGACCAGGGGCTGAATCCCTGCTCAGCCATGGAAACCCACCGGATGACCTTTGGCAAGTCGCACTTTGTCAGCTTCAGGCAAAGTCAAAGGCAAGCCTCCTCTGAACAAATCTTGCCAAGAGAACCTCATGGTAAAGCCACCTTAGGGTCACCATAAGTCCAAAACAACTTGAAGACGCACAACAACAATTCCTTCCTACCCATTTCCTATTGATTAGTCCCAACTAGAGTTACTCTATTGAATCAACTGTTGAATGGTGAATCAACACATAGGTAAACCCTATTGTTTCAATAGGCCTCCTGAAGTGATGGGAAGCAATAGGAATCACTCCTGTGTCTCCTGCTTCTCTTCTTCCTCTTTTGCAACAATTTAAAGGTGGGAAAAACATAACAAGAAATCCAACAGAGCCTGGAAATGAGTAAATGGATTTTCTTGGGAGTGCAGAAATCACTAACAACACACTGAAGCTAATGCCATCTAAAAGTCCACTAAGTACCTTCAATTTATCACTGGGAAGACAAAGGCACCCATTAACTTGGTCAAATAATCACTTCCCTTATTAATAAAAATGAACACAAATGCTCCTTTCCCCTCACTTATGAGGTGTTCTGCAAGATTTACTCTTGGCCCCGGCCATAATTCCTATACGCCTCCAAGTGCCGTCTGTCATTCGCCTGGGCAGGCCTCTTCAAATGTGCTTTTTTATGGCTCCTTTATAATAGGAGGCAAAATGACCACCATTTATTTCCACATACACCAGGAGAAATGAAGTTGAGTTTCTAATAAGCCTCTTATCTCCTTAACAGAACGATGAACAGCTTCTTATCGCAATGCTCAGCATGCGGTTCAAGCTGCAGCCTCTTCACTAAGAAACTCAGAATAAGTTTCAGCCACTGAATTCAACCGCCAGCCCAGAACTCCCCTCTGCAAATTCCAGTGGTGGCCGATGGCTCACAGCTTAGAAGAGTGGGGAAAAACCACTCTGGTTTTCAGAGCTCTCCAAGGTGCTGAACTGTCATTCCAAACTAGGATAACCACTTTTAAACTCTGGACTAAAACCCAGAATGAAGTCACCAACCAATGGACGCAGGAGCCAGCAGGTAACAGTGGTCAATATCAACATCAGGTTTTCCACAGTCTTTTTAGGAGTGGGGTATCCATGAATATCTATTCAGGATCTACCCAGTTATAGCCAATGTCACACTCATTAGCATGAGTTTTTCAGCCACTCTGTTCCAAATTTCAGCCCACTCTGGTGCCAAAAACCTATTCCAGTGAATGTCTCATCCCACTAGAATAGTTTTTTAGGATACATTTAGGGTTGCAAGAGAGAGGGGTCCTGTCCCCTCCTACTTGGGAGGTACAGTACTCAACATTTCAGAGATAAAAAATGGATCTTACTTGGCCAAACAGCATTAGAGTATGCTCAAAGTGCAAAAGTTATTAATGACAAAGACCACACAAGCTGGGAGAGGTTGCAATAGTCTGCTTTTGCATGAATCTGCTGGGAAGTGTGAGGTTCTGCCTCTCTCTCTTGCTTCCCTCTAATGAGTTAATTGAGTGCAAACTACTTTTACCCTTTGAACTTAGGTCTTTTCTGCACTTTGATTTAGCGATGGGGCAGAGCGTCCTACGGTGAGGACGTTTGCACTTAGGGGCAGACTGGGTCCGGACTACTTTATGTATGTCTGGACTTCAGCCTGCTCCAGAACGACCAGAACTGGTGGTTCACCGTGCTATTGAAAGACCGCTTAAAAGAGTTCTTTCAATAGCACAGCGCGCCTCACTCCGTCGCTGCGCTAATGTGTAGATTTTCAGGCTCGCACCAGCGCGAGGCTGCAAATCTTCTGGGGGCAGGCTTTAGTCTAGCAAGCTTCTCCGGTTGGTGGAGAGCTTCCACCAACCAGAAAGTGCCATTTTCGTCCCCGGAGCAGTGTGTAGCACTGCTCCAGATCAGCCTGGATCAGTGGAGGGAGCGCGCCAGCCCAGAAAGTATCAGAACCCCCAAAGTGCAAAAAAGCCCTTAGTTTGCAGCAATGGAAATAAGGTGATGATGACCTGGGACAGTAAGAAGAAGAAAGAAAAAATGGGGGCTTTTTAAAAACAGCTGACAATGGGGATCGAGGAGGGTTGACTGGGACTATCCCTGCTGATTCAGGATAGTTGGAGGTATGGAAAGCTGGGTCTGTCATAGTGATGACCACTTTGAATACCAGTTCTGTATATTTCACATTCAGGTGAGGATCCTGTTGATATCAGGTTATACTAGTGGCTGTATCTCTAAGATTCTTGTATAAGGAGATTTGCAGTATCCCACTGCACAAGAAGTTCCCCTTTGCTCACAGTCTAGCAAACCAGGTTAAAGGTTCTGTCCTGCGTGGTCTGGATCAGCAGCTGAAAAAGCCATGAGAACGCTGTTGCTGCTTCCACTTTCATTCACACCATATAATTATGATGTTATTGTTTCACTTTAACTGACATGATTCCATCCTACAGAACCCTGGGATTCATAGTTTGGTGAGATAGTACAAATGTAAGTCCTGAATGGGATTCTGACCATTCCTTTTTCCAAAAAAGAAAAAAAGAAAAGAAAAGAAAATTAGCTTGCACAACTCAGAAAAGCGTAAAAACCAAATTATCATTGCATTCTGGTTTATATTTTGTTTCCTTTCATTCAAAGCATACTGTGAATGAAATATATTTCTCTTTCACCCCAACTCCTCACTTTCATGGTCAGAGAGCATCCAACATATGTGGCTGCTTGATTTTCAAGGCACACTTACCGTAGTTTTCTATTTCTTGTGCCAGCTAACTAGAATGTTAAATTAATTGATGGATGGTAAGTCCACACTTACATAAATCCGGTTAATTCAGTGTGTCACCTCTACTTGGGACTAGCAATTAGATTTAGGCCTAGATGTCCTTGAGCTGAACAGGAGATTCTGGAGGCTGTAATCCAAAAAAGGAACTTTTCTAGGCTGTGTCCTAGGCTAACTGAAATGAGTGTTAAATTCCTCCAGACTGCACCATGATTTTGAAGTTTTCAAGGTTTTGGAGTTTCCTAGTGAGAACTTGGAAAAAGTTACTTTTTTGGCACTTCAGCTTCTGAGAGTCATAAGCCAGCAAAAAAAGATAGTAAAGTTTCCAAGCACTATACCTAGCCACTAGTAGAACATGGTGGTCAGCAAACTCTACTAATTGTTACATCTCGTCTTGTAAAGTTCAAGCCCTAGAAAACTTTCTCAGCAGTAAAGCAGAGACTGACTCTGCTCCATGGTGTACTTGGCAAAACAATTTATCCAGCCTTCTTCCCATGATGGGGAGATCCAAAGCCTGAGTTTAGGACTGCCAAGTGAAAGTTGCAGGCTGACCAAGTAGAGATGATAAATGTACTTCTGGATTTGCCAGGTGGCTCCTGGCCACACAAGATGTTCCAAGGAAGTTCTTCTGCAGCTGTGGAACATTCGGGGGAAGAGATGAATTCTGGAGCTCTATGGGAACTGCTTCTAGAATTAGAGCTGAGATGGATTTGCTCCCGCAAATTTTCTTCTTCAGATGATGAAATGTTCCCCAGCTGTCCCTTACACATTTGTATTTTTTGATGAAGATTCATTGAACAGATCCACTCTTGCTCTGTTTCCATAGCTATCCAGTCTTCTGCAGAAGAATTTTCCAAGAGATTCAGGCCCCCTTGGCCTTCTCTTGGGTCTATGGTAAGCTCAGCCATTTAAAATCTTAATTTAAACCATGTTTCCAATCCAACCCACTAACCCCTGCACTGAACATTTTGGACAAAATATGCTAATGTAATCTGCAAATTTCCTTTTTTTTTTCCAAAAAAAAAAGAGTCAAACAGCATTTACACCATGCCTTGCAGTCTCAGTTGTCAGTTTAAGAGCAAACACACAAGGAGGAAGCAGCCTTCCCTTCTGCAGATGTTTTTGACCATGACTTCCATCATCCCCACACTATAGACCCACCCCTGTTGGGACTGATGGACATTGTTGCACACACATCTGAAGGATGCCAGGTTGGGAAAAGCTGTCACTCACAATCCAACCCAGTTCTTGGTACAACTGAAGTTGTGTGACATCTATAGAACCAATTTGTGATTTCCATCCATTCTAGCATTCTAGAGTCTAACCCAGTGGTTCTCAAGTGGTTCAGCTCCCAGAAGCCCCAGCCACTATGGTCAATGCTCAGGGCTTCTGGGAGCTGAAGTCCAAAAACATCTGGGGACCCACAGGTTGAGAACCACTGGGCTAGCCCATGGTATCATGTACCCACTTCTGCAGCACTAGTTCCCCTCCCCATTATTATTACTGTTCTTTAAGTACAGGTAATTGTATGCATAGAAGTATAAATCTCCTTTAGATTAAGATGTGTGGCCATCGTTTGCCTTAGTCTGGTTTTTTGAAAGGTGAAAAATAAAGGAGTTTTGTAAGCTAGAAGTGAACCACTACTATGACCCCATTGTGATCACATAGACACAAGTTTCTCGCAAGCAAGTCATAGCAGACCATAGCAGTCTTTTGATGAAGTTGGTAGCCTAATACAGTGCTAGACAACGTGGTGGTCCAGGAACAAGTGTCATTCCACAAGCCATCAGCTGACTGTTTCTGGAGGGTTTCCAAGAAAGAAAGAAGGAATAGTATCAAAGAGGCACAAATATTAGATTGCTTGCTGGACGCCCACAACAGATAGCCTGAGAGACATTGGCCTTAGTAGATCAGGCAGATGCCACAAATGTAATATATCTTGATTTCAGCCTGGTTTTCGAAAAGTATGTCCATACTGCCCTTGCTTGGAAACTGGTAAAATTTAAATTAGATGATGCTGTTGTTAGGTGAATTTGCAGTTGTTGTTTGACAGTACCCAAGCATGTTTCTGCATCACCTGGGAAGAACTGAAGTGGAGGGAGCGCAGAGTTCTATTTTTATGGCACCAGCTGAAGCCTTTAAACAAAAATATCCTAGGTTTCGAAATCCTACTAAAATTTTATGTTGCTTAATATCCAAATATTATTTTTGAAGAACCTTTCTTCACATTGCTGAGAATTTGTTGGAGTGATAAAAAATACCCTAGCAATACAATATATTACTCTGCATGTAGCTTACTTAGCATGATGTCCAAGCACTCTGGACATTTTTACAATTAAAGTTTCCTAACCTGACTGCTACTGCCACTAAGCCCTCCCCCTCCTCCTTTTTCCTTTCTCACTACCTGCCCTGTTCTTTCTGTCTGTTTCACAGGCAGCTGTTCCCAGCACTTGGCGACAGTTTCAGGGTCATCTGCAAATATCCAGGCTTGGTTTTTACAACGGTATAAACAGAGGTCTTGTGGCTGTCAAACATCTATGTTACGGGAGCTTGCATGCACTGGATGGGCCAACCAGCCGACACAGAGTAATGAAGGCTGTAGCAGTGCCAAATGGCACCACATTGTATGTTCCTTGAGTTCAGTTTTTTAACATCTCCAGAGAAAAACAAAGAATTCAACTCCAGGCTGCCTTTGGTTTCCTGAGATTGCCGAGTGGAAATATTCCCACCCAGCTCCAGCTGAACGCATGGCTGTGTTAACAGCTTTACGCATCAAGAATGTCCACAGAAACCTCTGGCTTTGTCCTTGCCCCACTGGAAAGTGGCTGAAAATTTAAACAGCTCAATTAAAACAAAATAAGGAATGCCTCTGAGCCACATAAAGGTAAGGTCACACCATTGGTAAGCAGCCAAAGAATAATACAGAGACTACAGTCTTTTTGGTTTCTTGAGCATGCATATATTCCCCTAGAGAAGCACTCAGACATCATTGTCTGATGTACAGTTTTCAAAGACAATGGCTAAAATTGCTTCCTTTATGTATGATATTAGCAAAAATAATTATATTCTTGTGCGCGTCTAAACTCAGATGTGGTCACTCAAATGCACCATTCACATCCATGTTCTAACATGCCAGATCCAAGATAGATTAAGAGCCAGGGGAATGTCAGCCCTTAGAGGAGTTCAAGCCCTTTTCTTATTATTATTTTTCTGCCTCTCTTTTCATTGTAAAGAACATTGATTCATTTGGCATTTTATGGGAAATACCATACAGCCCTGTGACTCATTGACAACAGTTCTGAAGTGTGGTCATGCTTGAGTTTATTTTCATAAGGGGTAGTGAAGCTCCTTTGACTGTGGTGTAGAGGAGAGTCTTCTCACTGGTGCTTCCCACCATGTGGAATGATGTCCTTAATGAAATCAGGCAGGCTCACAAACCTGAGCATTTCTGCCACCAGTTGACAATCTACCTGTTCACAAAGGCTTTTTCATCATAGGCCATTTCCACACTAGACTGAGTTATAGTGCTATTATTCCACTGTCAACATCCTATGGAACCTTGGGGTTTGCAGCCCCTCTCTAAACTGCAAACCCCAGGATTCCATAGAATGTTGAAAGTAGAATAATAGCACTATAACAGTCTAGTGTGGAAATGGCCATAGTTAATGTGCAGCCTGTTGCATCCTGGTCAAGAGGAGGACAGACCCCAACCACTCACAGTGACTACTGCCCCGCAAGTCAGGACTGGTGGTGGTTCAGCTGAGAGATGTTACTTAGCAACACAACTAAGATAGTTGCATAACTAAGCAACACTGGTTTCAGCCTTTTTTTAGATTCTGTAATGTGTATTGTGACTAATGTCAAATTTTGACTAATGTCAAATTTTTTCCATAAAGGCTGTATCTTTGCCATATCAAAGTTTAACTGGTTTGAGATTGTGAGGAATTTATAGTCATTCCAAAATCTGGCTACAAACATCCTAGCTGCTAAGCATAAGTTGCCAATCAGGCTTTGTTTGTTTGTTTGTTTAACAGGTACTTATTCTCTCTCATGAAAAAAGTTCAGCAGTGCTAAGGTAAGCTGTGGAATTACTTGTTGATCCATGATTTTAGAGACGTCTTCAAAAACTACTGTTCAAAAATCATTATTGATTGGGAACAGGGCACAGCCACCATATATGAAGGTAAGTTTCTATTTCTCGCTTACATTTCCAAAAGTGTGGGGCAGCATGTGCTTTCAAATGCTCTTAAACAATTTTTCCTGGTTTTAAACTATCTTGTTTTAACATGATTAATGTGTTTTTAGTCCTTTTAAACTGGTCTTCCTGTTTTAAAACAGTCTGAATTTATTTTATTGCATATTGCCCTGAGATCCATTGCCAAGATGCCACATGATGGTCTTTGTTGAGCAACTGTGCCAATTCTTAGGTGTGTTGCAGAAGCACAATCGAAACCTGTCAGTGAATTGGAAAGATGTGTATCAGTGCACCAACAAGAGTGCTCCAATGTGCACCAAGCATGTCAGATGTGCACTGGGCACTTCTAATGCACTTTGGGTTGTTCTGGTGCACGAGGCACTTCTGATGCATGCTGAACTCTTGTGACATGCATCAGGCATTCCTGCTGTGCTTCAGCACTTCCTAGCCAGAAATTGGATGTGCATTCAGGAGCACCCTGATGCGCATTGGTGCACATTGGACCATGGCACACGTCACACCACCATTGTGCAGTGGATGCCCATATGTAGTGATGCCACAGCAGTCTCTAGGAGAATATAGACATTAGCATGTTAAGTCTAGTTACAAAGGATGCAAGTCCTTTAATTTAGGTTAGAAAATACTAATAGTAACAACAACAATCGGCCAAATTCTGCATTGGGGTACGTGTGTGTCTCATGTGGCTATGTTTCCTGATGCTTATCTCCCCCAAACCCACATTATAACCCATGCATCCTCCCTCCCCACATGATCATTTCTGGGTTGCTGGAGAGCAGGGGGTCAGCAATATCAAATTCAGCTATCTTCTATTGGCTGGGTATATTGCAATAGGCACCGGCAGCGACCTTCACAGACACCTGAGACATCCCTGTAGATGATATCCTTGCAGCATACCCAGCTAAAGGAAAATAGCTGGATACATCACGGCTGATCCCTCTACAATAATCTGGAAATGGTCATATTGAAGGGGGACACTGTGTGGTTTACAGGGGTGGGGGTGATAGGTTATACCTACGCAATGACCACAATAGTGAATTTCAGTGTTGTAAGGCAGACTTATGACATTGTAACTTACTAATAGGATGCAAGCCAATTATTATTGGTGGTGGTGCTATTATTTAATTATCATTATTCTCATTCCTGCTGTACATATTGCTTCATTGTGTCTAGTTGTTTTTTGTTATTTTGTGAACCACTTCAGGATTTTAAAAATGAAGAGAGACATACATGGCTGGTCCAATTTATTTGAAGGACCATATTCTTCCATATAAACCTGCCTATGTTTCAAGATCTTTGTGGAGGGGCTTTTTTTCTGTCTCACCACCTTGACAAGTACACTTGGTAGGAACTTGGGAGAGGGCCTTCTCCATGGCTGCTCCCAGGCTCTGGAACTCCCTTATTCCTAGGCCGCACACCCCCACACTTTGATATGATTTAATTGGCAAAATATATTAATTGGTATAAATGTAAAATATGCCCTGCTATGGCTATATGGCCTGCCTGGATGAGAGGAAAAGACTGGCCAAACACGTGTGTTGTGAATTAGGTCAGAAAACACCTCCAGGCGTAGCTAGGTCATAGTCAGGAAATCACCAGAAACTCCAGAGATAATAGACTTGCAGTTAGCCTTAATGACTCAACATATTAGACAGCAGCATCTAGAAAATTTCCACAAGATCGCTGATTGCCTTAACTCCGTTCCCTTTGACCAAGCAAGTTTTTCTTTTGTCTTCAGACCTGTCCAACAAGTACTCAGCTATTAGGACAGCCATTAGTGTCACCTAACACTAAGACCATTAGCCCATTCCAGACCTCATTGTCCACTCTGCAAGTTTCATTGTTTACTTGACTGAGAGCCATTTACACCCTTGCCCTTCAGGCAGAAATTGTGTATACCCCCCCCCCAGTTTTGGTGAGATTGCTGCTTCTTTGCTGCTCTTTGAAAGCAGTAGATATCACACACTTCACCCTGAAATCTCACTATCCAAAACTTTTTCCCCTTTTCCTTCAGTTAGCCTTGTATGATTGCGTGACTGTTTAGGTCTTGTGTGTGTGATTGCAGTTTCCCCAGTAAAACACGTTAAGCTTACTTTTGGATCTCCGGCTGTTTCTTCCTTGCAGAAGTACTGCTAAATATAGGTACAAAAGATCTCATTGTTACCCACCCCCCTTTCACAGGCCTCCTATTTTGAGCTAATAATCCCAACTCTTTCATGGGGGTATTGGCATTGCAGGTGGATTCCTGAGTCATTTTGGGGTAACTCCTTTCCCAGAGAGGTTACACTGGCAGCTTCCTTACTATTTTTCTGTGCCCAAGTGAAGACCTTTTTTATTCTAACAAGCCCCTGAGAATTGATGTTTAGGAAAACAGGCCTTGTATAATGTCCTGGATTTTTATTTTGATGCTTTTTAATGATTTCTATTTTAAGTAGTCTTAATTTTTTTTTTTTAGTTGCTTTATGACACCTTTGTATTCTGTGACTTTTTAACTATGTTTGTTTTAACTGTTGGAAGCAATCTTGACTCCTGAACTGGAGGAAAAAAAATGCAGAATCGATGTAATAATAATGGCTGGTGTTCATTATTGCAGTTACGTATCTGTAAGCTAGAGTTATGGATGCCTAAATGCCCCTCATCCAGCTGAACAGCCAGCAGCCAAATCCGGTGAACAAAGCCCTCTTCATCTATTAAAGGAGGATGACATTTCCAATCCCTTCCTACCAGCAAGTGAGGTTGCAATGAGGACTTGCTACAGAGGTCCTGCTTCTGATTGTTGCAGCCTCACTTGCAGGTACGAAGGGTGAGAAATGTCATCTTCTTTTTGTTCTGATCAGCAGCTGAACAGATTTTCTTTGCTTACTAGAGCTGCTGGCTATTAAGATGGTCTGGGAGAGGTCAGGCCAGGAGATGTTACTTAGTTATTCGCACGTAAGTAACGGATTTAGAACATCAGCTAATAACAATAAAAACAATACTGGCCAGTGTTTCCTGCCAGCTGCTTAACTGAGGCCATTTCTGCACTACACTGTTATAGTGCTATTATTCCACTTTCAACTTCCTGTGGAATTCTGGGGTTTGTAGTTTCCTGAGGCCAAAGACTTCCCTGGCTGAGAATTCCAGAGGCCCCTCCCTAAACTGCAAACCCCAGGATTCCATAGGAAGTTGAAAGTGGAATAATAGCACTATAATGGTGTAGGGCGGAAATGGCCTCAGTGACCCTTCCTGGACTGATCTCCTACAAACCTGATGAAAGTATCATTCACCTGTGCTCTGATCACCAGCAGATTGGGCCTCCTCCTCCCCATTCAACTGATGTCCAGTAAAGTAGGTTGTGGGAGGGAGTTAAAACCATGGCAATAGTGTCATGATTAAGTAGAGACTGTAAATATGGAACAGTTTCAGACAAGTAAATCTAGGTGATTGTTCCCTTTCTCCTATCGCTATTGGCACAATTGTGATGCTATTGCCACAATCATAACTGATTTACCAGGCATCAGCTGCATGGGGCAAAGGAGATTAATTCTGCCAGTGATCAGGGGACACGAAGCCTGGGCCAAGAGAAGTAAATTAGTTAAGTAACTTAGTTAAGGTGGAGCAAACCTGTTTTCTGCTGCTCCAGAGTCTAGGACACAGAGCAACGGCTTCAAACTTTAGGAAAAGAGATTGTATATAAACATTAGGAAGAAGTTCTGACAGTAAGAACCGTTGGAGTGTGGTGGTGTCTCCTTGTCTGGAGGTTTTTAAAGAGAGATTGGATCTCCATTTGCTGGGGGTGCTTTGATTGTGTGTTCCTACATGGCAAAATGAGGTTGGACTCAATGGCCATTGTGGTCTCTTCCAGCTCTGTGATTCTAAGATTCTAAGTAGCTGATAGAGAACACCAGCCATTATTATTTTTATTGTGATTACCCAACAGTCTACATCAGTTACTTATGTATGATTAACTAACTAACATTTCCTAGCCTGACTTCCCTGAGTCTCCCTAACAACCAGTAGCTGCAACAAATGAAGAAGATCTGTTCAGCTTCTGATCAGAGCACAAGAAAGATGATGCTAAATATATGATGTGGAATACTGGATAATAATAATAATTTCTTTAAAAAACTAAATAAATAGTTCTCACTGCAAATTAGCAGCTCTCACAAAGAGAGAGAAGTGCTCTGAAAATAATTTGACATCTACTGGTCTAGTATATAAGTGGCTTCATGCAAGGTCCTTTTCAAACTTACTATGGCCATTTCCGCACTAGCCTGTTATAGCACAATGATTCCACTTTCAACATCCTCTGGAATCCTGAGGTTTGCAGTTTTGGGAGGGGCCGCCCGGCCCCTCCCAAAACTGCAAACCCCAGGATTCCAGAGGATGTTGAAAGTGGAATCATCGCGCTATAACAGGCTAGTGCGGAAATGGCCTATGTTTTGAAAAGAATTAAAATACAAGGCAAGAATTATGTTCTTCCCTCCCTGTCCCCCACATACTCACTCGCTCACTCACACACACAAACACATCGCACTGAGCCCCCTCCCTCCCATCGTGCTTCCCAGCTATACTTTCCAAACTTTATTCCTGTTCCCTTCATGGTACCTCTTCCCTCTTCCCCCATTCCCCAACAGTTGTCACAGGAAACATCTGGAAGCCCGAACCGGAATCCTAAGAGGATCTTTTTACGGGGAGAGAGAATAATGAGTGGGGGGAAAGGACCACTACAGGATTTCTGCTTTCTTGAAACAACGGTAGTCATGCCTTTGAGGACTTACTAGTCAATGGCAGATTCCAGTCGTGTCAGATGATATCAGTGGGAAACTATGAGAGGAGGATTGGTGCTTTAAGAAAAAAAGATATTAAAAAGTTTGTTTCTGGCACATTCGAATCGAGGGGGAAAAGGAATCCAGATGTTTGCCTCTCTCACTGGATTTTCTGACATTGTCTACCAGGCGCTCTCTCCATGGGGAGGGGGCAAGAGAACCACCTCTTTAAAGCCAGGTCTTATACAGTGACCCAGTGACTTAGAATCAGAGACTCACAGAGATGGAAGGGATCCCAAAGGCCATCCAGTCCAACCCCATCCTGCCATGCAGGAAAACATTATCAAAGCACTCCTGACAGATGGCCACCCAGTTTTGCTTTAAAAACTTCCAAAGAAAGAGACTCCAACAAACCCAGAGGCAATATATTCCACTGTCAAATTGCTCTTACCGTCAGGAAGTTCTTCCTGATGTTTAGGTGGAATCTCTTTTCCTGTAGTTTGAAGCCATTGCTCCCATGTCGTAGGGGCATTTCTGCACTACACTGTTATAGTGCTATTATTCCACTTTAAACATCCTGTGGAATTCTGGGATTTGTAGTTTACTGAAGCCAAAGAGCTTTCTGGCTGAGAATTCTAGATCCCCCTCTTTAAACTGCAAGTCCCAGGATTCCATAGGATGTTGAAAGTGGAATAATAGCACTATAACAATGTAGTGCAGAAATGGCAGTAGTCTCTGGAGCAGCAGAAAACAAGCTTGCTCCATCTTCCATATAACATCCCTTCAAACATTTAAACAAGGCTATCATGTTGCCTCACGTCCACTTCTGAGGATCTTCCTCCGAGTAATTGTGCTTAAAATTGCAAGCCCCTGAGACTGCAGGAATGCCTAAAATTTTTAGCTATGTATCATTTCAGGCATTCCACACTTGGAAATCATCAAGTCAGTTCAAGATTATATTCAACTCCACCAAAACATCCCCCAGCTAAACTAATGTCCAGGGCCCTAGGTTGGACCTTAAATATCTTTAACTAAATAGCATCTCCTGGCTCCACACTCCTCATTCACCCACTGCAAGCAACAGGCATCTGTTTTCCTGTCAATCAAGGCACAGCAGACTGATGTTTCCAACCCCCTCCCTGCAGTGATCTCCAGTGTGAAGAGAAATTACAACTGGGATCCTGCTTTTGATCAGGAGACTGGTGGTGGAAGGGGCATGGTAGAAACATCAGTCTACTGCACTTCGATCAACAATAGAACAACCTCTACTGCTAGCAGTAGCTAGTGGCAGTTAAGGTAGGATATGAGGACTTCTACAATTATGGAAATAATCCATGATCATGAACACTCCATCTTCCAAATACGAATTAGCTGATTCATAACTCTCAGTTATGAATCCATAATTGCAAAGCAGAATTCCAGCCATTTTTTAAAAAGCCTAACCAACTTCTTGCATGGTTTGTTTATTTATTTGCCCCATCTTTACCCTAACATGGGACCCTAGGCAGCTTACATCAAGGCTAAAAGGAATTCCACAGCCTGGAAGCTGCCACTGAGAAGGCTTTCTCCTCGTCCTCACCAGACAGACATCATCTGATAGTGGCAGGATTAATCAAAAGCCCTTCCACACTGATCTTAGGACTCAGGTAGGTTCATATAGTAAGATGTGGTCTTTTAGACAGGATGGACGTAAGACGTATAGGACTTTATAGGCTATAACCAGCTCTTTGAACTGTGTTCAGAAATGAACTGGTAGCCAATGAAACTGTTTTAACAAGGGAGTTATACCTTCCCTGTAACCAGACAACAGCCCGATTGCAGCATTTTGGACCTGTTGACATTTCCAGAGGCAGCCCCACATAAAATCCGTTGCAGCAATTCACATGGGATGTAACCAAGGGATGTGGCACCGCATCTAGTTCTCAGATGTTCAGGAACAGACTCAACTGGTGCACTGCTTTTATCTGTGCAAATGCACTGCTGTCTACCACTGAAAGCTGGGCATCCAGGCTCAAGGCTGAGTCCAAGAAGTGCACCAAAGTTATGAGTGTGAACTTCAAAGGAAATGTAACTCCATCCAAGACAGGCTGAATCCAGATAGAAAGAGAGAGAAATAGATGGTAGACGGACAGACAGCAATTCTAAGTATTGATTCCTATGCTACAGGCGAAACAAAAAGAAGAGTTAAATCAAAGCTCATAAGTTGACATATGACTCAATTCAGCATTGCCTTACCTTTGTTGAATCTTACTCATCAGTGTGGTTCTAGGAGAAGGGTTTCTGGATGGTTGATCAACACTTGCTAAATATATATCGCTAGCCAGGACACAAGCTGTCATAAGACGTTTAGCTGATGTTTGGAATTCCCTTCCATACAAGATGAAAAAAATTGAACAATGATTTATTGCTTGACATTATACTGCATCTTGTGGTTTCTGTAGTCAGATAGGAATACATGTGGTTTACTTGCCAGTATGATGTGGCAAGAAGAAAATTCAATCCAGTTCTTGGCTGCATTAACATGAATGTTCTGTCCAGTTCAAGGGAAGTTACATACTTCTTTTGTTTTTGTGTGCCTTCAAGTCATTTCCAACTTACGGTGACCCTAAGGTGAACCTATTGCAAGGTTTTCTGAGGCTGAGAGTGTGTGATATTTCTAAGGTCAGCCAATGGGTTTCTATGGCTGAGTGGGGAATTGAACCTTGGTCTCCAGGGCTTGCTACACCATGCTGGCTCTCTTTGGTCAGACTTTATCTGGAATAATTTGTCTAGTTCTTGGCACCTTAGTTTAAGAAGAATATCAACAAACTGGAAGATGTCCAGAGAAAGATGACCAAGATGATGAAATGTCTGGAATTCAAACCCTGTGAGGAACAATTGAGGGAATTGGTTGTGCCTAGCTTGGAAAGTAGAAGATGAAAAGGTGATACAATAGCCATCTTCAAATACCTGAAGGGGTGACTCCACCTGCCCCCTCCATGGGGAGCAACACATCATAGGACTTCAGTTCCATCAGCCAGTTCCAAGAAGTTGCCAAGCCAAAATCAAATAAAGTCGTTTGTTTGCTCCAGTACATAGAAATAACCATAAACAAGCTCCTCCAGCGCTCAGATAGACCAACAAACTTTATGGGGAGCCATTGGTGGCTGCAGAGTAAGCCAATGCAGCATCTCTCCTGAGTCTGTACTCCTCTCCCCTTCCCTGGACAAAACCATACCTCCCAGAGGGACAATGGGTTGTTCTTTCTATCTCTGCCTTTGCTTTCTTGGCCCTAAGGATAAGTCCAGCACCTCTTCCAAAGGGTGGGTGCCTCTGCTTCCTAGCACCTCCCTCCCCATGGCTGCAGTGCTGCTTTTTATAGTAAGGTTGCTCCACCTCCTTCTCTGTTCAGCTTCTATCTCTTTGGTGTTTGTCAGTTGCAGAACCTGCACACCCAAGTCTACTTAGGAAGACATAAATCCCACGCTGTATTCCAGCAATTATGTCTAGGTCCTGTTGATTCCACCAACTCATACATAGTTGGGATAATAGTACTGGATTTAGTCCCTGCTATTTATGGACAACACCACAGGTGAACTGATTCAACTACAGAAGCCACTGCTGTCCTGAGTTCACAAGAGCAAGGCTGTGGATAACAGGATTTCTTGGAGGTCTGTCAGCATAAGTTGAAGTCTACTTGGCAGTAAATAACAACAAAGTATACTTAGTATCCCTCACCAACCAACATATTCCACTTTTTTCATATATGAGACTTTATTTTGTGGATCTTGGAAGAGAGTTTGTTTCCCTCTCTGTTATCCCAAAACATGGGTGACTCAGAGGTCCACCCATCATGCCAATGCCTCTGTGAAACAGTGGGGAATATTAGCTCAAAAGGGGAGTAACTTCTCTCAGGGTCTTTTACACTTGTGTACACTGGTATTAATGGAGGGACACCAGCTGGAGATTTCAAAAGTACGTTTTGTTTTATTGGGGAAATTTAACAATTACATGCATACAAGATCCATGCAGTCTCACAATTGCACAAGATTAACTAAAGGAAAAGGGAGGAAAAACTGGATAGCAAGAAGTTAGAGCGTGATATTTGGTGATAAGTAGGTGATATTTACCTATCC
This sequence comes from Iguana delicatissima, assembly GCA_948472985.1. NCBI lineage: Eukaryota > Metazoa > Chordata > Lepidosauria > Squamata > Iguanidae > Iguana > Iguana delicatissima. The sequence continues at coordinate 377,786 of CAOKZL010001386.1, forward strand.
AGAGAGAAGAAATGAAGTGATGTGTCTGAGACTAAGGGTCCGAGGGCAGGTCAAGAATGGGAATCAGAGCAGCAGAGTGATGGCCTATGTCCAGAGTACTATAAGTTATCTGGCTCAGAGCCAGGATTTAAATACGCTGTTTCTGCCCAGAAGGAGAAGAAGAAAATACGCTGTTTCTGCCCTGAATGGCTCTCTGGCAGAGCAAACAGTGGGGTCTGGAATAAGCTAAAAGCCTTAGCTTTAGGTGACAAAGGATTGATAGGAATCATGAAAGCTCCTTAATGGTGGGACAGGTGAGGAGACAAAAGGGCGTTATGGTGGGCAGAGGAAGAAAGTCAATTACAATCAATTGCTCAATGGAGGCAGTTTCAGGCGCTACTGTTCCTAAAGGTCAAGTTGTTGAGGGACATTTGCAAATCCTTTTATCACTGGAGCTTCCCTGACGATGACCTGGCCATGCCCTGAGGTCCCATCTTTCACATCACACATGTTCAGTCAGTCCTCTTTCGCCAGCATAGCTTTGCAGTCATAGCAGCGTATAATTTAACTCATGCCAATTAAATTACATTTGCCAATTAAACCATATCATGGAGTGGGAGTGTACGGCCCAGTAACAACCTCCCCAAAAATGGAACTTCTGTGGTAAAACCACAGTTTCATTTTTCCAAGAAGATGCCGTACACCTGCAATCAGTTGGCTTGGAGGATAGGAGACACAATGTGAAAAGCAATAAAACACACAGGAAGGAGAGTAGGAGTAAAGAGCTATCTTACTTCTATCTGTTTGTCAGCTAATCACTTGTTTGTGGGGAAAATCTGACAGAATTGTGGGCTTCTTCAAAATGGGAAGAGAGAGAGAAAGAGAGAGAGAGAGAGAGAGAAGGGCATTCAACATCACACACTCACGCATGTACAGTATACACAATGCAGAAATGCTATTCCAACAACTGGAACTAAAAATCCAAATAGGAAGCATTCCATCAATAGAAGCAGCAAACCAGGAAAATCCTAAGTGAGTGAATCTTGGTGTGGTCAGGTGGCTCTAACTTCAAAGAGTCAAAAGTATAGGGTGGAGAGGAGATTCTGGGGAGCTGAGGATGTTTAGTCTGCAGAAGAGACAGACGGTTGAGAGAGAACATGATAGCCAAGTTTAAGTATTTGAAAGGATATCATGTCGAGAAGGGAGCGGGCTTGTTTTCCACTGCTCTAGAAACTAGGACAGGGAGCAATGGATTCAAACTACAGGACAAGAGATTCCACCTGAGCCTCAGGAAGAACTTCCTGACAGTCAGTAGAATCTACTGCCTCAATGGAGTGTGGTGGAGTCTCCTTCTTTGGAGGTTTTTAAGCAAAGACTGGATGGCCATCTGTTGGCAATGCTTTGATGGGTGTGGATGGCCCCTGTGGTCTCTTCCAACTCTGTGATTCTATGATTTTTTCTTCCCACTCCAGAATCCAAAAGAATTCATGGATGGTAACCCTTTGTACATTCTGAGAGCTGGAGTGTTCCACCACCACCCATGTTCAAGAGAATTGCGGTGAGGTGAAGTGGGTACAGCAGCGGTCTTTGGCCTTTCAGAGCTTTCCAGACTCAGTGGTCCTCTTGTATGCTGCGGTAGCAGACAGCAGCAGCAGCTGTTCTTGGGTGGATGGTAGAGTAGGCAGGCATCTTTTGAGTGGTTTGGGGCTGTCAGTTCCAGAATGTAATTGATTGGATTCCTGTAATTTTCAGGGAGGAAGCTTAGAGGTTGGCTGTGAGACCCTTCCAACCAAGGCTGGGGGCTGTGCCACACAAAACTACTGAAGCTCCTGTAGAAATTAGGGTGGCTGCGCCTTATGGGTACACAACCCTGAGTGGTGAAAACTGATATTTGTGGGCCAAAAACCCAGAGGATATGAGAAAGAGGGGGCGACACTTGGTATACCAGCCTGCCAGTTTCCCTGCCAGATCTACACAAGTCCACTGTGATCAGCAGTGCATACAGATGAGTCAAGAACTCTAGGAAATGTAGGAGTGCTCCAGTTGGGATAGGATGGTTCTCCTAAGTCAGGAATGACCTTATGCCTAAGGTTGCCTTCACAGGGCAGCCACACCTTTCCCCCACTGACCCTGGGCCAGAGTGGCTGGCCTGGGGTCACATACCCTTCCTTCCAAGGAAGACCCCATTGCACATGGGAGACACTGTTTAGCCTTACCTACAGCCACAGTGCTTCCAGGGGAACTTCCCACTTCCTCCTTGGTCTCGGGACTGTCATTTTTGACTCTGGTCATACAGACTCAACCTGATTAGGGGCTCCCTTCAAGGAATTTGGGGGGGTTTGGGGCCTCCGAAAATCCAGTTAAAGAAAAGGATGAGCCTTGGTTGATTTGGCCAATTCACCAAGGGCTCTCAGTTTGTGTAGTTGGTGGCAAATCCCATTAGTCCAGCCAAGCCAATCATGAATAGAATTTAGAAAGCCAGAATGATACTTTTTGGATGGAGTATAGCATTGAAAATTCTGGTAGGGGACCGGTCAATGAGAGATTCCCACCATGAATGGAGCCCAGTGGATGCAATCTTTGGAGAAAGTTGCTAGGGCCTCACTGTTGTGAGACACAGCCAAAGTGGCTTCCTCTCCAGCTGCTTATTTTTAACAGCTGCTCCTTGTTCCTTGAGGTTGAGATGCGTGAGTAGTTGATAGAGGATTTCTAACTTCAGGCCAAAGAACATGGGGATAACTGAGCCATCCAGGGATGGGGATGCAACCATTTCTTCTTGGGTCCAAATGGGGAAAGAGTAGTCAATGTCGCAACCACTCACCATCTGTGAGACCAATTCTTTGGCCTGCCTCTCAGCCTTTGGGGTGAGCTCCTGGGTAGTGCGTGCGGCTTCACTTAGGCCCATTCAGAACTCCCAAGCACCATTGCTTCTTTGGAGGGGCCAAAAAATGACCTCTCCTTGCACTGCACATGAGAAGCATTGCATGGGGTTCTAACAGATCTGTGGATTTGAAGTATCCTTCCTTCCATGGTTTGTTTCCCTTACTCATAACCCATTTCTCTAATTTATCAAGCTTGTTCTGCTCCTTGAACCCTTTGAGGCCGAATTAGAATTTCTAGCGTTACTAACAAACAACTGCAAGGGTGTTTACCTAACATTCCCACAACACAATGTCTCTGCAGTTTTACAAAAGTGCCAAAAAAAAAAAATCCTCATAAATAGCGGTTTCCAGCAGACGGGACAATGCTTTGAAACCAGGGAAAAGAGGGCCACAAACTCAGGGATGGGAAGACCACTGAGGTCCTTCGGAGGAAATCCCTAACAGCAGAGCAGCCGGCGGGGTAAACGAACTCTGTGGAACTTACCACCACTTGCAGAGCTGTTGGAGAATGAGGGATCTGGATCCTATCTGAGTCCTGCCATATTACTGCTACTTTTTTGGACCAAGGGGTACCTCCTCCGAGTTCAGGTAAAGCACTTAAACCCAGAGTTGGTTTTCACCACCATCAATGCACAGACCAATTAAATAATGGGTTGCTGCCACCACGATGTGCTTGCCATTCATCCTCAGGGAGTTAGCCTGCAAGGATACCACAAAAGATGGCCTGGGGTTTCCTACCACCCTACTGACTTTCCTCATTGGGAAACTGCAAGGTATACTGACCTAACAGAAATGGCATGCAACAAAGTCCTGCTTCTTACATCCTCCATAACCTTGCTAATGTCTTTGGGCGCATGTATGTTCCTAGCTGTGCTTCCCCAACTCTTCAGGTCCCACACCATGGCAGATCCAGAGACAGGACAGTTGCATGCCAGATCCTTGCAATCTACAGTGGCTTATGGATGGCCAACCAAGCTCATAGCCATGCAGAGGCAGCTGCCAGACATGGACCAAGACAGAAAAGGGAACAGATCCCAACCCACAGTAGCCCTTATGGCTTCGATCACACAGATTCTTCACTCACACAGATAGACACAAAGTCCAACTGAAACCCCTACAGGTTTCCCTACGTCTGCTTTCCTGAACTCTGTGTGTCGACTCAAGAGTCAGGGGTGCAGGGTGTTGCCTGCATCAATGCTGCTACTATTAGTACTAATAATAATAATAATAATAATAGTAGTAGTAGTAGTAATAACAATAATAATAATAATTTGTCATTGTTATTGTTATTTTATTTGTTACTTGCCTCTCCCCAAGGCTTGAGGTAAGGTACAGAATAGATGGAGTTAAAAGTCGTAGTTAAAATATACATAGAATAGTTAGTACAAATATAAAATATATCATAGTTATATGCAATTAAAATACAGTTAAAAGTACAATTAAAAATACAATTAAAAGCACAATTAAAACTAGACTGGGTAGGCCTGCCAAAAGAGATAAGTCTTTAGCACTTTTTAAAATTCATCCAGTGTGTTTTGCTGTCAAACCTCTTCCGGCAGGTCATTCCGCAGTCTAGGGGTAGCTGACAAAAAGATCCCGTGGGTGACCGTTGCCGTCCTGGCCTACTTAAGTAAATGGCCCCCAAAGGATCTGAGCGTACAGAGTGGATTGTATTGGAGGAGGCAATCCTGCAGGTAACTTGGACCCAAAACATGTAAGGGCTTTAAAGGTAATAATCAACACTTTGTACTTTGCCAGAAAACTAATTGGCATATAGATGCCAAAATCCAACACTGGAGTTCTGTTGCATCCATTCCGACATGTGGAGTTATGCATTGACTGTGCTGCACAACCCTTGTGTTGAATGGGAACTGTGCACAAGTGAACAGAAACCTGAATATGCCACTGATTGCACATTATTTATATGGGCATGCACATTTGGATATATGTCTGTGCGCACAATGATACAGCATATGTCCTCCTTTTCCACAGCTTTAGACTGAAAAAGGAAGCTCTTTCATCAGACAAGCAATGTCCAACTATAAGGGAGCTTATGCATGCGTAAGACACCAGAAAGATTCCAGCTTATGAATTAAAATTATTTTTTTAAAAAATTAACAGTGTACACATGGCTTCAAGTCACCTGTCAACTTAGTCTGACAACATGAATTTAACAGGGTTTTGCCATTTCTGAAATACCACCTACAGCACCTGGCTTCATTGGCAGTCTCCCATCCAAGTACTAACCAGGACTGACCCTGCTTAGCTTCCAAGATCAGACAGGAGCTTGTGCCTTTAGGGTATTTAGACCCCTAAATAATTAGCTACTTAAACAAAACTGAAAATATCTAATGTGTCTATCATTAGCTGCTCCATAGACTTTTTTTATGTGCATGCAACATATTTGTTTTGACCTCTCTGCTGCCAATACAGTGTATGCGCTGGGGCTTGAGGGAACATTGTATTCTGTTTGGCTTGTTCAAATCAGAAGCTGGGGCGGAGGAGGTGAACAACATTTGCATTGGAATCCAAGGCAAACATCCCAATGGGCAAAATATCCAAAAATCCTGGAGAGAAGACTGTGGCAAGGGAGGGTTCTGGAGGAACCTCTTTTGCAGCAAGAGTTGCTGAGGAGGAGGAGAGGCTCCCTAAGGTTCAAGAAAAACCATCTCCTGCAGATTGAGTGGTGCAAGGGCTCCACCTACTGGTTGGCTGACTTGTCATGGTAAAAGTTCTGGAACTTTAAGTACCCTGCTCCTATTCTTTCTAATCTTGGCTCGTCATCCTCCCCAAAAAGCTACAAGCACTTTCTGTGTATTTACTGAGGGTGGTCTGATTGTCTATCTGCCTGTCTTATTATCATCTATCTACCTATCATCTGGCTGTCTACTGATCTATCTATCTACCTACCTACCTTAACTAATTACTGTCTACCTATCATCCATCTGTCTATCTGTCTGTCTGTCTATCTATCTATCCATCTATCTATCATCATCACACAGTTGCTTCAACAATCCTCAAGGCAACCCTCTGGCGTCATTTTAGGTGTAGGGTAAGGCCCTTTCTGAACCTTATCAGTTTCCAGCATTGTCCTGTTGAGATCCTGGCAGTGCCACTGCTGGGATGGGAATGTGGCCGGCTGCCTGTGGAAGGGTAGCACAAGTGGCACACGCCTTCCTTCTGCAGGGCAGCCAGCAACTTCCCATGCTGCACTGGGGAAGGAAGCACCTAGATCGTGTTTCCGCACTTTCCACATGGCCACTGGTGACGGGAGAGTCATGCAATTGGGGGACCGCTATCGGATTTTTTCCGATAATGGAATATCCCGTGATTGTGATGGTTGGGGATGCATAGGCGGTGGGACCACAACAACATCACGCGAAAGCATGACTCATGGACCAGCGGCAACATTTCCCCATCCGGGGACAGTGACGTTGTGTGGAGGTGGCCTTATGGCTAGAGTAAAATTGGAGCTGGAAACTTCCTGGTTCAGTATTTCATCTCTTCATGACCATTCTGTTCACCCTCTCTGGAAGTTCTGGAAGGTCATTGTTTTGGTAGGTTTCCAAACGGACAGAATGGCGAAAGGATGGGGTCAAGACCTAAGGCAGATTCACATGTGGAGCCAAATATAATCCATATAATGAGAGGACATAGCTGAGAGAGCTGAGATACCTCTCCCTGATGAGGTCCCAGGAAGTGCTATTTTGTGATTGGACTTAATTGTTGCTCCAAATCTTGGCACAAGTTCAGCTTCTAATTCAAATTGTGCTCACCGCCCTTCCCAGGCAGATTGTTCAGGCTTGTGGGGTGGGGATATGACATAAATCAGGGATGGGAATCATGTGCCTCCCAAATGCTGTTGGACTGCAAGTCCCAGCATCCCTAGGCAGCACAGACAATGGTGACAATACTAGAAATTTCAACCCAACACATAATCCTCTTCCCTAGCCTAAATCCAATGGTAAGTCCCAATGAGAGGAGAGCCACTGAATCAATGGGAACTTGGTGAGTCACATTGATTCAATAGTTCTCCTCTAAATTGAGCCGTTGGAATTAACAATAGGATTCAGGTCTATGAGTGTGACACAGTAAAACTGGGGTGATGGTTTCTCTTGAGATATGTACTGTTTTAAAGACATACATAGTATTACTGACCAAAAAGATCAAAGTGGATTCAGCAGCAGGTCTTTTTAACACTGTCTTTGAGATCCAATGAACCTATCTTGCATGACGACCTAACTGCCCTTCTCTACCTGGGGGCATGATTAGAAATAGCATGCCATAGGAAAGATGTGACAGATGTGATTAATCTGTCTCTTTGTAGCCGGCCAAAGAGACTCTGGTCTCTGGCCCTTATGGAAAAGCTGAGCGCATGCATGCATAAAAAAAGGTACCCTTGAATATCACTGAATAGCAAAGTCAGGATTGTCCATGGTGTCGTACTTCCAATTTCTACTTCTAGAGGGCATGCTGATCAAATTTGCAGATGACACCAAATTGGGGAGAGTTGCTAATACACCAGAGGACAGGTTCAAAATTCAAAATGACCTTGACAGATTGGAGAGCTGGGCCAAAGCCAACAAAATGAATTTCAACAGAGAGAAATGTAAAGTCCTACACTTAGGCAGAAAAAATGGAATGCGCAAAATATAGGATGGGCAACATGTGGCTGGATAACAATACATGTGAAAGGGATCTAGGAGTCTTGGTGGACCACAAGCTAAAAATGACTCAGCAGTGTGATGTGGCAGCCAAGAAAGCCAACATCAATAGGTTGCATCAATAGAAGTATGGTGTCTAGGTCAAGGGAGGTAATGATACCACTCTATTCTGCTTTGATTAGACCTCATCTGGAATACTGTGTGCAGTTCTGGGCACCTCAAGAAGGATATTGAGAAGCTGGAGCGTGTCCAGAGGATGACCGAAATGGTGAAGGGTCTGGAAGCCATGAAGTCCTATGAGGAGCGGTTTAGGGAGCTGGGGATGTTTAGTCTGCAGGAGAGAAGGTTAAGAGGGGATATGATAGCCATGTTTAAATATTTGAAAGGATGTCATATCGAAGAGGGAACAGGCTTGTTTTCCACTGCTCCAGAGACTAGGACAAGGAGCAATGGATTCAAACAGCAGGAAAAGAGATTCCACCTAAACCTCAGGAAGAACTTCCTGATGGTCAGAGCTGTCTGGCAGTGGAATATGCTGCTGCCTCAATGGAGTGTGGTGGAGTCTCCTTCTTTGGAGGTTTTTAAGCAGAGGCTGGATGGCCATCTGTCGGGAGTGCTCCGATGGGTGTTCCTGCATAGTAAGGGGTTGGACTGGATAGCCCCTCAGGTCTCTTCCAACTCTGTGATTCTGTGATCCTATGTACAGTTGTAAAAGCTGGCCATTGAAGAAAACTGATTGGAAAAGAATCAACTCCTTTGAAATGTGATGCTGGAGAGGAGAGTTCCATGGACATCATGAACTGCCAAAAAGACAATTGAAGGGATCGAAGAGCAAATCAAGCTGGGATTCTCCCAGAACTTTATAGGACTGAACTGAGACTGTTGTACTTTGGACATATCATGAGAAGACATGACAGTAACAGTTGATAAGATGGAAGGCAGTAGGAAAAGAAGGAGAGCGCATTACCGGTAGATAGGTTCTGTGAAGATGCTCATGGCACTGCGTTTGCAAGACCTAAGCCAGGGTGGATGACAAGGAGATTTGGAAGAGTGTCATTTATTAGGACCCATTCAATTAAATAAGATGAATTACATAGAATAATTTATTCTATGTGCCGTAGCTGGGGAGAGCCAGTATAGTATAGCTGTTGAGTATTGGACTAAGAACTTTTTTTAACCATTTTTAATTAATAAAAACATACAAGCATAGAAAAAAACATAAAGCATAAAATCTAACAATCAACTCAAATGATCCTATAAAGAGAGAAAAAACACTACACAATATAAAGAATACATTACACACACACACACACACACACACACATATATATAAAACAAAACTACAAAATTACAAAAAGAAAAATTAAAAATTGATTCCCAACCTTGTTGCAAACAGCTCCTAGTAATCAATCAGTCAAACATCTAACCGTCTATCACCTTATATATCATAACAACTACATGTTGCTATTCCTATAACATCATAGATATTTATCTAGCTATGTATATATTTAATTAATATCAAACATTAGTATACTAATATATAGTCCTAAAATATATTGTAATAGTAATAGCCAACAAGATCTGCTGGCAATGCTGTTGTTAGTAATCTGTATAATCTAAAATTGGATTAGATAAACTATATAACAATTAGATTTACAAAGCAACAATCAGTTTAACTCATTTATCAGTTTATATTTCTCATGTGAGTTTAAGAAAAAAAGAAAACAAAGACAAGACTCCAAGTAGAAGTTATAAAGCCTACCACCTTAAAATCAGCTTCCTTCTTTTTTTCCCATTTCTATTAATTCAACAAAATTAGAATAATTATTACATCTGTGGATAGAATATTATATCTCATCTTTTTTAACAATTTCAGAATCATAAAGGTACTTTATCAAATCATGTCCAATATCCACATCCTCGTCTTTACCACTTCATCTTTTAAAGATCATATCCTTAACTCATTATCGATACTGAGAGTTGGACTAAGAACTTTGAGAGACCAGGGTTCGTATCCCCAGTCACCCCTGAAAACCCCCTGGGTGACCTTGGGCAAGTCACACTCTCTCAGCCTCAAAGGAAAACAGTTGATCCCCCCCAAATAATTCTGGCCATGAAAGCTTCACGATAGGTTCACATTACAGCTGCTGTGAGTCAGAAATCACTCAAATGCACACAATAAATATGGTCCCTTTTAGTAATTTTTCTAACTAGAAGAGCAGGAAAGATCCACTTTTTAATTGTCAAATATTGTAATTAATCTGGATGACAGAGGAGATTGTGTTATGCATGTTTCTTGCATACGTGTGTTTCCTGTGGTTTATATGTTTATTCTTTTTAGGGATGGAACAAATCCAGAATTTTCCAAATCCAGATCCAAATCTCTGGAAGGTTCTGGGAATCCACAAATCTCACAAACCTAGAATCTTTCAAATCCATTTTTTAAAAAAGCAACTTATTTAAACTTTTAAAAACTTTTTTTTAAACAGAACTTTTTTTAAAAAAACTATTTTTTGGTTGGTGGATTTGAAAGATTCAGTTTGCCTATTTTTGCACAGGGATTCACAAATCTCGAATTCTTGCTGAGGATTCAAGGATTTGGTTGGCCCATCCCTAATTCTTTTTTTAACTTCTAATAATAAAGGTATAGAGGGCCAGTGTAGCATAGTGGTTTGAGTGTTGGACCAGAACTCCAAGGGATCAGGGTTCAAATCCCCGCTCAGCCATGGAAACCTTTTGGATATTTTTGAGGAAAGCAGTCTCTGAATAAATCGTGCCAACAAAACTCTATGCGAGAGCCATCACTAAACCAGATCTGACTTGAAGGCACATAACTAGAACCAACTGGGATGGTGACCAAGCGGGGGGAGCAACCTTTGCTTGCTCACCTGCCTCAGGTGGCAGAACAACTTGGGCACTAGGTTTGAGCTGCTTGTCTGAGGCCATTTCCACACTAGACTGTTATAGCACTATGATTCCATTTTCAACATCCTATGGAAGCCTCAAGGCCCCTCCCTAAACTGCAAATCCCAGGATTCCATAGAATGTTGAAAGTGGAATCATTGCGCCGTAACAGTCTAGTGCGGAAATGGCCTGGGCGGCGAGCAACCTTATTTTCACTTCTTCCCTTTAAAGTTAATAAAAAGAAGAGAGTTTCAAAACAGCTGCACACTTCGCTTTGTTGACCTTGGAAACCAAGAGCCAACTGGTAACAGCTGTGGGGCTGAAGTACCGTTTTACGGCGGAGAGAGAACGTTCCACTGTTCCACACTCTCTCCTGTGGGCTTTTTCCAAAGGGGTCCACAACCCGTCCCCCGCCTCCTCTTCCTACGCATTAATACTCTCAGAGCTGGCAGGCGTTCTCCATTCCTCTCCCCTTTGTCACAATGCCCAGCTGACTTGGGATACTTAATTTATTTTCTCTTTACATGTGTACATTTTGAACTGGGCAGGAGGAGGAACCATTTTGATTATTAGCCGTGAGCTCCAACGCATGGTATTTTCTTTTTTTCTCTCTCTTTCTGGCCATTTCCACCCTACACTGTTATAGTGCTACTAATGTACATACCCAGTGTTGCTCAGGATTTTATTTTCTCACAGGTGATACTTGTTAGAAAAATGTGAGAGCCTGTGTCTCTAATTCCCCAAACTGCCTTGTCCCGGATCTGTAACTTTTCCCCATATCCCCCAATCCAATCAGTAATCAGAATTATTAACATACAGAGGTTGGGTTTCTGAGGGAATGCCCTGCCCTCCTCCTTGCTGCTAGGCCTCATCTCCATAGGAACCAGCTAGGCCCAAGAGCTCTCTGGCTGAGAATTCTAAAGGCCCCTCTCCGAACTGCAACCCCAGGGGTTGAATCTTCTCAGGCAGCCAATCATATGAAGTCTTTGCCTGACATAGCCAATCATTTTGCCTGACACAAACAAATTTTGATTTTTATATATTAGATTATTCCACTTTCAACATCCTGTGGAACTCTGGAGTTTGTAGTTTATCGAGGCCAAGAATCCTAAAGGCCTCTCCCTAAACTGCAACTCATTGGAAGGTCACTGTTCTGATTCAAAATTCCTTTGGTGTCCCTTTCACGATATACAACTGCAGGGCTATAATTCCTCTTTCAATGCCACAGTTCTGTCCTATGCAATCCTGGGATGTGCAGTTCAGGGTAGAATATTTCGAATTCTCAGCCAGAGAGCCATAGTGCCTCGCAAAAATACAATCTCCTGGATTCCATAGGATGCAGCCATGGCAGTCAAAGTGGAATCATCACACTGCAACTGTGTGTCCATTTGTATTCTAACAATAGTTGTCTGTTTACTTTCTTTTTTATGGTTCTGTTTTTAACTCATTCTTTTGATCAGCTGGAATTCAGTTTGACACTTACATCTTTGTAAGTGGATTTACATATGAGAGAAATAGATATGACCAGTTTAGCAATGTCCATATTCACCTGGGGGCTGCCATAACATTACCATGTATGTGCATCCATTGCACAGTGGTGCAGTGACTGGTGAACCATGGTCTGATCCAAAATTCGCACCTATGTGCATCTGGGCACTTCCCAATGCACATCCAGGCACCAGCAAGCAGGTGCTGGAGAAGAACAGGAGTGCCCAATGCCCATCAGAAGTGTCCAGTATGCATTGGAAGTGCCCAGTGCACTTTAGACGTGCCGGCCGTGCATTGGAGCACCCTCGCCAGTAGCTCATATGCATGTTCGCAGTTCACTCACAGGATTTTGTTGTCTCTCTGCAATGTAGCTAAGGACTGTAAAGTTGCACAATGTAGACGATGATGTAGAATCATGGCCAGTGTTATTTTAATTGCATGCTCAATGCTTGTAGGGACATTCTTAACTGTATTTATTTCAACTTTTTTATGGTGCTACAAGACACTACCATGAAAAAGCAGGAGGAGGGGGAGGAGAATTGTGTGGCACGAGTCATTCTTGCGAGACTGTCTGCAAGGACTGCAAGGACTGACAACAGTGGCGTAGCTTGGCACAAGCGGGGTTGGGCAGGGGCGGAGGGGTGGGGCAGGGCATTGGCACACCAAGTCTGGGCAATGGCACATGGAGGGTATCAGATTAAGGAGAAAGACAGGCCAAGAGCCTACACTGGGGTAATAAATTTCTGCATGAGGACTTTGGCCCTTTCTGCAGCACCCTCCCATTCCACAATGGGGATGGGAGAAGGGGGGGACCACGACGATGCTTCTGCATGATGCCATCACACTCCCATCCTTCTCCTGTATCCAGGCGGCATGATCGTGGATGAAATCATTGATGGGTTTTCCCCATCAATGACCTGCAATTATGACACCAACCCGCACTTACCAGTCCTGCAGAAGCCGCAGAAGTGCAATGGTTGTGCTTCCTGCCACAGCGCAACCTGGGAAAGTATCTGGCTGTGCTGCGGAAGGAAGAGGCATGGCTGTTGTGCTCCCTTCCGCGGGGAGCCAGCCCGTGTGGAGAGGCAGAGCCGCTGACAGAGCCACTGTTGGGGTCCTCACTGGGCAATTTTACAAAAAGGTGGGGTGTGGAAAAGGCCTTATATCTTAAGTAACCCTAACCCTGACTCTCGTCTATCTCTGACCCTGACTAATTTTCTAACCACTCAGACTCTTAAACCCCACTCTTCTCCCTGACCAGCTGTCCTACACCACCCTTTTCAAAATCCGCTCTGACATTCTACCAATCACCACTCACTCCCAGTATTCCATTCTCTGAACCCCTGCCAATAGAGACTTACCTTATAAATCTACTAAATATTACATACAGTGCTATACTTTACCTTATTTTATCGCTGCTTACCACTGTTACCCTGTGAGTTGGGGATCCTGAGAGGGGCGCCCAAATAACCAAACCAAACCAAGCAAAGATGGAGAAATTAGCTGGAACATTCTCTTAAGCTAATGAGAGGCAGGGTAACTTAGCAGGAATCTTTACCCTATGTATACAGGTTCAGGTCAGTGAGCAGTCAGACAGTTGAAATAGCAACAATGATATTTATTAACAAGCAGACAAATATTAAGAAGACACAACCACACAGCTAACTAGAAATAAGAAATGAGAGTTTTGGGGGAAATGGGTGATACGCCACCTTTCTCGTAGCCCTGGAGAGGTCCAATTGGAGAGAAGAAGCTCGGCGGGGCGGCCGAGGGGAATTCGCTGAACAGAGCGGCAGCAAGGCTGGATGGAAGTCTGGAGCGATCCGATGAAGCTCTCGGAACCGGGGGGGGGTTATTTAGGGAAGGTATGACCGTGGGCTAGTCTGGTCTTGGGTGAAAACAGTGAGTTTTGGGCTGGAGACAATGTCTCTGAAAGGTCAGAATTTACATGATTAAGTTAAGGTCTGAATTGACAATAGGATAGTCAGTATGCAGATGCGGCTAGCTTGGCAGCTGAGCGCTCAGCTCGCCAGGGTGCACTCTCGGGACAGGGGTCTCTTTGTTTTGGTACGCATCTGTAATGAAGGTGTTTGTTTTGGGAGGTCTCCTAAAGCAAATCTGGCAGTTTCTGGCTTGCCTTGGTGTAAACAAGTATGAGTCAGCGTGTAATAGCCGTGCCTAGCTCGGTGCTTGTTCGGAGGCCTTACAAACATGTGGCTGAGGGCGGCAGAACAGGGCCGAAATGTGATATCAAAACGATATCTAAAGTTTACCAAAGGCCAGGCCAGTTCACGGTGGTAACACCACTGCTTCAGAGATTAGGTCAAGGAGCAGTGGATTCAAGCTACAGGAAAGGAGATTCCACCTGAAGCTCAGGAAGAACTTCCTGATAGTCAGGGCTGTCCGGCAATGGAATCTGCTGCCTCCATGGAGTGTGGTGGAGTCTCTTTCTTTGGAGGTTTTTAAGCAGAGGCTGGATGGCCATCTGTCGAGAGTGCTTTGATGTGGATTCCTGCATGGGGTCTCTTCCAACTCTAGGATTCAATGACTCTATGACTATCAAAAGCAACAGCATTCTCCTTTCCCAAAAGTCCGTAACATCACAGGGGTCTCATTCATAGGGTCAGTTAAAGCCGATTTGATGGCAATTAACAACTCCACTTTGGACTAGCAGTTGGATTTAGGCCATTGGCAACTAATAATTATTAGTTAGGATGGCAAAATAATCTCTTCAATAGCAGAAGCAATGTGTCCACTTTCATGAGAAGCATCTGGTTCCAGGATATGAATTTGGGAAGAAGGGATGTGTTTGTATCAGATTTTAAAACAATGAACATTCACGTAACATTTTCAAAAATATCCCTTTCATGTACAAGCGCTGTCCTATTTTCCTCCTTACTTTGCCCATCAAGAATCAAAAGAGCAAGCATTTGGCAAAGGTATTTCCTTGATGCAAGTTTGGCTTCTTCTACTAGCTGCTGTTCTCAAAATCTTCAGCCAGATGGCAGCACAAGCTTACCCTTGGAAGATTTATCGACTGCTCAACATCAACTGTTCAGAATTTGAGGAACTAACTAAACCTGATGCTAATAACAATGAAAGAACTTACAAGACAAGTGGCAACATGCATATATGTCTAAACATACGTGGGTGTGCAGCAGCTTTAAAAAAAGAAACCTCTCCCTGAACACCAGTCCTAAGGCATCTTTTTCTGCCAACTATTTCTGCCAAAAAAAAAAAATTGAGCAAGAGAAAACTTCTTCATTTGGATTTTCAAAACAAACAAGAAAACCCTCTAAGTCCTTCCATTCCAAATATGTGGCTTGTAAATTTTGGTCGAAGCATATCACCATAGAGTTGGAAGAGATCATAAAGATTATTAAGTTCAACCACTCTTGCCATGCAAGAATACACAACTAAAACACTCTTGATGGATGTGTGTTCCTGCATAGCAGTGGGTTGGACTGGATGGCCCCTGGGGTCTCTTCCAACTCTATGATTCTAGATGGGCATCCAACTATGACCTCCAGAGGAGAGTCCACCACCCTACAAGACAGTCTTCTCAACTGTTGAACAGTTCTTACCATTGTGTTCTTTCTAACATTTAGTGGAACCTCTATTCTTGTAATTTGAAGCCAGTGGTCTGCACCCTAGTCTAACAAGTATAAGAAAACAAGCTTGCTCTGTCTTCTATGTGACACCCCTTCAGATATTCAAAAATAGCTATCCTGTTCCCTCAAAGTTTTCCCTGCTCCAAGCTAAACATATCCATTCCCTTGGTCGTAGAGCTTGGTCTCCATACCTTTGGTCATCTTGGTTGCCCTCTGGCCCTGTTCCAGCTTGTTGTCAATTACCTGCTTGAATGGTGGTGCCCAGAAATGGACACAGTATTCCTGGTGAAGCCTGACTAAAGCAGGTTCTTCAAAAAATCAAGTGAACTGAAGTGATACTCTCTCCCATTTGCACAGCCTTGCAGTGAGTGGGACAAGGTTTCACCCAGAATCCTGTTGGTAACTTACATATGGGTATGTTTATCTAAAGAACTAAATGGATATTTGTGTCTGATGCAAAACATCCAAATTCAGTTCATGGTCACAGAAGCTAAGTTTGTGCATGTACTGCCGTGACAACGTGTTTCCATTATGCACGTTAATTTACACTTAGTGTGTGCCATTTATCTGTCTGTCTGTCCCTCTGTCCCTCTGTCCGTCTGTCTATTTGTCTGCCTATCTATCTATCTATCTATCTATCTATCTATCTATCTATCTATCTATCTATCTATCTATCTATCTATCTATCACAATTTAATTTATCACTATCAGCCCAGATGGTGGTACCATTGAACACAAATGGTTCTGTGGCACAAATAGAGTTACCAATTACTGTAACTTTGGATTTTAACAGGTGTATAAGAAAAGAGAATCCTTCCAAACCATAGGAAGAATTTCTTAACTGCAAAAGCTATACAACAATGGAATAGACAGCCTAGAAGGACAGTAGACTCTACTGTTTTGGAGGTCTTTAAACAAAGATTGAATGGGCATCTTTCAAGAATGCATGGCAGAGAGTTTGGACTAGATGGCCTTGTAGCACCTGCCAACTCTGTGATTCTATTTGGATGAGTTATTGTAAAACTCCATTAAATGGGATGATGGACAGAATTGATAGAATCATAGGTCTTATGGTTTTAAGTTACAGGAAGGTAGATTTTGATTGAACATTAGGAGGAACTTGACAAATAGAGTGCTTTGGCAATGGAACCAATTCCCTAGAAGAGTGGTTGAGTCTCCTTCTCTGGATGTCTTCAAAAAGAAACTGGACATCTCCGTGCAGGGGATACTTTAGCAATGAGCAGGGAGTTGGACGTGATGGACCATGAGGCCACTTCCTACTTTATGGTCCTATGCTTTTCTATCTATGTGGCACAGCAATAACATCATCATTCAGACCTTGGAGGTCCTTGGAGGTCCATGAGGATCACAGAATCACAGAGTTGGAAGAGACCACAAGAGCCACTGAGTCCAACCCCTTTCTGCCATGCAGGAACACACGCTCAGAGCACCCCCCGCAAATGGCCATTCAGCCTCTGTTTAAAAACCTCCAAAGAAGGTAACTCCACCACACTCCCCTCAGGCAGCATCTTCCACTGTTGCACAGCTCTGACTGTCTAGAAGTTCTTCCTGATATTTAGGTGAAATCTCTTTTCCTGTAATTTGAATTTGTTGCTCTGTGTCCTAGTCTCTGGAGCAGCAGAAGACAAACTTGCTCCATCTTCAACATGACATCCCTTCAAATATTTAAACGTGGCTATCATGTCACCTCTTAACCTTCTTTTTATCAGGCTAAATGTACCTAGCTCCCTAAACTGCTGCTCATGGGGCTTCATGGTTTCCAGACCCTTCACCATTTTGATTGCCTACTGTAGTGCATCCAGGTAATGGAAAATTGCAGGACACATCTCCACTGCTCCTTCTATACTAACCCAGAAATGACTCTCTTGCGGGATGTTGCATCTTTGAAAGAGTGAGCTTCAAGGGGAATGTAGGGAGTGTTCAATCTGGGGAACGTAGCTCTATGTCAAAACAGCTTCATTGGTTACTAGCTCATTTCCATGTACAATTAGGACTTGGAGCCACACTGTCTGAAAGACCATATCTCCTAATATGATATTGCCTGAGTTTTAAAATCCTTGGGGTAGGGCGATCTCTCAGTCCCACCATCATCACAGGCATGTTTGTTGAGGACACAAGACAGGGCCTTCTTGGTGGCTGCTCCCAGATTCTGGAATTCCTTGCCACAGGAAAGTAGCCGGGCTCCTTCTTGGCTCTCTTTCCATCTGCAAGTGAAGACCTTTCTGTTTACAAAGGCCTTTGAGTGCTAACTGCCTGTTGCAGAGAGTCTTTAAGTGGGTAGGTTGTATGTTATGTTTTTATCCTTTGTTATGCTTTAAAGGCCTTTTAAAACTATTTTAAATTATTTTTTAAAAAATATGTTTGCTTGCTTAACTGCTTTTTAACATTTGTATTATCCATTATTTTAACTGTATCATGATTAAATTTATATTATGAGCTGTCTTGGATCTCCTATTGGGAGAAAGGTGGGATGTTAAATAGAGAGACAGAGATATCATAGCTACATAGAGATATGTCTCCTACACCAGCATCTAGGCCAATATTTTTCAAATGCTTAACTACTTAACATGTGTTGGTGACTTTCAGCTTTATTTACTGGTGTGGGAGAAAAGCAGCCCCAATCCCTATTGCAGACTTTCATATAATAGACTTCCCCTTTGTCCAAACCATGTCTTTCAGGCGCAGGCAATTACGGCAACCACTCTGGAGTTACATTTTACCCAAAGGTTTCCAAAGGAGTTTGTACTTGGAACACTTGAGGAGGTCTATATCAAGCTGAATAAGATGTTGCTATCATATAGCAAGAACATTGTTTACTCAAACCTGGAAACAGACTGAAGCACCAACGGCGGAAGAATTGATTGTTAAGGCTACTGCATTGGCTCAAACTGCAAACCTAGCGAAGGTTTTAAAGGATAAGCCAACTGAAGCTTTTTTTTAAAGATTGAAAACTATTTATAGACTTTTTGAGCCATAAGAAATCTAATGATGCAACAGTTTGTGGCTACGGTTGCTAGTAATTTTAGTGGATCTGCCCCGGCAGAATATTTGTTTTCTTTTCCTTTCCCTACAGTTTGGAGGGGGGAGTGTCAGAGCTCTTTGGAGTTTCAGTAAGTTAGTGTTCAGTGTTGTAGTTAAGTGTTTTAGAATTGTGTTTTAGTTTTTGTTTCATTTTAGTTTTTTTAATGAATTAGACTGTTTGTGCTTGTGTTAAAATTAATAAATAATTCTATTGAGAGCCAGCGTGATATAGTTTGGAGATAAATTCATTATCTTGAAATCCAGCAAACAGATTCAGAGGCAGCTATGTTGGCCATGCAGTAAAATACAACAAAATACAAACTCCACAAAACAGTGCTAGCATCATTGGGCCGAAGGCACAAAATGCATTATGCAAGTTTTTCAAAGCTTCACTGGCTTCTTCATCAGGCAAAGATGTTAAAAATCATACAGGAAAAGAAAAGTGTTGATGTTAGAGTCACTTCACATAGGCAGCACCCAAAAAGTTTTTCCAGGTGTAATGGTACAGAGACTTCTTGAGAAATCTAACATAGTCTGTCTAAGAAAGGGGCAGTTAGCCTTGCACAAGACAGAGGGCCTTTCCACACTACACTGTTATAGAGCTATTATTCCACTTTCATCCTTCTATGGAATTCTGGGGTTTGTACTGAGGCCAAAGAGCTCTCTGGCTGAGAATTCTAAATGGCCTTCCCTAAACTGCAAACCCGAGGATTCCATGGGATGTTGAAAGTGGAATAATAGGACTATAACAGTGTAGTGTGGAAAGCCTGAGTTTGGATGGACCTCAATGGAAATTACTTTTGCTGCCACTAATATATTTGAGATTTTATTGCCACAATTTTATTGTGCCCAGTACCCACGTGGTCAAAAAGGGGAATGGCCTCTGCCTGCATTGAGATCCCTCCAGACCATCTTAACTAACAGAAACAGAAGTAACATCATCATCATCATCATCATCATCATCATCATCATCATCATTTTATGTGAACAATCAATATATTAACAATTAAAGGGAAAAAAAGAGAAGAGTAAGTAATCAAATATATACATTCCATTTCCTTAAATCAGAGGATTAGTAAAGTTAATCATTATGTATAAGGTGAATTATCTTACAACAACATCAATTAGTTATAAATGATTA
Organism: Iguana delicatissima; assembly: GCA_948472985.1. Taxonomy (NCBI): domain Eukaryota; kingdom Metazoa; phylum Chordata; class Lepidosauria; order Squamata; family Iguanidae; genus Iguana; species Iguana delicatissima. The sequence continues at coordinate 397,497 of CAOKZL010001386.1, forward strand.
TATTGTATATACAGTGAATTATCTTACAACGTCAGTTAGTTATAAATTATGTCTCAGAAGTAACTTCTGAGACAAACTGTAGAGCCAAGACTCCAGCATCATCACTTTTCATCTCCTGTATGGTTTTTAAAACCTTCGCCTGATGAAGAAGCCAGTGAAGCTTGGAAAGCTTGTGTCATGCATTTTATGCATTTTAGCTGTCCCATAAAGGTACAGCTCTTTTGTGGGTTTGGAATTTTGTTGCATTTTGCTACTTGGCCAACATGGCTACCCCTGAATATATTTCCCAGCTCTAGCAGACAGATACTTCCTATTCTCTTGTGTAACGATTAAAAAGTTGTCTTTTCATGTCTAGCTGAAATACGAGTACAGCTATTCTTAACCCACCGTGTGCAGTCAGGGCTATGGGGGCGGGCGGAGCGTCTGTGTGGCCTTTTCTCCCCAGATGCTCTCTCTTTCCCAACCTCCCCCAACACCGCCCAGCAATGTACCAGAAGCAAAAGTCAGCCCTGCTCCACTTTGCAAGACATGGCATCAGCCTGGCTCCTGGCCACCCCTGTTGCAATGTCCTCGCTTGAGAAGCACAAACATTTGACACCAGAAGAAGCGATGGAATTAGAATAACATACCGTCCCAGCATCAGCATGCCAAAATGAAGGAGAAGATGTGTCCCGGGTTGTCCATCTTCCACAGAGGGTGACTTGCCATTCCGGGGACTGCTCAGAGTTCATTCTTCTGCACCAGCTATGAAGCACTTCACTGGACTCGCCTACTTCCATCATGTTTTACTAGAACTCCCACTGAATTCATTTCTCCTTGCTGTCTTTGTTGTTCGTCTTAGCCTGGTTGTAAAGGTCCTGAGATTCTCTGGGCTTGTAACCCAAGCCAGCATGTTTCCAGGCCAGCCCAGAAGCAGGACTTTGAAGACCAAACCCAAAATTCTGTGTGGTGTAGCATACAAGTGTGTTTTCATTTTTTGCTTTGTTCATTACGTGCTAGCTTCCGATTTTGTCAATTAGAAGGGAATATTCCTGTGTAGTGGTTTGAGTGTTGGACTATGACCCTGGAGACCAGAGTTCAATTCCCTGCTCAGCCATGGAAACCCACTGGGTGATTTTGGGTGCATCACACACTCTCAGCCTCGGAAAACCTCATAATAGGTTCACCTTAAGAGTTGTGTTACTCCACTGGAAAAACCCTATCCCAGGGTCTACAATTTTGATATTAAATATAACTCCGTGTGCCAGAGAGGTTGCTGGGATGAGCACGTAGGCAGGCACGGTCGCAGGACTGAAAACCAGGTCAGGCCAGTAAAATCCTCAGTCATGTAGCTCCAGGAGACCTCAAGATGTCTAAACCCCCAATAAACAAAGGGTCCACAGCCCCAAGAAGCCGACTTGAGGGGATTAGTGTGTCTGCCCCAAGTTGAGCAAATATCCCATCAGGCGAGGACCATTTAAAGAAGTCACACCACAAAACACAGCCGAAGATCCTGAGATTGTGGTAACACCCTGTAATCCCATCACACAAAGGAAATTACCATTGTGGAGCTTCGTGCCCACTGCAACACCCATTGTTCTCCTGGAAAAGGATTAGTCTTCCAGGTACTTTTTCCCTTACAAATAGTCCCGGGTTTTGAGCGTTTCTTTGGATCACTCCCAGTCTTCCCAGCAGACCGTTGCTCCGTCCGTTGAGTAATCCTCTCAGCCCTCCTCGTGCAGAGTCTCATCTCTCTGCTGTCTTCCTGGACTTCAGGACAAGGTGCAGTATTACCTCAGTATTACCCCTTCAGTACTCCCCTGTCCAATTTCCTCTCTTTTGCTTCTTAATAGGTCTTGAGTGAGTGTGTGAATGATTGCGTTGATGAGTGAGACTTTCATTCAATAAAATCATTTATTGGACATTCTTGTTTGGTTTTTGGCTTGGCCTGACCCCGTAAAAACTGGGTAAAAGGGCCCTGCTGGGTTACCTTGCCTCTTGCATTGCTATTGCTCATGCTCTGGCTAGTTTCCATTCCCCATCACATGAAACACGTTGAAGGATCCCCAAGGATCCCAGAAATCAGGGTAACAGTTGCCATAAATCAGAAACAACTTGAAGGCACATAACAACAGTTCCTTATCAGAAATGCTGTGGCTGGAATCTGGTAACGTGTGTGTCTGTTTTTGGATGTTGTGCAAGGAGCTATTTGCTGGCTCCTTGTGCAATGTCTAAAGACACCCACCAAAGCAACTTGGACACTCAGGGGGTGCTGGCACGCCTCTTCAACAGCCAGGAGGTGAGGCAGGATGAAGTGACAGATCAAACTCAGATAGTGCTCACTAATAGTTGTTCTTCATCCTGGGGGAGAAATGAGTAATGGGATTCAGAATGACCTTGACAGGTTGGAGAGTTTGTCCAAAACTACTAAAAGGATTTTCAACAGGGATAAATTTAACAACTATCTATAGGGAAATAAAATGAAAGGCACAAATACAGGATGGATCAGACCTGGGCTGAAAGTGGGACAAGTGAAAAGGATCTAAGAATCTTAGTAGACCACAAGCTAAACACCACTCAGCAGTGTAGAGGCAACTGCCAAAAAAGCCAGTGCAATTCTGGGCTGGATCAACTGGAGTATAAAGGAAAGTAATGGTACCATACTATTCTGGTCTGGTCAAACTTTACCTGGAATACTGTAATATGCCCAGTTCCTGGCATCACAGTTTGAGAAGATTATTGACCAGCTGGAACACATTGAGAGAAGGACGAGCAAGGAGATAAAAGATATGGAAACCAAGCCCCGATGAAGAAAAATTAGGGAGTTTGGCTGTGTTTAACTTGGAGAAGAAAAGACTGAGAGGTGACAGGATAGTTATCTTTAAATATCTCAAGGGAATTTATATAGAAGGTGGAACAAGCTTGCTTTCTGCTGGTCCAGAGACTAGAACGCAAAGCAATGCATTCAGTTTCCAAGGAAAGAGATTCCATCTAAACCTTAGAAGAACAGGTTGCTTACCTGTAACTGTGGTTCTTCGAGTGGTCATCTGTGCCCTCATACATCAGGAGCTTTCACGCCTGCGCGGTAGCGTTCGGAAG